>CM077082.1:32210669-32608341 GCA_039513925.1 Platanthera zijinensis
GGATACTATTGGTCACCCATTTGGAGTGCTCTGAGCCTGCATGAATTAGCATCCTCTCCCCCTTTATGGCTTCTCTAGATACATGATCTCTTAGATCTTCCTTTTGAAATCTGATTTGGCCATCCAAATAATTCACACCCTCTTTAAAAAATGGTTTTAACTTTTGAAGCTTTTCAGATATTTCTTTTTGAGAGGTTGTGATGGCAGTCTTAACAGAAGCAATGACAGCTTGAAAATTCTTATCAAATTCTTCCCTTTCTTTGGCTCTATCTGCAGGCACACCTGGAACAATCTTCTTTACCTCCTCAATGATCTCATTATGAGATTCAGTTAAATTATCATTCATTCTTAGCTGGTTTTCCAAAACATAGCTTTGCTTCAAAACAATGTCATCCACCTTTGTAGTAATAGCCTCCTGTTGTTGAGCTAGATAAACCACAGCATTGCCACCCTTGTGGAAGCAATCTGTCATTTCCTTTTTATGCATGTTGACTTGAAACTGGATGGACTTTATATCCTGAGCTAAGTCAAACTGAAGTGACTTGCTATTTTCATCAACATACTTTTCCAGTGCCATCCTTTGTTCATCCAATTTTACCTGTAGATCTACCATAAATTTGTTATAATCAAAGGCTGGAGATACTTGTGGAGGTGTTGTTTGTAAAGCCTGCTTATAATTCTTGCTTCTTCTCTTAAAGACAACAAGTTTTCTTTTCTTTGCCATCCTGGCTCCTTCAGTGTCAGTTTCAGATAAAGTATCTAAATGAATTCTTTCTTGAGGAGGATGAATTGTATTTGTCCCAGTGACCTGTTGCTCAGCTTCAACAGCCACTGGCTCCCCCTCAACTTGTGCCTCAACTTCAGCTTCCTGATCAATGTCCATACCTATGGACTTCTCAATCTCTGGTTCTCCTCCTACTTTATCTGTAGTAGTATCAGCATCAGGGAATAACTCCTCCAGAATAAATTCCTGTTGAGCTGTAACTTCTGCAGCAGTTAAATCTTGAGATAAGTCTAAATGTGCTTCCTCTTGCACTTGTACTGACAACAGCTCCCCCTGAACCTGTGCAGTAATAAGAATATGAGCAATGTATTTTATAGTAAAACACATTAGCTCCCCCTACACTTGTACCTGATCAGGTGCAGATACATTTTGAGCAGGAGTGGAAACTGGCTCCCCCTGCATTTGTGCAGGTGTTGACACTTGCTGTAGAATAGTTGAGTCAGGCTGTTCTTCAACCTGTGTCCTCAGTGGGTCTTCTTGTAGTTATTCAGGTTCTTGGTTTTGAGTAGGGGATTTCACAGGGGTGTCTGGCCTGTTTTCTTCAGGCACATCCTTGGACAGCACCCTATCCCACCTAGAGAACAGTCTCATATCCATCCTTCTCATATGATTGATCTTAGTCCCTGGCAGTTGCTGCATCACTTCAGGGATCACTCCCATGAGATATAAGCTCATGATTCTAGCCATGTTGGGCTTCTTGATTCCTTCTTTGATCTTGTCAAAGAGTACTCCTGACCAATCAGTAGGAATTGTAAAAACAATCCTGGTCATAAGGCTGAACATAGAGGCAGAAATCCTATCATGTCCACCTGTCTTGCAGAGGATTACTTTCCCAACAACTTCAGACAAGAATTTCCCTTGCTGATTCATACCCTTCCTGTTGAATGCAGCTCCAATCTTCATACTCGAGTCCAGTCCACACCATTGAAGGGCTTCCCTTGTCTTAGAACTAGGAACTTCCTCTTCATTCTCAACTTCTTGTAATTGAAAGATTTTTCTCAAAGTTCTTGGAGTAATCTTCACCTTAGTCCCTTGAACATTGGACTTAATCTTGAAGCCATCTGAGTGGACTGATGCAGAGATAAAGAACTCGTGCACCTCCTTCTTCCAGATTTTAGTTGGCTCTGAGATTAGAAATTCTAACCCTGACTCGGAGAGGAGGGTGATAACCCCTTGAACATCTGGCGGCGCATCTGCAAAGGCCTGGCGCACCAACTCATACCCCTCATTGACATTGTCTTCCATCCTTGGCGCCATCGATTTGTCGAGAAATCTTGAGAGAAGAGAGAAAGATAGACTGTCGACACAGGGTTTTAGTCTCGAAAACCTTGGAAGCGTGTCGACAGAAAGCGTTTTTCACCTATATATACCTTCTGTTGAAAGAAGTTCAAAAGGCGCCAAACACAGACTAAATGTGTCGACACAGACGGAATGTGTCGACACAAACTTCTATTGTCTCGACATTACTTCAGCCTACTATGTGTCGACACCAATTTGTGGTTATGTCGACACCTTAGATAGACAGAAATTCTGTGTCGACTCTAAGGATAAGTGTCGACACATATTCTGTAAGTGTCGACACCATTATCCTGGTTGAGTCGACATTACATTTCTGGTTAAGTCGAGAATATAACTCTTAAGTGTCGACACATATTCTCTGTGTCGACACAATATTTCTGACTTGTCGACATTATTTCTCTGAGTCGACACATAATTACTGAATGTGTCGACACATTCTTACTTAGCCAATTTCTGTTGGTTCAACACCACTTGTAAGTGTTACTTCAATGTGTCCTTTTTAACACTTGATTATGTTGTTATTACTTTTACTTACTTACATACCACTTCAATTGCATTGTTAATGATTTTGTTAATACATTAATCAATGGTTAACATACCTAATTCAATTTTGAATTTATTGAATTTGGTTTCATCTAAAGGCTTAGTAAATACATCTGCTATTTGATAATCTGTTTTTACAAATTCCAATGAGATGTCTCCTTTTTCTACATGTTCTCTAAGAAAATGGTATTTGATTTCTATATGCTTAGTTCTACTATGAGAAACTGGATTATTAGCAATAGAAATAGCACTCTTAGAATCACATAAAAGGGGTGTTCTACTTACCTGAATACCATAATCCTTAAGCTGATGCTGCATCCATAATAGTTGTGCACAGCAGCTTCCAGCAGCAACATACTCTGACTCAGCTGTGGAAATTGCCACACTGGTCTGCTTCTTACTACTCCATGATATTAGTCTTCCTCCCAGGAATTGACAAGTACCTGTAGTACTTTTCCTGTCCTCTATACATCCTGCAAAATCTGCATCTGAATAGTCTGTTAGTTGAAAATCTCTATTCCTAGGGTACCAAAGACCTAGATTATGAGTGCCCTTTAGATATCTCAGAATCCTTTTGACTGCAGTATAATAAGATTCTTTAGGGCAGGCTTGGTACCTAGCACAGACACATGTTGCATACATAATGTCTGGTCTACTAGCAGTGAGATATAGTAGAGACCCAACTATTCCTCTATACAATGATTCATCAACAGGTTTACCTGTCTCATCTTTGCATATAGGCATACTTGTTCCCATAGGAGTTCTCATGGTGGAGGATGACTCCATACCATATTTCTTAATTAATTCTTTGGTGAACTTAGACTGGGATATGGACAATCCATCATCAGTCTGTCTTACTTGGAGTCCCAAGAAGAACTTAAGTTCTCTCATACTGCTCATCTCAAACTTCCCTTGCATAAGTTTGGCAAACTTTTTACAAAGGTTGTTTTCAGTAGATCCAAAGATTATGTCATCAACATAAATCTGAACTAAGATGATCTTACCTTTTGATTCCCTAAGGAATAGAGTTTTGTCTATCTTTCCTCTTGAGAATTTATTCTCAATGAGGAAGGTAGACAGGGTTTCATACCAAGCCCTTAGAGCTTGTTTTAACCCATACAAAGCTTTCCTAAGCTTATACACAAAATCAGGTTTAAGAGGATCTACAAAACCTGATGGCTGCTCTACATATACTTCTTCTTTAAGGTCACCATTCAGAAATGCTGACTTCACATCCATCTGGTATACTTTGAAGTCTTGGTAGGCTGCATAGGCAAGGAACATTCTGATAGCCTCCAGCCTTGCTACTGGAGCAAAGGATTGATCAAAGTCAATCCCTTCTTCCTGCCTGTATCCTTTTGCAACAAACCTTGCTTTATTCTTCACTATTATCCCACTTTCATCTAGCTTGTTCCTATAGATCCACTTGGTGCCAATTATGTTGTGGCCTCTTGGTTTAGGAACAAGCTCCCAGACTTTGCACCTTCTGAATTGATTCAGCTCCTCTTGCATAGCATCAATCCAGTGCTGGTCTTGGATAGCTTCTTCAAACTTCTTAGGTTCCATTTGAGACAAGAAACTTGAATGCAAAACTGTGCTTTGATTTCTGCTTCTAGTTTGCACTCCTTGTCTTGGATCACCAATTATCTGATCAGCAGGATGATCTCTTAGATATCTTATAGCTGGAGGAAGATTCCCTTCAGGTTGAGCATCTCCAGCTTCTTCATTCTGCTGAACCTCTTGGTTTTCATCAGCTTCCATTATCTCTTGTACTCCCCCTGGACAGCAGCCTTCATTTTCCAATGCTCCATCTTCCTTTGAAGCTTCAGCAATGGAGAGCTTGTCCATCCTCTTGCTTATACCTGTTGAGTCATTTGATCTACAAGACAACTCACAATTGATTAATCTTGTTTCATCATATACAACATGCACAGACTCTTCAACAACTTGAGTAGTTAAGTTGAAGACTCTATAGGCCTTACTATTTGTGCTGTACCCAACAAATATCCCATCCTGGGATTTGGCAGCAAACTTAGTCAAATATGACTTGCCATTGTTAAGTATATAGCACTTGCAACCAAAGATCCTAAAATAGGATAGATTTGGTTTCCTGCCTTTCACAATCTCATAGGGAGTCTTTCTGTGGCTTTTGGTGATAGAAGCCCTATTGATGACATGACAAGCAGTGTTAACTGCCTCAGCCCAAAAATATTCTGGGAGAGAGGTGTCACTCAATAGAGTTCTACCAGCTTCAATTAATGTTCTATTCTTTCTTTCAGCAATTCCATTTTGCTGAGGTGTTCTTGGTGAGGAGAACTCTTGGAAAATCCCAAAGTCTTTACACAAGTTTGTTATGCTTTCAGATTGAAACTCAGTACCATGGTCACTTCTGATTTTGACCACTGTACTATTCAGTTCATTCTGAATTTGCTTTACAAAATTAAGTAATACACTTGGGGTTTCAGATTTTTGTCTCAGAAAGAACACCCATGTAAATCTAGAATAGTCATCTACAACCACAAAAGTGTAGACCTTCCTACCTAGACTATGAACTGGCATAGGACCAAAAAGATCCATATGCAAGAGGTATAAGCACCTCACAGAATCCTTGTTTTCAAGGCTTTGAAATGAGGATTTTGTCTGCTTGCCCTTTTGACAAGCTGAGCATACCTCTTCCTTTATACACTTAACTTGAGGCCCATTCCTCACTAGTTCTTTACTAATGAGTTGGCCAATTGTCTTGTAGTTTAGATGAGCCAATCTCTTGTTCCACTTAACACAATGGGAAGCATTGTCATCAGCTATAAGACAAATGGGGGAAGCCTTATTTTCACATTCAAAATTAAGATAATATACATTTCTCATCCTATACCCAGTCAAAATGATCTCTTGATCCCTTGACCTTTTGATATGACATCCATCCTTACCAAATGAAATGTCATATCCTAGATCACTCAGCTGGCTTATGCTTATTAGATTATGTTTCAAACCTTTTACATAGGCCACTTAGGTGATAGTAATTAGGTTAGAAGAAATGTTACCAAACCCTTTGATGACTCCCTTCTCAGATCCACCAAAGATCACTTTAGGTCCATCTTTGACAGATGAATACTCCTTCAGCAGCCCCTTTGTTCCAGTCATGTGCCTGGAACAACCACTATCCAAGTACCATATAGGGGCATGGTTACTTGGATTTACCTGCAATACAGAATTACTTACCCTTAGAACCCAAGTAAGTCTTGGGTCCTTGGTTCAGGTTAGCATTAATAAAGTTATCATAACCTCTTCTAACAGGTAGACTCTTATTCTTTATAACACTTGTGTTATACCAGCAGTCTAATGCAAAATGGCCTCTCTTGCCACAGCACCAACATTCAAACTTATTGTATCTAGATCTAGATACATCCTTGTCAGAAGAATTTCTGTTCATTGCTGGTGTTGTTGCAACTTCACCTACTGATTTCTTAAAACCATTAGGTTTATGACCATAGGTAGGCCTGCTTGCATTAACACCCTTGTTCTTCAGAACATTAGTCTTAATATGACCTTGAATGTCTTCATGATCATATATGTTAGAAGGCACTTTCTCCTTACTAAACTTTATGGGGACTGAAAGGTTTAGTGGCTGAATAGGGGCTTTGCCTTTCCTCTTGAATCTGCCAGCCCTGGAGTTACCTTTAAATCCTAATCCAGCCTTACCCTTCTGAGTGACAAATTCATCTATCAAGGGTAAGACAGATTTTGGCTTAGAGTAACTAGCCACTAAATCCCTTTCAATTCTAAGTCTGGCCTCCAGACTCTTCACTTGATCATTAGTATAATTAATTGTGCCCATCTGAATAAAAGTTATATTCTTTAGCTTGGCAATTTCATTTAATTTTTGATCAAGGACTTTTTCTAACTCAGTTGTTGCAACCCTTAGTTCAGCAATTTCCTGAGCCTGAGTTTTAACCAGGTTCTTGCTTTTCTTAAGGGCCTGCAACAAGTCCCCATACTTGTCTATCAATTGATAGACATCTCCTTCAGATTCAGATGCATCTTCATCACTTGATGCAGATGTAGCTGATTCTTCACTTGTACTACAAACAGATGTATTGGAAGGACATTTTACCTCATTAGGACCAGACTGATTCTGGCATATGTCCTCTTCTGATCTTGTCATCAACCCCATGCATTGATGTTCATTGATGGAGTCTAGCAACTGCATAAACTCCTCTTCCTCAGATGCAGCATATAGTCCAATATATGCTTCAGCTTCAGATCCTGATTCTGAAGTTGACTGGTCGACAGACTCTTATCTTTCTTTGCTACAAAGGATTTCTCCTTCTTGCCTTTCTGATAAGTCTTCTTCTTTTCTGAAGATTCCTTTCTCTTTTCAGGACAATCAGCCACTACATGTCCAGGCCTATTGCAACAATAGCAGACAATCTTTGAAGTAGTGGCTTTGCTGGGTTTTGATCTGTTCTTCTCTTTCCTTGATGACCTTTTCTTCTTATAATAGTCATCAACTTGCTGTGATGGAGAAGGCCTAGACTTCCACTGCTTCTTCTTTAAGAACCTCTGGAATTGTCTTGTGAATGCAGCAAAATCTGCATCTGAATCACAGCTTTCAGAACCCTTGTTTGAACTTTCAGAACTATCTTCTGTAACTTCCTTAGGAGGAGATGGTGATTTCCTCCTATTCTTTCTAGTGGCTTCTGCATTGAATGTCACAGTCTTTTCTCTATGCTCTCCTCTTGAGTTTCTTTCCTCCTCCTTCCTCACCATAAGTTGCATTTCATAGGATAGCAACTTTCCAAACAGGGTTGGAGGAGATATCTCTGCCAATTTAGCCACCTCTCTTATGGCACAGATCTTTGTATCCCAATCCTTTGATAAGGATCTTAAGAATTTGTCATTCAGTTCATAGGTACTGAAGACTCTTCCATAGGATATTAACTCATTCACAATTCTATAGAATTTCTTATAGCACTCAGTTATGCTATCAGATTTTCCTTGTCTAAAGCTTTCATACTCCTGATTTAGCATAGACTTCCTGTCCAGCCTTACTTCTTCAGATCCCTCCATGTAGATAATCAATGTGTCCCACATTTCCTTGGAGGTCTTGCAGTGAATCAGATTCTGAAATGTTGAATCATCTATGGCACTCACAATAATGTTCTGAGCTCTTTTATCCATGGTTGCCAAGATGATTTCATCCTTGGTCATTTCTGAATAACTCTTTGGAGTTTGGATATTTGCATCAAGAACTGATACCTTCATTGGAATGAAGGGGCCTTTCTGTACTGTGATGTAAATTCTTGGGTCAGATGCTTCCATAAACAGTCTGACTCTTTCTTTCCAGATTCCAAAAATTTCTTTCTTGCATATGGGTAATTTCATAGACCCTAGCTCCTTATGATTCTCTCCAGAACCCATCTTCTTGAATCTTGAATCTGCCTTTCAGATCTACCTCAGACTGTTAAGTCCTTTTTGAGTAACCTCCCTCTGATACCACTTGATAGTTTAACTTTCAAGACAACCTAAACACCTAGAGGGGGGGGGGGGGTGAATAGGTTCTACTTATTTATAAAAACTTCTAGGCAGAATTCAATTAATGGCTAACACAATAATCACAGCAATCACAGAAAATAAAACATCACAGATTGCACAATGTTTTATAGTGGTTCCCCAAGGTCTGGGTACATCCACTTTACCCCTTCACCTATCTAGCAGTATGCTAGATTCGGCCAAACTTCCACTAATCTCAGATCAACAGATCCTACAACTCAGAACCCAACTGGTTCCTACAACTCAGGCACAACATCCCTACCTCAGCCTTGCCCCAAGGCCTACAACTCAGAGAAGACCCTTCTCCTACACTCAGGCACACAGCCCTACCACTCAGAGTACAACACTCCTACACTCAGCCTTTATAACATAGGCTTACAACTCAGATCTGTGTAAACAGATCCTACAGAAATATAGAAAAGTTTATCTAACTGTCTTGCCTAAATTGAGAGAGAAAAGGCCAAGACAATTCTTGATCAGCTGATGAAATCAACTGTATCTTAGCTTTCTTCAAAGCTTCTTGAATAAGAACTTAGCTGAGTTGATTTCCAAACAGCTTCTTGAGAATCCACTGGTGGTTTCTTTCTTCTTCTTCAAATTCTGGCTTGATCTCTCTCTATCCAGCACTTTGAATGATTCTTCTGAATTCTGATTAGAACTCTTCTTTGATCTATCCTTAGATAGTCTTCTTAGATCTTCTGGAGAAGATCTTCTTAAGTGCCTAGCACTTTCTTGAAATGAATTGGATCGTGATCCTTCTCAACTTTTTGATTCTCAACAATGTTTTTCAAAAGTTACTTTCTCCTTCTGAATCTGTCTATTTATAGACTTTCTTCATGGTAACCGGCTGATCCGGTTTCTAACCGTTTTCTGACAAGTCTGACAGCTTCAGTTAACCGGTGGCAACCCACAACTGTCAAGTCTTCAAACATGTCCTGTGCCTTAGTCTTGAACCACAAGTTGTCGAGACAGTCTGTCAGAAAGTGTCGAGACCATCTGTCTATCTGTGTCGACACAATTGACTTTGGTGTCGACACAGTCTTCAGTGATGTCGACTAAGTTGCCTTTGAGTCGACACAGCTTCTTCTGAAAATAACTTGGTCTTGACTCTTCAGTGTGTCGACACAAGTCCTGTGTGTCGACACAGTTGTTTGTAGAATCATAACTTAGTAAATGTCGACTTAGCCTTCAGGTGTCGACACAGTCTTCTTTTAACTCTGCTGTAATGTGTCGACTTCATCACAATGTGTCGACACATTCTGCTAGTGTAGACAAACTTGAGGTCGACTATATTCTTCTGAGTCGACACATCCTGCTAGAGTCGACAAATTTGAGGTCGACTATATTCTTCTGTGTCGACACATTTTCCCAATGTTGAGGTCGACGCTTTTCTTCTATGTCGACACAAATTCCCAGTGTTATGTCGACTTACTTCTTCTGTGTCGACACTTTTTCCCAGTGTAGTTGTAGACTAACTGCTATGTGTCGACACTGCTTCCCAGTGTTGTGTCGACTTACTTCTTCTGTGTCGACACTTTTTCCCAGTGTAGTTGTAGACTAACTGCTATGTGTCGACACTACTTCCCAGTGTTGATGTCGACTAATTTCTTCTATGTGTCGACACATCCTTCTCGGTGTCGACACTTGGACTTAGAATTTTTCTGCATACTTTATCAATTCTTCACCTGCACATGTCAACTCAAAAACAACATCAAATACACCTTGATGTATATCATTGAGCTAGGTTGGGCTTCTTCAAATCAGGTACACATTTTCCAATGTACCCAACAGAGCGTTATGTGACCTTGGAGCGAGCATCAACCTGATGTCATTATCTATCTATAAGAAGTTGGGTCTAGGGGAGATAACACCTACATCTCTTACTTTACAGTTGGCCGATAGATCTCTTGCATTCCCTAAGGGAATTGTAGAAGACGTGTTGGTTAAAGTGGAGAAATTCATTTTCCCCGCTGATTTTGTAGTACTTGATATGGATGAGGACAAGGATGTCCCCATCATTCTTGGTAGACCATTCTTGGCCACCGGAAGAACACTCATTGATGTTCAGAAGGGTGAGCTTACGATGAGAGTTAATGATGAGAATGTGACATTCAACATCCTCAAAGCCATGAGATTTACGGATGATAAAGAGGAGTGTTTCTCTATTACGGTGGTGAGTGCACCTATACGGATGATGCATAATGAAAATAATTGGGAGCACAAAATTCTTAGTGCTTTAACAAATGAAGAAATAGAAGATGATCCAGATTCAAGGGAAACTGAGGAAGTGTTATGTACTTTTGAGCATTTACCAAATGCTAACGCGTTTGAGTTAATAAGCACGTCAAGCGAGTCAGAAATCATGAAGCCGTCTATTGTAGAGCCACCTATGCTTGAATTGAAACCACTACCCGAAAACCTAATGTATGTTTTTCTAGGTAAGGACAACACATTACCGGTTATTATTGATGCATCTTTAGTGAAGGAGAATGAAGATAAATTGATTGCGGTTCTTTGTGAGAACAAGAAAGCATTAGGCTGGACCATTGCAGACATTAGAGGGATAAGTCCTTCAATTTGCATGCATAAGATCCTTCTAGAGGAAGAGTCAAAAGAGTCAATAGAACCCCAACGAAGACTTAGCCCACCCATGAAAGAAGTGGTCAAGAAGGAGATAATCAAATGGATGGAGGCAGGTATTATATATCCTATCTCTGATAGTCGGTGGGTAAGTCCTGTTCAGTGTGTGCCAAAGAAGGAGGGTATTACTGTCGTTAGAAATGAGAGCAACGAGTTGATTCCCACTAGAACGGTAACTGGCTGGAGGATTTGTATGGATTACCGGAAGTTGAATAAAGCGACTAGGAAAGATCATTTCCCACTCTCATTCCTTGATCAGGTTCTTGATAGGCTAGCAGGAAATGAGTATTTCTGTTTCCTAGATGGTTACTCGGGGTATAATCAAATCATGGTAGCTCCCGAGGATCAGGAGAAGACAACCTTCACCTGTCCTTTTGGAACATTTGCATTTAGGAAAATGCTCTTTGGATTATGTAACGCTCCTGCCACATTTCAGCGCTGCATGATCGCTATCTTTACTGAACTAATTGATGAGGGGATCGAGATCTTTATGGATGATTTTTCAGTGTTTGGGAGATCGTTTGATGAATGTTTAGAAGTGCTAAAGAAAGTTTTGAACAAATGCATTCAAGCCAACTTAATTTTAAACTGGGAAAAATGTCATTTCATGGTCAAAGAAGGGATTGTTCTGGGACACAAGGTATCCAAGAAGGGTTTGGAAGTAGACCGAGCGAAGACTGAGGTTATAGAAAAATTTCCCCCACCGACTAATGTTAAGGGAGTGAGTAGTTTTCTGGGTCATGTAGGCTTTTACCGTCATTTCATTAAAGATTTTTCTAAAATCTCCAAGCCGCTAAGCCAGCTGTTAGAGAAAGATTCCCACTTTAATTTGGACGAGGAGTGTTTAGCCGCCTTTCGTACATTAAAGCAAAGTCTAGTTTCTTCACCGATTATTATTGCACCTGATTGGTCTCTACCATTCACCATTATGTGTGACGCAAGCAATTTTGCTGTGGGCGCGGTCTTAGGACAAGTGCGCGACAAGGTCTTCCACACAATCTACTATGCTAGCAAGACACTGATCGACGCACAAATAAATTACACCACTACTGAGAAGGAACTATTAGCAGTTGTTTTTGCTTTTGACAAATTCCGCTCCTATTTAATATTGTCTAAGGTGATAGTTTATACGGACCATGCAGCTATACGATTTTTGATAGAGAAAAAGGATGCTAAACCTAGATTGATTAGGTGGGTACTCCTCTTGCAGGAGTTTGATTTGGAGATTAAAGATCGTAAGGGGGTGGAGAATCCTGTAGCAGACCACCTATCACGTCTAGAGTCTGAGTATGGGAAGCATGTAAACATTGAGATTAGGGAGAATTTTCCTGATGAGAGTCTGTTGGCAGTATCGGAGGGGAATACCCCATGGTATGCTGACATCGTAAATTTCACTGTGAGTAACATTTTGCCATCAGATTTAAATTATCAGCAGAAGAAAAGATTTCTTCATCAGGCCAAGTTTTATCTTTGGGATGCCCCCTATGTATTTAGGATATGCGCTGACCAAGCCATTCGTAGGTGCATACCTGAGATGGAAGTTCGTGAAATCCTAGAAAAGTGCCATGCATCTCCTTACGGAGGGCAGTTTATGGGAGAACGAACTGCTATGAAGGTACTAGAGGCTGGTTTTTATTGGCCAACGCTATTTAAGGATACTCACTTGTTTGTCAAGGCATGTGATAGATGCCAGAAGACGGGCAATATTCATCGGGGGGCAAGTATGCCTATGACCAATATTCTGGAAGTAGAGGTATTTGATGTTTGGGGCATAGATTTTATGGGACCGTTTGTGAATTCTGGAGGAAATTTCTACATATTATTGGCAGTAGACTATGTGTCAAAATGGGTAGAGGCCATTGCCACATAAAAAAACGATGCTAAGGTTGTACTCAAGTTTATAAAAGCAAATATATTTACGAGATTCGGCACGCCTAGGGCGATAATTAGTGATGGGGGCTCACATTTTTCTAATACACAATTTAAATTACTTTTAAAAAAATATGGTGTAACACATAAAATGGCCCTAGCATATCACCCGCAAACCAATGGATTAGCCGAAGTCTCCAATAGAGAGATTAAGTCCATCTTAGAGAAGACAGTGAGTACAACCAGGAAGGATTGGGCATTTAAATTAAATGACGTGCTATGGGCTTATAGGACCGCTTACAAAACGCCCATAGGTGTGACCCCCTTTAGGATGATGTATGGAAAGGGCTGTCATTTATCGGTAGAATTGGAACATAGAGCCTTTTGGGCGATCAAGAGACTTAACTTTGACTTTCAAGAAGCGGGTAAAAGAAGGCTTCTGCACTTGAATGAGTTAGAAGAGCTTAAATTTAACGCTTATGAGAACACGAAGCTTTATAAAGATCGGGTTAAAAAATGGCACGATTTGAGACTGCAGAAGAGAGAATTTAGAAGCGGACAACTTGTGCTTTTGTATAATTCACGTCTTCGATTATTTCCAGGAAAGCTGAAATCAAGATGGTCTGGACCATTCCGAGTTGTTGAGGTGTTCCCACATGGTGTAGTAATAATATGTAACGAGAAGGACGGATCAACTTTCAAGGTGAATGGACAGCGACTAAAAATTTATTATGAGGGTGGTGACCAGCGCGATGCGATGGTCATAAAATTTCATTGACGAGTAAAAGGAGAGCCGTCTTGCCGAGACGATTAACTTAGGCACTAGGTGGGAGGCAACCTATCGCTTTATGTTTAGTTTATTGTTTGAATTTAGTAGTTTTTCTTCAAGTTTTTCTTTGGTTTTGATTAGGAGAGTAGTGGTGGAGGAATGAATTCAATTGCTGACGGAAAATTAGTAGCAGCAGTCGTGGTAGTTGCAGCGCTGAAATATTTACTTTGACAGATTTCTGTTTGGAGAGTGTAAACCGCGCAGGTGTTGCAACGACAACAAAAATAAATGGTTGCAACACTTTAGTTTCGGCCAATATTAAAGAAAACGTCGACCGGCTTCTTTATTAAAAAAGCGTCGACCGGCTTCTTTATTAAAAAGCATCGACCGGCTTCGTCTTTAAAAAGCGTCGACCGGCTTCGTCTTTAAGAAGCGTCGACCGGCTTCTTTATTAAAAAGCATCGACCGGCTTCTTTATTAAAAAGCGTCGACCGGCTTCTTTATTAAAAAGCGTCGACCGGCTTCTTTATTAAAAAGCGTCGACCGGTTTCATATTGAAAAAGAAGCGTCGACCGGCTTTTTGATAAAAAGCGTCGACCGGCTTCGTCTTTAAGAAGCGTCCACCGGGTTTTTTTTCTTTCTTTACTGGACGATTCCTGCCCTAGTTCGCGAAAATCCGGGAGGATAAAGCGGAGTCAGCGGAGTCGGTGAGTTCTGCGGGGCGTAATCGGCGGCGTGAGTGGCGGCGATTTGCTAAAAGTTGATTCCCGGAGAGCCCATCGCCATTTCGCGACCTGACGACGAGTGCAACTTCGCCGGACCCCTTCCTACCATTGAATCTCAGGCCCGATCAGGTAATTTACGAAAACGCCTAACACCATTCTTATTCCAGTTCTCATCTCCATGCCGGAGTCTCGAATGTGTGAGGGTGAGGAGTTCCTGATCTTGCTAAGCCCATAATATAGAAATGTCGACTAAAAGGAAAGGGAAATCGATAGCGATGAAAGCGTCACGGTTTGTTAGCGAAGCGGCCGCATATAGATTTGAGAATCTAAAGACATTACCAGTGATTTATGAAAGGGGATTCCTGATGGAGAAGCGAGCGTGGAGCCTTCCCTACGTGCTCCAAATGCATGAGTTGCACTGGGAGATGTTCTGCCATCACCGGTCGGAGGCCATTCTATCCTGGGTTTACGAATTTTACGCAAACGCTAAGCAAATGGAGGATGAGGTAGTGACTGTACGAGGGAGGGCGATCAACATATCTTCCAATGTAATCAATGAGCTGTACGGATTAGGTGCTGATGAAGAATTGGAGAGTCTGAACTATCAAATTACATCGGATGAACTGGCAGCTGCGATCTGTAATTCACCAGACCTGGAATGGTCAAAGAGGTCGATGAAGGCGCTGAAATCCACATCCCTGTCCAGGGAAGCTAAGGTGTGGCTCCTTTTCATAAATGCTACCGTTATGCCTACCCGCCACCTGAACAACGTCACTTTGGACAGGGCAGAGATGATATATCACATTTTGAAGGGGAATAGGATTAATGTGGGAGCTATAATCAGCGACCATTTGAAGATGAAAATCCGGGAGGACAAGGCCAAGCTGTTATGGTTCCCAATCTTGATTACGGAGCTTTGTAGGCAGGCAGGGGTAGCCTGCGGTGCTGAGTATTTGATTACCCAAGTGCGGAGGCCGATAACTGGACAGGTTATGGAGGTGAATATTAAAGTAGGGACTGAGATGGACAGCGGTTTTAAGACACCTCACAAAAGAATAGGAAGTCGATATTCAGTGTCATCGGCCAGAAAGCGGGAGAAAGTAGCAGTGCCATCCGGGGAAGGGGTCACGTTGCATGAAGCTATGGAAAGTATTGAGTACATAAAGGTATACTTGAGATTCCAGCACTGCTACTTCAGTTCCCGACTGGATATTATGGAGAGGAAGATTGATAGTCTCTTGAAGAGAGCAAAGTTGCAGGTGGATGAAGAGCCGTTTCGATATCAGTGGCAGTTCAACGACAAGGGAGAGTTGCTAGCGGCTGATGGAAGCACTCTCGACCCAATCGAATTAGATGAAGAAGACGAGGAATGGGAGGAAGAAAGGAATCAGGAAAAAGAGGTGGAGCCAGAAGGCGAGGAGGATCAAGAAATGGATGAACCTGAAGAAGACGATGAGGGGGGATCTGATTAGATCCTTTTTTACTTATTTGTTTTTGGATGACTGTACTAATGGTTGATGGACACTATTTTGTTTCTGTTTTGCTCTGGATGACCGTATTTTGAGCTATTTTGTTTGACTGCATGGTGAATGGACACATGATATGATATTTTGGACATATTTTGGACATATTTTGGACATGATATGATATTTTGGACACATGATATGATATGATATTTTGAGCTATTTTGTTTGACTGTACTAATGGTTGATGTACTCTGCACTACTCACATGATATGATATGATCTTGCGTGTATATTTGGACACATTAAGTGCTCGATATTTTGGAAAGACTAAATTTAATATACCTTATTACTCTGCTTTTATGTTCAAATTGATATAATATGATTTAGGTTATTGCTATAATTAACAGTTATGACATGAATATGAAGGCGATTAAGATATTTTGGTTCATTGTTGTTGCTAATTCATGCAGTTACGAACTTTATTAGATTGCCTCTATGTTTTGTTCTCTTCTGTCATAGCCAAGATAAAAGTTGAGCAGGTAAATATCATCGAAGTACTGTAGATCATCGGAGCACATGGGGAGCACATTAAAGAAACTCAAGAGACTCAGAGGACATCATTTCCTTATCAGGAGAGTTTTTACTGTTTCAATTTCACTTTTGTTTAATTCATGCAAAGGCTGAGTAGTATTGAAAGAATATTTTTTTTATATAACACATTAACCTTGCTAGGGCCTAGCAAGCCTTTAAGTGTGGGGGTGTTGGCTAACATCGCCTCTGCAATTGTGGTGGTAGATAATTTGATCACTCGTACTTGTAATATCTCGTATATTGACAATAACTTAGTGATAAGTTATTCTTGAAGTTCAATGATAATTAATTGGTACGGCTAAGGAATCCTAGGAGTTCAGATTTTGAATTTGAAATTAGTAAGATTTTTTTTGATAAAGCACTCTAAGGCATTTAATTCATGCACATCCTTCTCCAGTTTTCGTTTACTTCTCTGAAAACTTTTGATGTTGATTTCTAAAATTAGGAAATGGGGTGAGCAAGAACTAAGTAATAATGTGAGTCAAGTTAATGTTTTAGTAGCTAGGCCATTTTGAACTTTCATGAGATTCTTTGATTGGTTCTGTATCATTTTGCTACCCACTACCGAATGACCAAATTCCCTATATTTCACTAGTTTTATCTTAGTCCACTAGCCATTTATGGGTGTTCCAATTCGGCATTTATATATATATATATAAGAGAGAAAAATTGTGAATTGCCATAGTGATATGCGGCCTAAGTATGTACACGCCAATCTAGAATGATCCCAACTGTGACCATATGAAAAAAAAAAGAGAAAGGAAATAATCAAAACTTTTGTCATATAGTGATATGTGGCCTGGGTAGGCAATTACATACTTGGAATGATCCCAACTATAGGCGCAATATGTTTATATATTTAAGGCTTAAGGATTGAACCCTGTAATATGGTGAAAGATTGAGATTATTAACTAGGGAATTACCATGTCACTATTTAAGCCTATTCATGAATTGCCAACCAAGCCAAAGCTAAACATATGCTCTCGTATGCTGCTAATTCTTATCAAGGCTAGCGTAATGACTTAGCTTATTCTTACCCTTTTGAATTATTGAGGATGTTCAATGAAAAAGTACGAGGGAGTAAATAATCTGGAAGAAGGCGCACACACTACACAAAATTCTTTAGTATGCTTTATCTTTTATCAAGCTAATGGATTTGTGATGTTTGAACTTTTAATAATAATCAAGCTTATCAGTTGAGTAAAGCGAACTTCTTGAATATCTTGGACTAATGTTGGTCAAGATAGGATTGTTCTGATTTGGAGAGTGATAATTATCGAACACCCATTTGAAATAATTATTTCTCTTTGCTCGGGACTAGCAAAGGTTCAAGTGTGGGGGTGTGATAACTTCCCAAAAGAAGTTATCTAGCCACGTTTTCTGACAAATTACTCGGCATATCCGACACGAATAAACACAAAAAGCTATAGAAATGAAAGTAATTGTTTGATTATCTAATTCAAGGCTAATTTGGTCTCTTTTCATTGTATGTTTACTAGTGGTGCAAGAGGAATAAGCTCATGGACGGAAATCTGCCAAAATATAAAAATCTAGAAAAAGGTTGCAACGCACGAAAAAATAAATAGTTGCAACGTCTCACTTACTGATTGGCAATGCAAGTAGGCACAGCGCGGGTGTTGCAACACCCCAAAAAAATGAAGGTTGCAACGTCTCCTGGGCGGTTTTCAGAGTTTGAAATTCGAATTTTGCCACCTTTTCAAATATGGAATGAGGCATCCCTTGGCATATGTGGTGGCGTTTTTAAAGGACAAAGGGAAGAAAGAAAGGGAGAGTTCTGGACGAAAAAGACAAGGGAGCTTTTGGAGGAGAAGATCCATCTTGGGAGACAAACCCTAGGCAAGAAGAAGAAGAAGGCTACACCGGATCGTCAAGAGCAACAGATCTCCCACATCCGAGTGAATTATTTCTTGAAACTTTCGAATTTTCTGAAGCATGTCTAGTAAGATCCATCTAATTTGGTTTCATCTCTCCGCCATGAACTAATTTCTTAGATCTTGTGTGTTGTGAGTACCTTACTTGTTGTGATGACTTGATTCAAGGTTTTAACTTAATGATTGTTTGATTTCCTATCTTTATTGGAATTGTGTTCTCTATTTGTGGATGTTTTGAGTAAGTATTCATCTACTAGTTAGCATGGCAAGATTCGAGAGAGGAGTTATGCTAGTCTAGGGTTGAATCCTTTATATTACGTGGCGAGATTCGAGAGAGGAGTCGCGTATTTCTTTAGTCAAAATTCCATCTTTTTACTGCACTGCGAGAATCGAGAGAGTAGCGGTGTAAGTGTAACCTAATTTCTAATATAACTTCGAGAGAGAAAGAGATTTCCTCTTGAGTTAGCGTAGTGGATTTGTGCGCTTTTCGTTACTTTCTTTCCACCCAAGTTGGAGATAACTGGGGGAATTTGGGTAATCGGATCTCGGAAATCGAGGGATAAAGAGATCCGCTTTTAAATCCTTGCAAGATAGAAGTCAAACAACTCATGAAAGCTTTTTCTATAAAAAAAATCATCGCAATAGGTAAGGGAAACCAACACGCAAGATTTCTTCTCTAAAACTTGGATAACAATATTTTCTTGTCCGCGCATTTTAGTTTTTGTCTTAAGAGTACTTCTTTAAATAAAACTAGAAATTCACCTTAATTATCGTCTTGAATTTAGAGAACGGGAAGAGCTAGTAATTGTGATCACTAGGTCAATCACCTCCTCGAGGGAACGATCACTTCTCACTTTATATTACTTGATTCGACACGTGCACTTGCGTAAATATACATCTATCTCGGGTGTATCAGGAGGTCCCATGTGTTAGCTCTGCTGCGCTCCGTTAGGGATACATTACAGTTACGATGATCTTTGTTGGGCAAGCAATGACGATCAAGTGTAGCCTTGCCTACTCGATCATCTCACGACTGTAATGGACAAATACTCTATGGTACTCTCAATCCGTGCATTTGCGTGGACCACAACTCCGCTGATCAATCCGCAGAGAAGAAATAGGCCACTTGGCGCAACTAGTCTAATTGATCAGCAATGCTTGTAACCCAAAGCATGAGAGCAATGTGTCTGTCGATCCTGCTCAGGATTTTTTATGCTTGTTTTCTCTTATGCCCTTTCTAAAGGAAGCGCGGCCAGCCCGCTCTAAGTAGGACTGCACCCTGAATGATTTCTTCTTAAGGCAGGCAATGCATAAGGCCCACAGGGACACCTGTGGCAGCATCCAGTCTTTTTCGGTCATCTCCGAGGTGTAGCCCTCCTTTGTCGTTTTTTCCTTCTTATAGGTTAACAGGTTAGGTCCAATCTATCAAAAGGATCTACAACATCTTTTTAGCTCACGATCATCTTATATGTGTTGCTTACATAAAACTATATCAGACGATGATGATTTACGAAGTTCTCTACTTTTCTTATTGGATATTTCTGGCACTAACTCATAGCCAGATTTTGATTCTCTTATATTGACAAGCCATTCGATTACAATTCAGACATTGATTTCATCTGACAAATCTGGTTTTCATATGAGAGATATCATGCTTAATCATGCAAAGAGATTGATGCAATGGCTTGATCTTTATTTAATTCTGCTTGCTCGGTCAACAACAGGATTTGATGGATATTCCTTCTGTAGTCTAATCATATCAACATTATCACATTAATCCTTGGCATCAGATTTATCCATAAAACTCCTCAGTTACCTGGGTCAATTTCTTTTCATATTTTCTTGCTCACTCTTCTTTTGCAGAGATTAGCAGATATTAGCAAGTCCCCTTCAGGTACTTGCAGCTTAATCTCCTTTCATATCTGCTTGCTCACTCTTCTTTTGCAGAGATTAGTAGATATTAACAAGTCCCCTTCAGATACTTGCAGTTTAATCTCCTTTCATATCTCCTTGCTCACTCTTCTTTTGCAGAGATTAACAGATATAAGCAAGTCCCCTTCAAATACTTGCAAGTTATTCTCCTTCTATATTTTATCTCATCTATATTTTTGCAGAGCTCAATGGAAGACATTTACCCGTCTTCCTCATTTACCAAAGCAACTCAGGTACACGCAAGATATACCTCCTTTTTCCTGCACTGACTTTTCCCTCGCAGGGGAAAGACAGGCATTAGCAAACTTTTTCTAAGGAGAGACATCAGGTTCCATCTCTCCTTATCCCTTTCTCGAGGGAAGAATCACGATTTTTGTGGGTCTCCAACTTTTTCGAAGTTCCCTTCGGGACTTAAAAAAGTGCGAAGATTATGTTAACCCCAAAATTGGTGAACCCTCCCATGGTATTTAGCTCGCAAGTCGCATCCAACTCAAAGGTTCCTCTGAGGGTCGCGATCTGCCTGAACCCTCTTTTTTTGGGCCAAGTAGATAGAAATTCCTATCCACTCGAGCCACGCGGCTAGGGCGGTCTCCCCAGTCTAACCGCCCCGGTCGCATAACTACCGTGTTCCCTACGAGACGGCGGGCTGCTCCCATAGCTCACCCTCGCAGGCCGTGCGATTAGGACTGCTAACCGCGTAGCATTCTTCCTTGCAGGAGGCGATCTAAAGCAACAGGGGGCGATCTGCGAGATTTATTCCTTCAGTCCGCCAGGTCGCCCAGTCGGCGTCAACCCTGCAGACCAACTCAACCGTCGCGGGCTCAGCGGACTCACTCTCCGGCTCGCCATCAGAGGGATTCCATATCCCCTACAGGGGCGGCCTGCTCCTCAGGCCGCCACACTAAGGGGAGGCCTGCTCCTCAAGCCGCCACCCAGGGGCATCCTGCTCCTCAGGCCGCCACCCCAAGGGGCGACCTGCTCCTAAGGCCACCACCCAGGGGTGGCCTGCTACTCAGACTGCCACCCAAGGGCGGCCTGCTCCTCAGGCCGCCACCCCAAGGGGCGGCCTGTTACTCAGGCCGCCACCTAGGGACGGCCTGCTCCTCAGGCCGCCACCCCTAGGGGAGGCCTGCTCCTCAGGCCTCCACCCCATGGGGCGTCCTGCTCCTCAGGTCGCTACCCAGGGGAGGCCTGCTCCTCAGGCCGCCACCCAGGGGCGGCCAGCTCCTCAGGCCGCCACCCCAAGGGGTGTCCTGCTCCTCAGGCTGCCGCCCCAGGGGCAGCCTGCCTTCTCCTAGTCCGCCCAGCCGAGCTGCCTGCTCGCCGAGTCCGCCCAAGCCTCCATGATGACGTCACTGGGCCCCGCTTCTAGAAGATCTTCCCCGGGCCTATAAATAGCCCCCAACACCTCTCATTTGGGGGGGGAGAAAAACTGCCAGGCCATCAAGACCTGCGGACTCAGTTCTCCAGTCCTCCATAGCTAGATCATCAAGGCCTACAGACTCAGTTTTCCAGTCCTCCACAGTTTGATCATCAAGGCGTGCAGACTCAGTTTTCCAGTCCTCCACAGCTTGCCATCAAGCCATGCGGCCTGCTAGCAGCCTCTTTTCCTTAGCCTCTGGCAACTTCTTTCCTTAGCCGCCAGCTTCCCCCTTTGTACCATTTATTGATTTTATATGTAAAGGTGCAATAGCAAACTGTAATTCTATTTCTTAACTAAAGGGAAAGCCGATCGCAAGAGTGGCATTCAAGCCGCGGCGGGCGAAGTCTGTTTTTGCCGCTGTTAGCGGCCCCCTCTGCTCTTCTTCTCAAAGTAGCTGTCTGCTCGACAGTACCTGATAAACCTTCCTGGATACTCTCAGCAAACCTCTCCACTATCCCCGCAACCCTCTTCTTCACCCAGTTTGTGAGACCGAACAACCCGTTAACTAGGCGGTGTCATTTTAGCGCATCAACACTCGGCACGACACTAGTCTAATTCATAAGCACAAATCAATAGGACTTAACTAGGTTGAAACGTAAACTTAGGTTTTTTGGTGTGAATAATCAAAGATAAAAACGACGGTTAGTAACACCCAAACCTGAAGAGAGCTCGCACAAAATAAATAGTCAATGCTTTAAGAACACAACCAATTCCTAAATCAATTTTTTTCTTTTTTTTCATCATCATTTTTTTATTAATTATTTCTCTTCCTTCTCCTTTTTAAAAAAATTTCAATATTTTCAAAAGGAATGAGAAACAAATCACGTGTTTTTTCAATAAAAATAGCCACCAAAATAAAATGACTCTAAATCACTCAGAAAGCTTTTTTTATATATAATCATTATCGAGCACCAATAGGTGTGCGATTAGAATGCTTTTTAGGCCTTGATGAAGTATTTGGTGGAGCTGAAAAAAAGGTAGGGTAATGGGCTCAAAGTGATTTTAGCAAAGATAAAATGTTAGGTACGGGTGCAAAAGCTCAAACTGGCCAAGGAAGGTGCCTATATTCTATTCATGTTAATGAGTTTAACTTATGCAAAGTCTTGAGAATCGCTAGAGAGTAAGTTCTAGACATCGAAAAATAATACCTTTATTCTTTATTCGCCAAATAATTCTCTAGTAAACTTATACGCACTCACCTAAATTATTTTTGGATTTTACCGATTTCAAAATGAAAGTAGAGTACTTTTTCCACGTATTTAAAAAATAAAAGTCTAATTGTATGCTGAATATTTAGTTTTCATAAAATTCTACTTATACGTGCACTTGACTAGAAAAACAACATGGTCAACAGTTCTACTGCAAAATTCAAAATTCCTGATGAACATTTAGATAGCTCAACGTCTATAAAGATTAATTCTTGAGGGAATCTGCATAAATCAAATGAAACTCAAAGTCGAAAAACAAAGCATAAATGCTAGCGCGATCTCAATTACTGGCACGTTACTGTCATAGTTTACTTTTTTACTTACGGCCGTAACTGAGAATATGATTACCAAAATTTACAGTATGTTACAGTCGTAATATACTACATACTGGTAACTTACGGTCGTAACTTAGAATCTAGTTACAATATTTTGCGGTATTTGATTAGTCTTTTGCAGAATATTACAGTCGTAATATAGTATTTACCGATAACTTACGGCCGTAACGAGTACATTCATTACAAAAAGTACGATTGTGGAGAGCGTAAGAACATTTCGATCAATGGAAACGAAAACTAAAATGTTCACCAAAGTAAATATTTTGGTACTTTAAAAAATATGGAAAATACCATGACTCGTCTTCTTCGACGACAAAGAAAATGCGGAAGGATCTGTTCCGGAAGAACATCGCAGAATTGCTGACAATCTTTCCCTGCAGAGGACGAGAAGATTTTGAGGGCAATGAGATCACCAGAGGGAATAGTGTGGCTGTCATCGGCTAGTGTCGGGGTTTTTTTATTTTGAAAACCTAGAATAACGTGGGGCTGGAAGAAAATGCGAACGTGATCCTCTGGCTAGGCCGAGTAGGGCCGACCGAGAGGGGCGGCTCGGGGCTGCTGCATCAGTACTTGGTGCGCTGTTTTTGAGTGATACCTCTTCTTCCTTCTCCTATAAGCACATCCTTCACTTATCTGTTGATTTTCTCTTGTTTACTGTCTTCCATAATATTGATAAATCAGTTGATTCAACCTGATTTACCCTTAGCCAATTGGAGCGCAATTAAAACTTGATTATCATTTAAACTTTGAGAAATTTTAATATATGTTATAACATGTTTATTCCCAAGTATTCCTCTTCAATATATACCTCCAATAATTAGCCATGTGTTAAGCCAAACAAATATTTCCAAGGGCTGTTTAAGAAAATTTGTTTTAAAGTTGTATGTTACGAATCAATGATATCGATGTTCAGTGTTTTCCTTACCTTCCCAATGTTTTCCTTACATTTACCCTAAATTTTATTTACCAGTCCCTCAGAACATTATTTCTTTATTCCCGCACTCTCTACCAAGTTTTAATTTATTCTGATAAGAATATTATGAATTCAATAGAGAATTATAATCACTCGTTATCCTCACCAGTGAATGACGATGAAATCATTGTTCCCGACACAAATGTAATCACTACTGATCTTAATATCATAGATATGGAACTAGCACCCATCTCATCTATCCCTACTCTCACTGAACCTTCACTAGGTCAGCGGTTACTAAAATTGAGAAGGTCAATAAAGGAAAAAAAGTGAAGCATGGGAGCACTTCAAAGTTAAAAAAATAAATAAGAGAAGTGAAAATATTGTCTCCATATGATAATACAAACATTATTTCAAAACACACAAGTATCAAATTATTCACATCTTTATGTTTCATTCAACAATATAAATGAGGCAGGTCTTTATAGTTGTCCAATGCAACTAACATGTACATGAGATTCGCCCGTATTTGATAGCTTTGATCGCAGACGGGCTCAGCTTGTCTTTGAATGTTTTGGGTGCGCTTAGACTCCTCCCGTACACACCTGAAGTGATGATGCACGGGCTTCGACAATGCAATAATGTCTTAAAAGTGATATAATAATTGACCATGACATAAAAAGGATGGGGAAATGAATAGATAACAAGTGGAAGCGGGGGTGTGCTGCACTGTACATTCAACGGTTGTGAGTACATCAGATGCGTGCGCGAGTGCTGATGCACTCGCAACCGTGAGATGCTGCACTGCACGGTGCAGTACAGCATTCCCCCCTTACCCATAACAAGTGTGTTGGGAAGCCGATAATTTTTGAAAATAAACGTGCTTTTTTGTTAAGTAATAATGGTGATTTAAAGGTTTGAAATCAAAATAAAATGGCGAGTTCAAATTAAAGTAGGTAATTCAAATTAAAATGACAATAAAATTGGATGGACAAAATATTTTAATGGTTTTAATGCATGAAAACCATTGAACTGGAAAGAACTTCTCTAACACCAGCTCGGTTGTCGCTGAAGGGAAGAAGAGGAGACACTTTAAGATTGCTTCGCGGCCGACGGACAGCCGAGGAGGAAAAGCTGCAACCGACCTCGAAGAGGAGCGGGGTTGATCGGGAATGAGAGAGGCAAGATGGAGGTTACCGGTAGGTATTTTAAAATCAACGATGGATTTATTTTAGGTATAAGTATGGAGGATTGAAATAGTATTTATTTTTGAAATAATTAATATTGATGAGGCCAAGTTAAATTTATAGGGAAAATGGTGTGCAAGTAGACGATCACCCATAATCCTCACTAACTTGATGGGGATCATGGAAATAACCAC
Organism: Platanthera zijinensis; assembly: GCA_039513925.1. NCBI lineage: Eukaryota > Viridiplantae > Streptophyta > Magnoliopsida > Asparagales > Orchidaceae > Platanthera > Platanthera zijinensis. The sequence continues at coordinate 32,235,989 of CM077082.1, forward strand.
CGCGTACGCTATTAGCGTGTGTGCTCCGCACAAGATCCACGCACGGGATCCCAAACGCACGCAGACCGGCCGCGGTCGGCCGCCTCCGCTCCCCGGTGGCAAACCGCCTACGGCCAAGGGTCTCCCGGCCCGACTCGCGGCCAGTCGGGGCCGCGCCCCGCGGCCGCGAGCACGTGGCCGGCAGCCCCGCCGACCCTCCCGACCAACGGATGTGACCTCTTCCGCGATCACACATTTGCAGCCACAAGGGGCGCCCGCACCCCGCGACTGCATGGAGCGGCCGGCGCCGCGAGCCGCGGCCGGCCACGACCAGAGGGATGGCCCTCCGGCCGGGCATGTTTGCCCGTCCGCACCCGACACTTTGGCCACGTTCGGCCGGTCGCGCCCCGCGGGCAGCCGGCGCCAAGGCTGCGGGAGCCAGCCGATACCAAGGTCGGCCGACCGCAAGACGCGACCACGAGGAGCGGTCGGCCCTAAGACCGACCGCCCTCCTTGCTAGTCACAGTCGATTGTCCCACCGGCTGCAGCTCCTCCTCCTCCTTCGGCGACCTCCCGCAGCCAAGATGGTCGCTCGTTGATAGTGGGCCCTCTCCGTCGTCCGATCATCCTGGCGCGATCGTCGTCGTCCGTAACGTGTGTAACCACCCACGTAACCATCATGGTTAGTGGGGAAAATATTTAATAAATTAATCATGGTATGCGTATATAAAATATATTAATTAATATTTACTGAAAACTATGCTAAATATGGTCTATAATTAGTAATTTAAGTGGTTATCGTGTGCGGATAGTCGAATAACTACCGTAACCAGCCCTGAAGGCCTATAAAAGGAACCTCAGACCCCTCTCATTTCGAACTTTTTCTCACCCTAGTTTACTTTTTTTTTCAAGTTGAGCTCTGCCGAAATCCTCCTACGAGCCACCTCCTCCCGTCAAGCCACCCAAGATTTCGTCTAAGTCCACAATGTTCCAAGGAAGAAGACGTTACACCGATTACTCTAAGAATTCTCTTGCGTGTGTAGCATCCTTCAAGCCTCCACCAACACATCATTACGAACCTCACAACATTATTGAACATCACAATCGCGTCCGAGAACGTTCGCCACCGTCAGATAGTAGTAGTAGCTGAGCATTGTGTGAGGCGGTCTGTTGCCCAGCAAGTGCATCAAGATTCTCTTTCATCTTCGAATTGTAACGAGAAGCGGCATGTCGCCCTCGATTTCACTCATAATCTGTATACCACCTCCAATAGTGAAGTTTTACCGGCACCGAACCGATCATGTAGTTTTACACACATTTGAGAGGGTTTCCCACTTTAAAATTGTATTGTGCACTTTCTTATTTATTCTATGACTGTTCGCATTCTGGACCGCTCAACGGGCTAAATCGGCCTAGTTTAGTCTGATCAACCATGAAAGCTGAGTTGGCCGCAACAGTTTGACGTCGTCTGTGAGAATCAGTTCCCCGAAGACTTTAACTGGTAGTAATGGCAAGGGTATCTGCTCGGTAGGGAATTGATAATCCCAGGCCCTCCTATTATCTAATTAACACGCCCCGGCAGGAGAAGAACATCATTGCACCAAACAACACGCTCGCTAGACGGAATACCCGTATGGAAGAACAACAAGCCGAAGTACCCACGCTCCTCATAAATCTGGGGACCACCCAAGCTACCTTAGTGCCACCAGCACCCACCAATCAACCGCTTCCACCTACAGTCCACATCCCAAAAAAATGCCCAGAAGAAAACTCTGAAGAATACTCAAAGGAAGCAAACACTTCATGTAACGGTCCAGGCCCGCCAACCCCGCGGGACCCAGCTGGCACCGCCGGCCTACCAGAGTCCAGACTCGGGCACACTACTGGCAGTAAGCCTATCACATTCAAGCCTGCAGGTCGTACACCCCAACCCCTCTCCATTCTCAGGCGGGTTGTTGAGGCCGGGGATCGAACCCGAGACCTCCTTGATAAGGAGTTTTCAAACCACTCCTCATCACCAACTGAGTTGCAGATCAGTTGGTGATGAGGAGTGGTTTGAAAACTCCTTATCAAGGAGGTCTCGGGTTCGATCCCCGTCCTCAACAACCCGCCTGAGAATGGAGAGGGCTTGGGGTGTACGGCCTGCAGGCTTGAATGTGATAGGCTTACTGCCAGTAGTGGACCCGAGTCTGGAGTCTGGTAGGCCGGCGGTGCCAGCTGGGTCCCGCGGGGTTGGCGGGCCTGGACCGTTACAAAAAGTGCACTTTTTGTAACGGCCTCCCCAGCCGTCGGCACCCCCAGCACCACGCTCGAAAGGGTTCAGCCTACGGGGTTGGGGTGCATGGTCTGCAGACCTGGTTAGGCTGAACCCTTTCGAGCGTGGTGCTGGGGGTGCCGGCGGTCGTCCTTGCGAGCATGGTGCTGGGGAGGCCGTTACACTTCACACCCCGCTCGTTTGTCTAGGGACGTCAAAACCGACCCTCAACAACAACTCCAACGTGCGGCCTCCCCCAAGAATCCCACCGGAAGGCTTATCAGAGAAGATATTAGAGAGTTAATGACTGAAGAATATGGTAAGATCGACCAACAAGTCGCATATCTGCATCGCCCTGTTCGAGCTAGATCCCCGCTGTCACCCGAGGTTTTGATACAACCCTTCCCAGCCGAATCAAACTACCAAACATTGAGTACTATGACGAGACTGAGGACCATTTGAAACACACCAACCACTTCACAGTAGTTCTGTGAATTTATAATGCTCTCGACCAACTCCTTTGCCAGGTTTTCTGTGCCACATTTAAATATCAGGCTAGGATATGGTTCCAATCTCTGCGGGAAGGAACAATCCGAAACTTTGCAGAATTAACTCAACAGTTTTTAGACCAATTTGTGGCCAATCGAAATATTTTAAAGTACATGTCTCATTTATCAGGCATCCGTCAAAACTAAGGGGAAACCCATAAAGAGTTCTTTTGCCAGTTAACATCTGACGCAAGACGGATACCGGGAGTAGACCCCAAGCTTTTACGGGGACTCTTCTTAAAAGGGATACATCCCAGCGGATTTTATTCAGCATCAATGAGAGAAACAGTTCCTAGCTATCCTAATTTAGTGTAAAGAGTAAAAGCCCAAATTGAAGCGGATGAGGCCATAGATGCCCAAAACCGATAGTTTGAGGGAGGAGTAAGGAGGAAGCGTGAAGAGCCAGCCCCGCAGAGATAGAAAGAGCGTCGGATTAATGCGCAGCTGCAGTAGCGTCGCGAGGACCACCCTCCTAGAGCCTATTCGGAGTATACACCACTTAATACTTCACGTGCGAACGTATTATATACAATCCTAGATAACCCAGCACTGCGAAGACCCTGGGAGATCCCGGAAGGAAGAGGGGATCAGACAAAGTATTATAAGTTTCACAGGGGAACCAGACACACCACCGAAGAATACGTTAAGCTGAAAGACAAGATCGAACACCTTATTCGCCAGGGAATCCTAAGAATATTCCTCCAAAATCAGACTTGTAACTTCCAGGCACAGCCGAGGAGAGAACAGCAACAGCCTCAGCAGGATACATAGGGGGCAGACAGGTCGTAGGAATAGTAGAGACTGTCTCTGGGGCCCACTAGACATCATCAACTCTATCACTCAACTACAAGAAGATCGGCGGAAAGCTTGGACAAGTGAAGTGATATGTTTTGGAGACGAGGATCTAAAAGGACTACTTACACCACATCAGGACCCACTTGTAATCAGCGCAGAGATCGAAGATCCCAATTTTCGTGTCAAGCGAATCCTGGTTAATAATGGCAGCTCAATAAACGTCATATTTATGACCACACTTCGTAGTATGAAAATCTTGGAAGATACGCTCCTTATAACATCCAGACATATCTATGAAACAAATATAACCCAGATAAGGAGTAGTCGTGCGACTAGGAGAACCCGACGCTTAAAAAAGTGAAAAAGCCAGGATTCTGGTAGAAACACCCTATAATATTCAGGCTTATGAATTTCTATCCTTAAATACCTACTATATACTGTGATTGACAAGAACAAAAATACTATTATATGCTTGTGTGTGTACACTATATTTCATTTTAATGTAATGCTTTTGTTTGCTCTTAACTTTTTTGTCAAAGGAACGCTCGAAGCTCATCCGTCCAACGGTCAACAACTAACATCACGGTAGTCCTTATTTTCCATGCTCTAATGACCTCACTGCCCCAGATCGAAGGTATGCCATTCTTCCCCGAGGTAGGTCACGGTGACGCTAGAGCAAGCCCCCCTCGCATGCGCCAAACAGCTGGTAGGGCCTACGCCTCGTTGTCTCCAGTAACCTCTCCATGCCTTAGATCGAAGGTAAGCACCCCCCCCCACCCCCCCGTGGTTGGTCACGACACTGTCAGGGCCTGCCCCCTTGCTGTTTCCTCGATTCGAAGGTGGGTACTTCACCGTCATAATCAACAATACCCACTGGTTCGGATATCTTAATCTATGCTTGGCTGGGAGGGCTTTCCCTTCGCCTTGTAAGTAGATTGAGGCGTCACCGGGTCTCGTCCTTCAACAGCCAACCGACAGTGGAATCCCCTAGATCGACGCTCTGACTTCTTACTACATGGCTAGTGGGGTTTGCCCCCATTCCCTGATAGGAGGATACGACATTGCCTTGGTCTTATCCTTCAGCTTCAAACATCCGAGGAAAAGGATCATGAACATGTACAAAGCAAAGGCATCAACACCACACAGGCTCAATCAATATCAGAGTAAAGCTCAACATTGATAAAAATTTGCAAAAGCAAGTCAAAAGGGCGCTTGAAAGTGTCATGCACATCATATAAAGATACTGCAAAGTACAAGTAAAAGAGCTCAAAAATCAGATACCAAGTTCATTATGAAGCAAAAAAATCATACAAACTCAATTGACAAAGCAAGCACACACAAACATACAAGGGAAAGGTCTCTACTCGCCTACTACATTAATGCCAAAATCGGAGCCCAAGCTATCATCCTTGGAGAGATCATCAAAGCTAAGACAAGAAACATCACACTCAAGTCTCCTGGACACCATCTAAAAAGCCTTCGACACTCCACGCCTAAGAGCGACCTCACAAACATCTTTAATTCGGGGCTCCAGCTCTCTGGTCCAGTCCTCATCCCAAATTTCCTCGCCAAGTAAGCAACGGTCACGCATGTAGTTTAGAGACTCCCTGTGCTCGGCAAGCCATGCAGCCTTCACCTTTGCTGCCCGATCCTCAGAAGAGAGTCACTACACCTCAGCCTTCGATGCGCCTACCTCAGCCTCCATACGAGAAGTTTCTTCCTGAGCTTTCTTCAGCAACGGTGCAGTCTTCTTTACCATGGATTTTTCTATCTGCAATGCTGCTCGTGACTCCTCAAGCTTCGCCTTCAACTCCGACCCAATATACCGAAAGCGAGATATGTCTCGATCTCGCCCATCTCAAATCAGCAAGTGAATACTCTGCTTCCCAGAGCCTCTCCTGAAGAGCCAAATAACCATCCTTCAGGCTCACATAGTGATCATTCCACGTGATCATTATATGGGCTCGGGCTTCAATCTGGAACAAAAAGAAAGGCGTCAAATTTACACAAAGAAGCAAATTTTAAAACCTAAAAGAAGAGTTTACTCACTATGCTGCTCATTGCCTTCAAAGAAGAAGACGCGTGTTTCCCTTCCGCCACTCGGGGGCAGGGACCTCCGAGTGAGGAACTTGGGGGCAGAAGACCCCAGGACCTCAAGATCAGGATCGGCCGATGTAATTTCATCTCGAGAACTTCAACGGACCTCTTCGACCTGACAATCTCCCGGCCTTGAAGAGGATCGGAGCTCTGCATCCGCATCACCGCCACTTTTCAACAAAATCTTCCTCTTCCGATCGCGAACCAGAGGTGTCACAACTATACACTCAGGATCAGCAGAAAGCCCGCACAGTAGCAGGCGTTTCTCCTCCACGAATAAAATTAAAAATGATGAATAATCAATTTACTAGCTCACGAGGCTCTGTAATCCCCAATATTGGAGAAAATTCTGGCTCTCGCCCCTTCTAACGACGACAACAATCAGGCAGTAAATTCCAAAGCTCTGGTCGGCCCCAAGAATTCCGTACATATCCAAATAAGGTGTATCCATGACGATGATCTGTCCGACTTTCAAAGTCAAGCCAACTTATGTTACTGAAAATCTTGACACATCTGCCACCATCAACTCGAATCATGCACCAATATTTGAACATGTCCAAAGAAAATCTTGAGTCATGCTCCCTGAGAAAGTGACTAGCCCCATGATGTGTGTTATCCTATGAAGAGTAAATTGGGATATAGGAACGCCGTTGAACTTCAAAATATTGATCACCTCCACACATAAGTCGTTAAAGGCGCGCCTAAGGCTGCACGCTCACCAAGCTCAGAGATTTGCGCCGTCGTGCGCCTTTTTGCGCCTTTGGATATTAAAGGTGCGTTTGGATGTGATTTTTGTACTAAAACTTTTTTCAAAAAAATAATATGCAAGAACTGAATAATTTTTATATGATTTAGTGTTTTTGAAACAAAATCGATCGTTGAGACTTAGATATGATGCAAGTCACCATATTAAAATTTTTTTAAGAGATATAAATGATTGTAATGAATGGTTAATTAGTAGAATATATGGAGAATCTATTCAAAAAGATGAACTGATATTTGTTGTAGATTATTTAAAAAGAATGTGATTGTGTCTTGCCTTCTTCGGGCGCGCGTCTACGCCTTGAGCCTTGCGCTTAGGCTGCAAAACACCTTTGCACCTTGGTGCGCCTTGCGCATTTAATATGTACCCTCCTCGCGCGGCGTAAGTAGGAATCCGGACCTCAGTATCGTCTCACACTCCATCAGTCAACCCTTCGGTGGGTTCTGAACTCTCTCTTCAGTCTTCAAAATGAGATATCCTCACTTCAACATCAACACGTATCCTGTATTTTTTTCTCTAAAACACAATTTGCTCAGCAGTAAGCGTGGAGCGTAATCGCATTGGATGATATTGTGCATAACGTTTTAAGACCTAAAAAGAAGGATAAGGCCAAGTCATGAAAAAAGAGCACCAAAAAATGGGCGTACGCAGCAAATGAGTGCAGCCTTGGAAGCACGACATGCAATCACTCTTCGGACGCTCAATAGAGAGCCTCACACACGAGAACAGCACCCAAAACCCCATCGCGAACGTGCACGACCGCACCAGCACCCACAGGCGCACGCGAGTGCGGGTAAGCACGAGCATAGCCCTTCCTGCTCGCGCGCAGGCAAGCACGCCATCCCGTGCACAAATGCGCAGGAGCTCGTGCGCAGGCGCACACACAGGATAGAGTGTGCAGGAGCGCGTGCGGGTTCGCACTGGCGCGCCCGCGAAAGCCCGCACGCACGGGCGGGTTCGCGCGGGCACGCGCACACAGACCCGCGCGAAGGGGCGTGCAAGCACACTCGCGCAGACCCAAGCGCGGGTGTGTGCAGGTCCATGGGCGTACACGCAGGTCCGCGGGCACGGGTGCACACACAGTCCCGTCTCTACGCACCAACGTACGTGCGACCCCGCCCACGCACGTGCATAGCCCCGCCTGTGTAGGTCTTTCTTGTGCTCATGCGCGCAGGTGAACCCCGCGCAGACGCACCTCTTTCTCGCTCTACCACTTTGCCTCTTTGCAACATACCTTGTGTGCGTGACGCTGACGTCCGCTTTCTCCGACATCACTCCGTTTGTCGCCACCATGATCACATATAAAAAGTCTCGTAAACAAGTCTCGTTCTTCTCACACTCTAACTCTGAATATCGAGAATTTTGAGGGGCAAATGATGAGGCCAATTTATAGAAAAATTGTGTGCAAGTAGTCGATCAGCTATAATCTCCACTAACTTGGCGGGGATCATGAAAATAACCACCGCGCACACGATATGCATGCGCCCTCCGCACAAGATCTGCGCACGGGATCCCAACACACACCCAAACCGTCCGCGACCGGTCGAAATGGTCGGCCGCCTCCGCTCCCCGGAGGTCGACCGCCTCAGCTCCCCGGTGGTCGACCTCCTCGGGCAGAGGGACTTCTGACCCGACTCGCGGCCGTTCAGGTTCGCGTCCCGTGGCCGCGAGCCCGCAGCATCGCTGGCTCTCCCGGGCGGCAGATGCGGCCTCTCCCGGACGACGGATGCGGCCTCTCCCGCAATTGCACGGTTGCAGCGGCACCTCGCGACCGCGTGGAGCGATCGGTGTTGTGAGCTTCGGTCGGCCACGCACGGCCCTCCGGTTGGGAGCATTTGACCAGCCGTGCCCAGCCCTCTGACCATGTTCAGCCGGTCAAGCCACGGGGGCGGCCGGCTTCGTGGCCGCAGGATCCAGCTGGCACCAAGGTCGGTCGCCCGCAAGATGCGACCTCGAGGAGCGGCCGACGCTTGGACCGGCCGCCCTCCTTGCTTACCGCGGTAAGTTGTCCCGCCGGCCCCGACTCCTCCACCGGCGGCCTCCTGCCGCCAAGATAGCCGCCCGTTGATGGTGGGCCCTCTCCGCCGTCCGATCAGCTCGATGCGATCGCCGTCATCCGTTATGTGGGTAACCACCCACGTACGGTCTTATGTCACATTTGTTAGATTATCTACCCGTCTATTTGTATTTGTTCAACTTTCCATTCTTGGTAATAAAAAATGGACGCTGATATTTGCAGGCTTGTAATAGATATTTGCAGGCCCATTTTTTAAAAAGAGGAACAATTTATTCCTATAATAAAACCTTCTATTTGCCGCCCCTCATCGCCCAACCCTAATTTCAGGAGTTCCTCCTCTGCATGCCCGGCTCGCGAATCGCGCAGCGCCCCCGCTGTCTGAAGCGCTCGCCAGCGCCGCCGGTGCCACTCCACAGCTTCGTTGCCGCCGGCGCCGCCGCCTAGAGCACTCTTCGTCGTCGTCCGTATGTTCCTCTTCACTCCGGCTCTCCTTCGTTCCTCTCCTTGGCTCTTCATCTCGCTGCAATTAACTTGGGTGATCACCTTGTTCATCTCCGACGTGCATTAGTGCTACCTTCATGCCGTCGCCGGCGCCATCAATCTCTTAGTTGCCCGTCATTTTGCGCCCTCTCCTCTCCTCATCACTCTCCCATCATCATCCTCTGAACCAACATTCCCCAGTCAAATCCCCACCGAGTTGAAATCCAAAGCTCCATCTTTCCACTCTGCTTCTTCTTCTTCCTCTTCGAGTTCCTCTGTGTCAGCTCCGGATTTCAGCCGCAGGGGCGGATTTAGAGGGGGGCCCGAGGGACACTGGCACCCCCATTATTTTTCAAAATGGTTAGTGTATTTGGATTTCTCTCGTCGAGGCAATGAATTTTGACTACTTATACGTCAAAAACGGTGGCCAGATGAGGGAGAAACAGCTCCGCTAAGATTGAAACGTTCAAAAAAAAATTTTGACGGAATTTGTGCACCCCCATTATCAATTTGTGCATCCCCATTATTAATTTTCTGAATCCGCCACTATTTTCAGAGAAAATGGATCAGGGGTAGGAACGGAAGCTTGTTGCATTGCGGGTACTTCTTTCAAGACATGCCCATGTCGGATTATGAATGAGACTTCTTTAACCCATTCGAGAGGTTGGGGGCGGTGGTGATGACGGGAGGACTTGGTCGGAGCTTGCTGCTTGAAGCATTGAAAGATGTGGAAGACGAAGTCATAAAAGCCTTTGATTCTGGGAAGGAATTGGCTACAATCCTGGAAGCTAATGTAATCACCGTCCAGCCTGTAGATAACCAAATCAAGTGTATTTTATCAATTAGTAGAGAATTTTTTTAAAAAAAAAATCAAATCTAATTTTAAAAAAAGGGCTGCAAATATCATGCGGGTCTGCAAATATCTATTTGTGAGTTGCAAATATCTAATGACTACAAATATCGATTATACGCCTGCAAATATCAGCGCCCTAAAAAATTAACATACGTTAATTTCCTTGTAAGATCCCAGCTACTTACGGTCTTATTTTCATTCAACTAGAGAGATCTTGATTGCCGACGGGCTCAACCTGTCTTCGAATGATTTGGGTGCGCTCGGACTTGATCTTCCTGTGCTGTGCACGGGCTTCGACATTGCAATAACGAGTTTTTTTAATTGTTTAATAATAATGGAGATTTAAATGTTTGAGTTCAAAATAAAATGGTGATTTCAAATTAAAGTAATTAAAATTATAATGAAATTGGATTAACAAGAACACTTTAATGTTTTTTATACACTTAAATTGTTTTTCATACAATTTAAAATAATTGTCGGATTCTATGTACGTACATGGAGCGTTGATATCTTCCCAATGCCCCCTTTATGCAAGCCATGTGTCAAGCTAAACTATTTTCTTATATATTTATATTATTATTTTAATTTATATTTTCTGGTCCACAATGTCCCAAGTTTTAATTTATATTCTATTATTATATTATATTTATATTATTATTAGTATATTATTTATTTTAATATTATTTAAAACGAGCATCTTTGCTCGTGCTCGGTGCTCTCGGTCGCCTTCGGCAGTATCAGGCGGGCTACGTCTGCCTGCGGAGCGTAAGTGATGACCCCCCCCAAATATATAGCTAGCTGCATGCATGTATATATACTGATCTGAGTATTAATGGTTTGTTTTCTTAAGCAGTGGTGGTGTCCGGCACGCGAATGTCGAGCAATCCGCCGCCGATAAGCTGTGTTTACAGATATGTAGCAATATTCTCGCCCAAATATATGTACACTGAATTTCTCTGCATAATTGCATGTCGGGGGTCCAAACCAAATGTTTATTCAATCTTCACTTTTTACGAAGTGTGCATTGATGATTGGATGAATTGCTTGTGCAGGGTTTGTAGTGAGCTGAGCCATGATCACCTGAACAAGGGTTGCCCCCCCCCCCCTCCCAACGCCCACACCGCGCCCACCTCCCCCACCGACCACAACGCCCCAAAAGCCCCAAAAGAAGCGCCCAAGGCCGAATCACAATAAACACCTGAAACCCTATGAACGTCCTCAAATATTTTCACCGGCTTATGGTATGTAAGACCCGCGCAACATATATGTTGATGCATGATTTCTTTTCTGAAGCAACGATCATGGGGTCGAGCCCGAAGAAGCATTGACTTTGTGTGTCAAGTCCTTTTAAGTATGCATGTTTACAGTGTGCTAAACTCTATGTTCTTTTTTATTTTATTTGAAGTATCCATGTTTACAGTGTGCTACCTCTTTGTTCTTTTCTATTTTATTTGCAATTCCCTTTGTTTTATTGTCGATCTTCTTAATGTTGTTGTTGATTAATCAATGGGTGTGAAGCAGATATTAGTTTGTGACCAGAATCCATGCTTATTCCCAATAATATATAGTTTGTGTGCATGTGCATGTGGTTGATTGTTTATTTTGCTATTTACCTTTTTCATTGTCTTCTTAATGTGCATGATTGTTTATTCTGTGGGAAGCAGTAATAATTTGTACTTTCATTTCTATTATAAAATCTTAAAAGCTAAATTTTCTTTAACTACTCAATGAAATTATAATCTAAAAGTAACGTTGAATTTTCCTCAGAATGGCGCATAAATTAGTCATTAATAAAAAGTTTCATAGAGTTTTGACCATGCTTCACTTTTTCGGAAATCAAGCTACCTGGGTGATCTGATGATCAGATCGAAGAATCATCACACTATTAGACATGCAGGAACTATTCAAAGAATGCCTTAAAAAATCAACTTATTGTAGAACTTTTATTTTGCTCAATGGTCACTAGTACCTAAGGCATTTTCCTGTTATATGAGTCAACTTTGAAGATCAATGTGAAATATTTTAAATAACTTTACTGGTGACCATCATTAATTATACAATATTTTGATATTGTACGTGTTCAAACCATGTTTGCCGAGCTTCTCGCATCTTCTTTGCAATCGGTGTTACGCTTGTCTTATCTTGAATACATTCACTCCTAATTTTTTTCAGTCTCGTGTGTCCGCACATCCACCTAAGCATTCTCAACTCCGCAACTCCCATTTTGTATGTTCTTTTATATTATTATGTGGCGCGCTTCTTCACCTCAATCAACCTGCTTGGATTTTTTGTATCTCATATTTATCAATACCTCCATCTTTTGAACTATCGATCCAAGATATTTACTTAAAGCACTCCATGCAAGAAATATCTTAATCACCCAACTTAATAACGAAGTAATCCGCCCTTCTTGCACTATTAAATTTAAGCTTCAAATACTCCGCATGTGTCAGGCTCAGCCTAAAACTCTTCTTTTTAAAAGTGTTTTGTCAAGATTCAAGTTTCTTGTTTACCCCCTACCGCCTCATCCACCAAAATATTATCATCCACAAATAATAAACACCAAGGAATTGCTTGTTAGATATGTCTGATAAATTCATCTAAGATAATAGTAAAGAGATAAGGGCTTAAAACTGAACGTTAATAAAAGCCAACGATATGATGATAGAAAATTCTTGTGGTAGTTCTCCAGTTGTCTAGTTGATTCACTTGTGCAACATCCCACTTTTCAATTGAATCGTCTAGGAGTCTAGTTGATTCAATTAACCCGCGTGAGCGGTCAAGTCAAGTTCGGTTGACTCAAACGCCTGATTTCACTCTTGTGTCCATACGAACTTCTGATCCTTACGAGTTAGTGAAGTGAGGGGTAGAGCTATCGGTGAAAAGTTTTCCACGAACCTACGATAGTACCCGGCTAGTCCAAGAAAACTCCGGACTTCCGCCACGGTCCTCAATACTGGCCAATCTCTGATGGCTTCCACTTTCGTTGGATCTACTGCCACCCCATCTCCACTAATCACATGGCCAAAAAATGCCACTTTCTCTGACCAGAATTTGCACTTGGAGAACTTCGCATAAAGTTGGTTCTCTCTCAGCACTTGCAACACTAACCTCAAGTTAGTCTCGTGCTCCTCTTCCGACTTAGAATAAACAAGGATGTCATCAATAAAGATGACTACAAATGAGTCCAAGTATTTGCGAAAAACTCAGTTCATCAAGTCCATGAATAGAGATGGTGCGTTCGTCAGCCCGAACGGCATCACCGAAAATTCAAAGTGACCATATCTCGTGCCAAACGGGGTCTTGGGTATGTCTTCATCTCGGATTCGTAACTGATAGTATCATGACTTCAAGTCTAACTTGTAATACACCACCGACCCCACCAAATGGTCGAATAGATCGTCTATCCGAGGAATCAGATACTTATTCTTAATAGTCAGTTTGTTCAACTCTCAGTAGTCTATGCACAACCGCATACTACCGTCTTTCTTCTTCACGAACAACACTGGTACGCTCCACGGTGAAGAACTAGGTTTGATATACCCCTGCTTCAAAAGCTCCTACAACTGAACTTTAAGTTCGACCAACTCCTTTGGTGCCATCCTAAAGGGAGGACGTGACACCGGCCTAGCCTCTGGCACTAGCTCGATAGAGAAATCAATCTCCCACCGAGGCGGTGCTGCTCCCGGAATCTCCTCAGGAAACACGTATTCGAACTCCGCCACTACGGGTACTTCTCCAAGAGACAACCTGGAAAGGATAACCTCCAACAGTGCTACTAGGGCTACACCTCCTTGGTTAACCGCCCGTACTAACTACATGGCCGCAACTAGGGAACAGGCCACTCCGTCAAGACCCTCAAACTTAACTTCTGCTTGCCCTTCACCCCTCAGGGTTACCACCTTGGACAGGCAGTCGATACTGGCACGCTGCTCTGCTAGCCAGTCCATCCCCAATATTACGTCAAACTCGGCCAACGGTAAGACTGCCGCCATCAACATGAAGTCGACTCCACCTAAACTCCAACATATACGTCCTTTAGCCCTGGTAGTCATAGATGACCCATTGGGCATGCGCACTTTCAATTCTGCGTTCGTTGAGAAAGACTCAACTCTAATCCTCCGGATAAAGCTTTCCGCAAGGAAGGAGTGCGATGCTACCGTATCAAACAGTACCCTAGCGGGGTACCCAGAAACTATCACAAAGCCTAAACACATGCAACAAACATAAACGACTTGAATTCATGAAAACCCAAGGTGAAAGTTAAACTCTCATACCTATCACCACATCGGTTTGACGGATCGCTTCCTGTTGCCCAAGGTTATAGGCCCTTGGCTGCACCGGTTGGAACCGAGAAGCGCTCGAATCCGCCATCTTCCCTTTCTCTACGGCACTAGGGCCAGAGCGCATAGTCTGCTCCTGTCTTGGTTCTTGCTCAGTGCCCCCCTTGAGTACAAAATCTTATTATGTGCCCTGCCTTGCCACAATTATAGCACGTAAGAGGTCCCTTAGAGCGAGATCCTCCGGATGTCCAGTTACTTTTCTCACCAGACTTGTATGGGTGAGGCTTCTTCTTCCATCTGCTCCCTTCCGACTTCCCGTGGGATTGAGAAGGCTTCCCTTCCCCTTGCTTGGGTGCGAAACCCTTGCGGCGCTGGGTTCGCTCCATATCACTTTCCAAAATCCTGCCCGCCTTAACCAATTCATTGAAACCCGCGCGTTTCATAGATATGAGAGGCTGTCTCAGATTCTCCCTCAATACATGGTAGAAGAGATTGTCTCTCTCCTCATCATCCTCCATGGTCGTTCCCGCATAACGACCCAAACGAGTGAATTCTTGAACATACTCGTCCACGGTCTTGTCTCGCTGCACCAAGTGCAGAAACTATCTCTAGAGGGCTAACCTTGTCGACGCCGGAATGTACTCTTTCAAAAAAGCATTCCCAAACTCATCAATGGACGGGATGCGTCCCGGAAACTGCCGGCCTGTAAGACCCCATTTTTTTTCTTTTAAACACCGGGGTCTTAGGCCCAGAACCGCCGCTTTGCGGTGACACCATCATGCCCGGGAAGGTCGTCACTACAAAACGCCGATCCTGCCGGCCAAATCGATCGCAGAACAGTAGTATAAGTAAATATAAATCTAGTCCACCATAACCACATGTATATAAATAAATCTCCACGAAGGGATAGTCCACAATAATAATAATCAGAGTACAAAAGGAGGGCTTGTGCCCAATACATGTAATCCTCACTACAAGTCACTCGCGGAAGCAAAACTAAAACTAAGCGTCACCGTAACTGTCACTGAACTGAGAGCACCCAAGCTAGACTGGCCATCTCCACCGACTCCGTACTCTGCTGGTGCTGCATCTCTGGGTGCTTATTCCTTTTCGGCCTGCAATCGCCGCCTCGCAATCCACGTCTGCGTCTACATCTTCGGCCTCCTGGCTGCTGAGCTGGTGGGATCCCACCCATCAAGGGGCATTTAACCCGTGTATGTCCCGACTGGTGACAATGGTAACACGGTCGCGGGGTCAACTCTGTCAGAAACTGCAAAACCCGTGACCCTTCCATATGGTACACCTAAAATGTTATGGTTCGAAAACCGTTAGTCTAAAAGACTAAGCCCTATCATCCCCTACCCCTTCCCCCATGGCTCCTAGGTACCTAGCGGAGAGGAAGAAAGGGAAGGACATGAAGGTGGAGAATAAGTTAAAATCAGCTGACAGCGGACCTATGCTAGCAATTCCATAGTAAATATGACAGAAGAAGAAAGTAGGAAATGTAACCTTAACTTATGCGGAAGCGCATAAGCTAAAGGATCTTTTGTAGGGCTCCCATCGTATAAAGTGTCACATACCACTTATACGTTGGGGTGTCGGTTATCAAACAGCAAGGAGTAGCAAGTAAGTAAAAGCACAAGAAATATAACCATTGATTTATAGAGATTACCCCTATAGACCAAGGGGTCATTTTGTAAGGCCTATCGTATAAAACGTCTCATACCATCTTATACGATAAGTGGCAATGTTTATGCTATGACACGCAAATATGCTATGGAATGCACAAGCAAGTGCAACACACCCACACGACTCCATGCACACAGACCTTTAGTTCCCCCTGTTCGGGCAGCTAGCTTCACTCCCAGGAACCTCTGTAGTGGCAAACGGAGACAGTGGGTCGGGCCCCCCACTCCTAGGCGGGTAACCACACTACCAAGCCTAGCCCTTCCGTACGCCCACAGAAGAACACAACATAGAGTATCCGCGTACTAGTGCTTGCTATATCCACCAGGCTTTCTTTGGCTAAGTGTCCAACACCGCCGAGTCAACGTACCGATGTCGGTGTGATCGATCGTCCAGTATTGATGACCCACCACTTTTATGCACATGCAATCATGACAGTTATATTTGTACAAGTTCTCATGTTACCGAGCCCCAGCTTTCTAGGCTACCAAGCATATACCAAGTCCCCGAGCATCCCGCTCCCTGGACTTCCAAATTTATACCAAGTCCCCGAGCATCCAGCTCCCCGGACTTCCCAATCACAAACCAGACCGTTGACATTACTAGTAGGCCCTTAGACCACGGACCTAATCTACCCATTCCATATCAATTCTTCTCCCTAAGTGTACAAGTGTAGGTGTGAGGTGCAACTATTATTAGGGTTACTCTTGATCATTTTATTCCTAAGATTTAAGATTAACCTTGGACTTCCTGAGGTTTATCCGGTGAAGGGCTCGCAGCGGTATTAGGAGCTATGATGGGGTGAATCACAAGGCTCCCTTTCCAAGGCACTTATTGTAACTGATTGGTTCCCTTAACCCATTCCCTTCTCACATTACAGCGGGCTAATCCTAGGGTGACTTTGACTCTTCCTCTTCTCGGGGAGGACGATCTTCCGTCGAACTCGATCATTACTTAACACTAGTCAATCTCACACCCTACCCGTCCTGACTTCCAATAATGAACTTGATTTAACTCACCCTATCCAAACCAGCAAACTACCAAAATTCCATTTCCCAAGTTCATTACCCACTCTAGTTCAGCTTCTGTAGTTTTACTAAACGCAGACCATCCTAAGCTTTATGAGGTATGCAAGGGGTGGTACTCCTAATTGTCTTCCGAATCTCCTATAATATTTACTGGAGGTCTACCATGACATAATTAGTCTAAATACAAAAAATAATAATTTTCCTATTTCATCTGGCATTTTATTTATTTATTCTCAGCCTCTCAATGCCCTAGTATGAACATTGTTGAAGCCGAGAAATTCTCAACCTCAGAAATCGGACTAGGCAACCTGAAGTTACTGGTCGACCAGTCGGGAAGATGATCTCTGGTCAGGAAACAGGAACGAATTGCGCAAACAAGACCCCAGGTTGCTATGGCGGGAAGGTCCCACCACGTACCCAGTTGCTTAGGAGAAGCAACCCCTTCTCAACCAGATTGGCCGAGCTAGGTACGAAGGAGGCGAGCTGAGCAATAACGAGTCAAGGGCAGTTGCTGGGGCTCGCAAGGGCTCAGGCCGAGAATTGCTTGTCTCTCCTTCGTACCCCTGGGGTCCTATTTATAGGGAAAACCAAAGAGAGGGGGGGGTCTTACTTATACCCCCCCTGGCGAGTTGGCGACTTCCCTGGGGAGCTCGCCTGGAAGAGGCGAGTATCTGGTCATAGTCGCCACCTGGCGAGTTGGCCTGGGGAGCTCGCCATACTCGTCCGAACCTTCCGCGGCCCGGGGTGCTGGTCTGGATCCCCACCTTGTCTTGTTGACTTTGACTTTTGATGACCTGACGGTGGTAGGGCCCTCCCTCGTCGAATATGGGTTGTACACAATCCCCGCTCTTTTTGGGCGACGTAGGAGCCCGGAAAGAATCATCCAACGCTTATTCGGCGAGGACCTCTGCCGAGTATCTGGACAGCTCGCATCGTCGCCTGCTGGTAGAGTAGTCTATAAATAGGGGGGGCTTCGTTTTTGAGACGGTCCTTGGAGCTCGCCGAAAATGTCGGGTGCTGAACAGCTGTTGAAGGACAATCTCGCTGCTTTGTCGGGCCTCCTCGGCATAGCCAGGTCGAAAAGACCGCGCGAGGACGATCCTACTTCGTTGCTCCCGCCGAAGAAGAAGAAGAAGACGAAAAAGGTCAAGCAGCCCGCCACTACGGTGGTCGGCTCGCCTCCACTGGCGCACCAGGTCGCCGCGGCGACCGACAATCCTGTAGTGTCGTCCACCACCCAGAGGGTGTTGAACGACCTAGGGCTCGACGACCTCCCCGGGTCGACCCGGGGCAGCCCGCTGGAGAACGCAGGAGCGACCGAGGAGCCCGCGGTCGTGAAGGAGCCCGTGGTGCCTCAGGCCGAGGTGGTCACCTTGACAGGTCGCTACCTCGAACTCTTCCCTGCTGGGTTGTCGCCGCCACTTTGCTGACTTCTTTCCTTATGCAGATTCTCCGATTGCCGCGGACGCGGCACTTGATGTCATCCCCCTCAGCTCGGCGCCCTTACTCGCCCTGGCGGCCAACAGGCCGTTCAAGATCGCCCGCACGGTCAGGATAGGCCTCAGCTCGGGGAAGGCGTCTGGGGCGGCGTTGGCGAAGGACCCCCCGCCTGCGAGCAAGGAACTGCCGGCGAAGGCCACCCCTGTCGGGTCGTCTGGGCCGGTGCGCGATGTCCCTCCGGCGAGTATGGCGGCCTCTGCTGTTGCGAGCGGCGAGAAGGTACCCCCGGTGAGCGCTCCACTGCCGCCGCCGCCCGCGGCGGCCACTCCTGGCCAGACGCCGAGCACCGGCCTGCCCCCTCCGCCGCCTCTATCGAAGTCGGACTATCCGCGACCTCCTCCGCCTCCTGCGCCGAGGGCTCCGCACCACTCTGCGAGCTCATCTCAAGCTTCGCCGCCGGTGAAGAAGCCGGAGAGGCCTCAGCCACCCTACTTTCCTCCGCGGGTTGGAGACCCCGACTACGTCGGCCGAGGGTCTGGAGAGCGCGGGCAGGACAGGCCTGCCGATCTTCCGAGCAGCTCTTCGGGGAGGCGAGATACCTCCGGGCGACCTCCTTCGCCGCGCCGATCCCGATCTCCTCGCCGTGGTGAGCCTCCTACCACTGAATACCGCTCTGCTTTTTGCTTTCTGTCCTGACGATCCATCTTCCTGCTTTGTCAGATCGCCCGGCGACCTCTGGGGCGACTTTCCTCGACGCTATCGGGCTGTCCGGGAGCGAGTATCGCCAGGCCGCCATTCGCGCCCACATGGAGCTGGAGAGCAAGTTTGACCAGCTCGCTATCTGCGATTCTCACCGACGTATCTCGGCTCTGGAGGCGAGGATGGCCAAGGTCGAAGGGCTCCAGTCGACCTTGGAAAGCTATGAAGCTCGCTTTCACGTGGTCAAAGAGAACGACCGCCAGCTGCAACTGAACAACCACCGTCTGCAGCTGGTGCTTGACGAGCTGGCCGGCATCCGGGCGAGCATGGGGTCCGCTGGACGTCTGGCGAGGATGGAGGAGCAGCTCAGGCTCGGCGATGATGCGACAGCGCTGGCGACGGAGCATTACCGGCGTGCACGCAAGATCGGCTGGGCCGGGCGACATCCGCACCCTCCTGAGCGGCCGAGGGCGCAATAGTTTTTTATTTTTCGAATGTGTAACTCGCCTTGTGCGACTTGTACTTCCGGACATCTATTTCTAATTTGATTAATTCATGTGTGCGAATATTCCTGCCTCTGTGTGCGCGCTGTTATTTTTTGACGTGCCGAGCTTTAGTTCACTTGATAATGTCGCAGGTTTATCTTCATCGCGCGAGTTCGTTAGATACTCGCTGAGACGGCTGACCCCCCCCCCCTTTTTGGACTTGTCATATCTATAAATAGGAGGGGTAGGTGGGTCATAAAGCGTATTGCTGTAGCGACCTTCTTTCCTCCTGCCGAGTATCTGAACAATCAACTCGCCGCTCTCGTTGCTTTCGGATCTCGCCATCATGGTCGGTGACGACGCCAGCGCTCGCCGACAGGCCCACGCAATTAACTTCGCAGATGCGGCTTTTAAGAAGTCCATAACCACCGAGAAGGAACTGGCGACCTTCAAGGAACGCTCCCTGCCTGACGGATACTCGGCAAGACTCCCCACTCGCAGCGAGCGCCTCAATACCCATATTGAGGGTTCGCTTGTAATGTCGCTGCGTCACTTCGACGCGGGCCTGCGGCTGCCCTTCTGGCCGGAGTTCTGCGAGATCTTGCGCTACTTCGGGATTGTCCCTGCGCAGATCAATCCCAACGGCGTGGCGATCATCATGGGATTCCTCTGCTTCCTTCGGGAAGAGAGGATCGCTTTCGACCTCTCCGTCTTCCGCCGCATCTTCGCCTTTGCGGCGACCTCGGAGGGGGTCATCTTTTTCAGCAGCCATGTTTGCACCCTGGTCGGGACCGCGAACAAGGTCCATCGCTGGAGCGAGCAGCTGATTGTCGTCCATGGCGACTTCGGCGGTATTCTCGGCAGGCCGCATCAACCAGCCGATGTCGCCTTCCTTCCCCCCATCCTCGAAGGAGCTCGCGAGCAGCTCTTCGAATACTTTCACGGTCGGCGTTTTGACGTCATTTTCTGGCGACTAAACGTCAACGTGCTCGAGCCAGTCCACCCTAACGAAAGTATGCCGAACTCGAAATGCGCCCTGGTTACTCGCTCGCCCTTTTGCCGTTGAAGCTAACCTTGTCGCGTGTTTTTGCAGTTTCCAACGAGCTTCTGGAGAAGCCGCTTCCTTTGGCGAAGGAAGTCGCCGCCACGCAGTCGGATTCTCGCCCTCCTGCCGACGTTGGGGAGAAGAAGGCGGTTAAGGGAAAGTCGCGGGCCAGCTCGCAGGGTCCCGCGAGGAAGAGGGCGAAGACCTCGTCGCCGCGATCCGTCGATTGCCGGTCGCCGACGGGCGCCCAGTCGCCCCATTTCCACCCCAACTACGGCCTCGGGCAGGGGGTGGTGGACGCCTTCGGTCGCCCGCTCGTGACCTGGTCGGTGGGGGAAAATTCGGTGTCGCTGAGCACCAACCTCCCGTCCTGGTCGACTGACTGGGAGGACAATGGGGAGGCATTCGCCGTCCTCCACGCCATCTACGGTCGGGCCGACGCGGAGTCCGTCATGGAGCTGACCCCGACAGAGCTCGCCCATCAGTCGGCCTGCGCGCTCGCGCGGTCTGCCGAGCTGGGACATTACTCGGCGAGGAAGCTGTTGGAGGTGACCGACGCCCTCAAGGTCGTCTCCAAGAAGGCCATCGACCTCGGCATGCAGTCAGTCCGTTGGAAGGACTTCGAGGTGAGCTGTCCTTGGGTGGGTTGCTCGATTTGTGTCGTTGATAGGTTCTGACGTTGGTCATCTCACAGGCTGCCGAGATAGAAGCGACGAAGAAGCTCTCCGAGTGCGAGGAGAAGCTCGCCGCCTCCCAGGCCGAGCTGGAGGCAGCCCAAACTCGCGCTGCGGTGATGGAGACTATGTTGATCGCTGCTGAAGGACGGCTGAACTCCTCAACCTCGCTACCCGAGGACCCGGCGCGAGTGGTGAAGCAATCGCGCGTCCTCTGGGAGGAGAGATCCTCCGTTCGCCGCGGGATCGCGTGGGCGGCGGGGAACGTCATACTCGCGCGCCTTAGGCTCGGGGGCCAGCTCGTCGAGGGGGAGAAACCGCTCACTGTCGACGAGCTCATTCCCGAGCTGCTCGCCGAGGGGACTGTCCCGCCGTATGACGCGTCGTCGGCGACCAGCTCCGGTGATTCTGACAGCGGCGGCAGCGGAAGCAGCAGCGGTAGCGGAAGCAGCAGCGGCAGCGGAAGCAGCAGCGGCGAGACCGCAGAGAGCGACGACTTTGCGGATATCGGCGATGTTGGGGATGATGAATATCGGCCTGATACTGGCGACGACGAGTCCTAGTTGCTCGCCGATATTCTTTTTGTAAATCAACTTTTTGACTTAATGATTTATACAAAGTTTTGGTTTTTCCTCTGACTGGATGTTACTCGCTAGGCTCATAGGCTCGGAGAGGGACGCTCGCTAGGTCGCAGGGGGATGGTCCCGACATCACCCATCCGCTCGCCGGGACCTACTCGCCCCTGCACCTGGATACTCGTGGACCTGCTGAGAACCGCGCGGGTGGCGTGTGGGACATACTCGCACCCCCCGGGGGTCGCTTACTCGCGCGATTCCAGTTCGCCTCCCCGCATGGGGTCTGCTCGCCTACTCGCGCGAGATCCGCTCGTCTGCTCGCGCGCGACGAAAATTGAACCGGGCTTAGTCGTCGAACATAGCCTGCGGGCCCCTCATTCTCGTCATCGAGGAGATCGGCCGATTCCCGAGAGGAGCTCGTGGGGATACCGGTCTTACGACGCTGCTCAACTCGAGGCCTTGGATTACAATCGAGGAGATCGGCCGATTCCCGAGGAGAGGAGCTCGTGGGGATACCGGTCTTACGACGCTGCTCAACTCGAAGTCTTGAATTACAATCGAGGAGATCGGCCGATTCCCGAGGAGAGGAGCTCGTGGGGATACCGGTCTTACAACGTTGCTCAACTCGAAGCCTTGGATTACAATCGAGGAGATCGGCCGATTCCCGAGGAGAGGAGCTCGTGGGGATACCGGTCTTACGACGCTGCTCAACTCGAAGTCTTGTATTACGATCGAGGAGATCGGCCGATTCCCGAGGAGAGGAGCTCGTGGGGATACCGGTCTTACGACGCTGCTCAACTCGAGGCCTTGGATTACAATAGAGGAGATCGGTCGATTCCCGAGGAGAGGAGCTCGTGGGGATACCGGTCTTACAACGCTGCTCAACTCGAAGTCTTGAATTACAATCGAGGAGATCGGCCGATTCCCGAGGAGAGGAGCTCGTGGGGATACCGGTCTTACGACGCTGCTCAACTCGAAGTCTTGGATTACAATCGAGGAGATCGGCCGATTCCCGAGGAGAGGAGCTCGTGGGGATACCGGTCTTACGACGCTGCTCAACTCGAAGTCTTGGATTACAATCGAGGAGATCGGCCGATTCCCGAGGAGAGGAGCTCGTGGGGATACCGGTCTTACGACGCTGCTCAACTCGAAGTCTTGGATTACAATCGAGGAGATCGGCCGATTCCCGAGGAGAGGAGCTCGTGGGGATACCGGTCTTACGACGCTGCTCAACTCGAAGTCTTGGATTACAATCGAGGAGATCGGCCGATTCCCGAGGAGAGGAGCTCGTGGGGATATCGATCTTACGACGCTGCTCAACTCGAAGTCTTGTATTACGATCGAGGAGATCGGCCGATTCCCGAGGAGAGGAGCTCGTGGGGATACCGGTCTTACGACGCTGCTCAACTCGAAGTCTTGTATTACGATCGAGGAGATCGGCCGATTCCCGAGGAGAGGAGCTCGTGGGGATACCGGTCTTACGACGCTGCTCAACTCGAGGCCTTGGATTACAATCGAGGAGATCGGCCGATTCCCGAGGAGAGGAGCTCGTGGGGATACCGGTCTTACGACGCTGCTCAACTCGAAGTCTTGGATTACAATCGAGGAGATCGGCCGATTCCCGAGGAGAGGAGCTCGTGGGGATACCGGTCTTACGACGCTGCTCAACTCGAAGTCTTGAATTACAATCGAGGAGATCGGCCGATTCCCGAGGAGAGGAGCTCGTGGGGATACCGGTCTTACGACGCTGCTCAACTCGAAGTCTTGAATTAAATCCTGCGTTCTTACACATTTTGGAGATTAATCCCAGAGACATCTTGGTAAGAAAGAAACTCCCCCTGAAGGGACGCTCTTGATCCTGCCGAATCGGGGGATTGGTGTCCAGACCCGTCCCTCAGAATTCCTCTGGTCGGAAGAGAGATGCATTCGGGGAGACCTAGGCCGACATGCAAGGGGGAGCTGATCTCGGCCAACAATGCAGAGGCTCGGTCTTACAAGAGCGCTTAAAGTCCCGAAGCATCGTCCCATCATCCGTACTGGGCTATTTAGTGAGAACGGGTTGGAGTCCCGCATCCCGATTCGGCAGTGAAGGTCGCTTACAGGTACGATCAGGATGGGGGTGGTGTTCATCGAGGGTCCTTTTCGAACGCGCTCGGAATTCACACACCTCCCTCCGGGCTCGTCCATACCCTGTCTTTGGCAGGTTCTTCTTCCGGGTGTTTTACGAGGCCGGCCTCTCCTCGAGTCCGGGAGATCAGGGTGCAGATCTGTTCCTCGCAGGTCCTCCAGACGGAAGAGAGATGCACTCGGGGAGACATAGGCCGACATGCAAGGGGGGAGCTGATCTCGGCCGACGATACAGAGGCTCGGTCTTACAAGAGCGCTTAAAATCCCGAAGCATCGTCCCATCATCCGTACTGGGCTATATATGAGGAACAAACCGACCGTTGTCTCCCGAGGTCGACTACGAGGCGGACCATGGAAACACTCAGAAACCTTGAGGTGTATTTAACACAAAAAAGATGAAATCCCGCATTCTTTGTTCATTTAAGAGTTTTTACAGAACTTGATACATGAGTTACCGCTACGGGTAAAATCTTTTCAAATCATCCCCGCTCCAGGTTCCAGGCAGCTGCTCTCCCGCTTGGTCTTGTAGGTAATAGCCTCCTGCGGTCAAGGCTTCTTGGACGATGAAAGGTCCTTCCCAGTTGGGATGGAGCTTGCCTACGGCGGCTCCCCGCCCAGCGGCGTCCACCTTCTTCATGACCAAGTCCCCCGCGAGGAAGTTCTTCAAGCGGACGTTTTTGTCGAAGTGTCTCGCCATGCGCCTCTTGGTTTCCTCCTGGCGCATGGAGGCCAAGTCCCGAAGCTCTTCCACATAATCTAGGGAGAGCCTCTGAGCCTCTTCATTCTCTAACCGCCATTCCTCGCTTCCGTCTTTGGCTGCGATGACCCTTGGACTATGCACCTCAAATTCGACCGGGATGAGCGCCTCGGACCCGTGTGACAGCTTGAAGGGTGTTTCCCCTATGGCTGAGTTCGGGGTGGTCCTGAGGGCCCAGAGGACGGAAGGGAGCTGTTCGGCCCAATTCCCCTTGAGATTGGTGATCTTCTTCTTCAGCAAGTTGATGATGAGCTTGTTCGCGGCTTCTACCTGCCCATTGCTACGAGGGTGATGTACCGAGGCGAACCGAAGGTCGGTTCCCAACTGTTTACAAAAGTCCCCCAGTTCCAGGCTGGCGAACTGCGGCCCATTGTCGGTGATGATGGCCAGAGGGATCCCGAACCTGCATGCGATCTCCCCCCAGATGAAGTTTTTGACGATTTGAGATGTGGTCCTGGCCAGAGCCTTAGCCTCGATCCACTTCGTGAAGTAGTCAACCATTACCAGGACAAACTTCCTTTGCCCGCTAGCTTGAGGGAACGGGCCGATCAAATCCATTCCCCAAATTGCGAAGGGCCACGGAGCGGTAATCGAGCGAAGTTGCTGAGCCGGCTGGAGCGCGAGGGGCGCGAAGAGTTGACATTGGGAGCATTTTCTGGAGTAGGCCTCTGCGTCCTTTCGGATGGTCGGCCAGAAGTAACCGTGCCTTAGAATCCTTTGCTCCAGGGTGGGGGTCCCGGAGTGACTGCTGCACTCTCCTGAGTGAATCTCCTCGAGGACCCGGGGAATCTCGAGTTCTGACAAGCATCGGGCCAGAGGGCCTGAAATGGTCTTGTGATAGAGTTCGCCGTCCTGCAGCAAGTAGTATGCGACCTTATACCAAAACTTTCTTTGATCTTGCCCGTCAGATGGTAGTCGGCCTGTCGCCAGGAACGTGATGAACGGATCTCTCCACGAGGCCCGCTGATCGATCTCCATCAACTCGCCTTCTTCGATGGATGGTCGGAACAACTCGATGGCGGTTCCCCCAGCCCGAGGGCCGTATTTCGCAAGATTGTCTGCCTCGGAGTTGCGTTCTCGGGGCACGTGTTCGACGTGAAAGGATCGGAACCCCCCGATCAAGCCTTTGACCTTAACCAGATATTGCTGCAAGATGGGATCTCGGACTTCGAACTCTCCCCGAATCTGAGATGCCGCCACCATGGAATCGGTAAAAGCCCTGATATCTCTGATTGCCAGTTCCTTGGCGAGTCGCAAGCCAGCCACCATGGCTTCATACTCTGCCTGATTGTTAGTGACCGGAAAATGGATCTTGACGGCTTGCTCAATCCTGGTACCCTGAGGACTAACCAGCACCACCCCGGCTCCCACGGAGTGTCTCCCTGACGCGCCATCTACGAACATCTTCCAGGGGACCGGCCGAGAGACATCCGTGTCTGCCTCGACCTCGGCCGAGAAGTCGGCCAGGAAATCCGCCACGGCTTGTGCTTTGATCGCGACCCTTGGGGGGTAGGAGATGTCGAACTCGCTCAGTTCCACAGCCCACTTGGCGAGCCTGCCGGAGTGCTCCACTCCGTCCAAGATACTCCTCAAGGGGTGGTCGGAGACTACCTTGATAGAGTGGGCTTGAAAATATGGACGGAGTCGCCTGGCCGAAACTACCAGGGCAAAGACTAACTTCTCCAGGATGGGGTACCGCGTTTCGGCTTGCCTTAGCACCCGGCTCACGTAGTAGATTGGAAGCTGCCTCTTTCCCTCCTCTCGGACCAACACCGAGCTGACTGCTTCAGCCCCTACCCCTAGGTAGAGCAAGAGGTCCTCGCCGCCCTGCGGACCCTGAAGGAGAGGAGCTCGAGTCAGCTGTTGTTTGAGCTTTACGAAGGCCTCCTCGCACTCCGGGGTCCACTCGAACTTCTGGTTCCCCCGAAGGGCTTTGAAGAAAGGGGAACACTTTTCTCCGGCCCTGGAGAGAAACCGGCTGAGACCTGCCAGCCTTCCGGTCAACCTTTGAACTTCCTTGGAATCCCTCGGGGACGCCATCTCCACGATGGCTTTCACCTTGTCGGGGTTAGGCTCCACCCCTAGGGGAGTAAGGAGGTGCCCTAGAAACTTCCCCCTTCCCGCGCCGAAAACACACTTGGCCGGGTTGAGCCGCATCTTGTACCTCCTCAGGGTGGCGAAGGTCTCTGTCAGATCCGCTACGTGCTCCGCGGCGCTCTTGCTCTTAACGAGCAGGTCATCCACGTAGACTTCCAGATTCCGCCCCTTTTGCTCCCTGAAGACGTGATCCATCATTCTTTGATACGTCGCGCCAGCGTTCTTGAGCCCGAAGGGCATCATCTTGTAGCTATAGCACCCGTCGCTGGTGATGAAGGAAACATCGCGACAATCGGGGGGATGCATCCGGATCTGATGGTATCCTGAAAAAGCATCAAGGAAACTCATCACAGGAAATCCGACGGCGGAATCAACCAGCGCGTCGATCTGAGGCAGGGGATAACAATCCTTCGGGCAAGCTTTATTCAACAATGAAATGTCGATACATAACCTCCAGCCCCCTCCGGACTTCTTCACCATTACAACATTGGAGACCCAGCCTGGATACTGGATCTCCGAAACAAAACCTGCTTCCAGCAGCTTCCCTACTTCCTCCCGGATGGGTCCCACTAGAGTGGCGGCGCTCTTCCTTTGCTTCTGACGGACGGGGGTCGTTGCTGGATCCAGGTTGAGGCGATGACAGGCAACATCAGCGTCAATCCCTGGCATCTCGGCGGCGCTCCATGCGAAAACGTCCGCGTTTTCCTGTAGGCAGGCAGCTATCTCCACCTTCCCTTCCGGGGGCAAGGCTCCTCCGATCTTCAGCAGCTCCGGCTTTCCTCTCAGGGAGATCACCTCCACTTCCTCCAGCTCCTCGGTAGCTTGCAGGCCCTCTTCCTGCTCCATCATCCTTTCCAACCTTTCTGCGTCGCCCATCCAGCTGATGGTGCTGACCGCATTCAGGTAGCATTCCCTGGAGGCCCTGGGATCTCCCCTGATCCTGACTTGGACGTCGTCCCTGCAGTACTTCAGGCATTGATGATATGATGAAGGGACGGCCTTGAAGTAGTTGATGAGGGGCCGTCCGAAGATGGCGTTGTAGCCGCTGGGTGCGTCGACGATGACGAAGCGGCATCGGATCGAAGTTCCCCCGAGGGTGACCAGCAACTCAACTCCTCCTTCCACCTCTTTCTTCTCCCCGGAGAAGCCGAAGAGAGGCCCATCCACTGCCTGAACCCGGGACGCTTCCACCTGAAGGCCGACGAAGGTTCTCTTGAAGATGATATTCACCGAACTCCCGTTATCCGCAAGGATTCGGTCGACGGTGAAGTCCTCGATTGCTGCTTGAATCACCAGGGCGTCATGGAAGGGGTTCTCGTTCCAGAGCATGTCTTCCTCCGAGAAGGTGATCTCGTTCAAGGGAGGGGGGTCTGAGACGTCGAAGCGACGCTCCTTTTGTAGATTTGGTGGAGACTTCCCTTACGGGAAGCTCCTAGCCCTGCCCCTCCGTTGATTACTCCGACGTGCCCGCCTCCCGGATCGGGAATGACATTCCCCCTTCCTCCTTGGTCGATCCTGTCTTCGTTCCTCCTTCTCTGCGGTGCCTGGTAGGCCACCTGCCCAACCTGGGCCTCCTGCTGCGGCTGCTCCCTCTCGGCCGCCGTTGCTTCCATCCTCCTCCTTGCTTCCCAGAACTCAGGGCAAGCCAAGGTTCCGTGCCCCTCCACTCGATGGATATCGCAGTAGAGGGGAATCGCCGCTTCCTGCTGCCTTTCCTGCCTCCTCTCCTGCTGCCTCTCCTTCCGCCGGCGCTTAGCGGCTCGCTGCGTGATGGCCATGGTTTCCCTTCTTCCTCCTCCCTGCTCCCGAGGGTTGTAAGCCCTCCTTTTCTCCTGACGGATGGGCCGCCTCCACTGGGGGCGATCCCTCGGGTACTGGAATCTTCTCTCCTCGCTCCTCGCCTCTCGACCTCCGACGGGCCTCCTATCCTCCTGCTTTCGAGGCCTCTCCCGCCTCTCCTGCCTCTCCACCTTTCTGATCTCCCTTCCCCTTTCTCCCTTCTCCTCTTTCCCCTGCGGCCTCTCCTGCTTCCTGTCGTTGCGCCCCTCCGGCGCCCTCTCCCTCTCCAGCAGTCTTCCCTTGTCTTGCCCAAGCGGTCAGTCTCCATCGAGCCGTGCCAGGAACTCCTTGTTCCTTTCCTCTCCCTGGATGAACACATTGGCTCTCTCCACCATCTCCTCGAACGATTTGGGCGGCCTGTGCCCCAACTCCATGTTGAACAGACCCTGCTTCAGCCCGAACTTGAGGGCCACCATCAAGGTGAACCCGTCTACCTCTTCCACCTCCAGCACCTCCTCCTGGAATCGATCGATGTACCGGCCCAAACTCTCGTGCTGCCCCTGCACGATCTTGAAGAGGGCGGTCGCCTCCTTCTTCCTCCGTTTGGACGTCGCAAACCTTGCTAAAAGGCCCCTTCGCAGATCTGAGAAGCAGTAAACTGACCCGGCTGGCAGCTGGTGGAACCAATCTCTCGCGCTACCCTTGAAGGTAATGGAGAAGAGCCGGCACTTGAGAGCATCGGACATGTTGCGAATGGAGACCACATCCTCAAACCACTGAAGATGTCCCACCGGGTCGTCCTTGCCGGAGTAGTACGAGAGGACCGGCTCTCGGAAGTTGTCGGGGACGAGGGCCGCGAGGATCTCGTCGCAAAAGGGGCTCCTCCCTTCCTGGCGGCGGCGAGTATCCTCTCCGCTCGAGCAGTCATACTCGCTCCATCGGCGAGTATCTCCATACCTCGCCGAGAGTTCTGGATCTCGAAACCGGATTCCTTGACTACTCGCCGGGTGATGTCGCGGCGGGATCACCTGTTCTCCACTCGCCCAAGCGGGCTCCTTCCCTGCTCGCCGAGTTGGTATCTCCTCGCCCGGGGGTGTCCGGCGGCGGGGGGAAGTCGCCGTCACCTCAGGCGGATTGGACAACCCGACGAGTATTGCCTTCTCCACTCTTCTTGCGAACTCTTCAAAAGCCGCCACCGTCACATACTCGCTACCTTGCCCCGGGATTCCAGCTCCCGCCGAGTTACCTCCCAACTCGCCCCGGTCTCCACCATCGGCCATCTTCCAACCACGACTTTCTTCTTCGGTCGCTATCCACGCTCACCGCACCAAGTGTTGAAGCCGAGAAATTCTCAACCTCAGAAATCGGACTAGGCAACCTGAAGTTACTGGTCGACCAGTCGGGAAGATGATCTCTGGTCAGGAAACAGGAACGAATTGCGCAAACAAGACCCCAGGTTGCTACGGCGGGAAGGTCCCACCACGTACCCAGTTGCTTAGGAGAAGCAACCCCTTCTCAACCAGATTGGCCGAGCTAGGTACGAAGGAGGCGAGCTGAGCAATAACGAGTCAAGGGCAGTTGCTGGGGCTCGCAAGGGCTCAGGCCGAGAATTGCTTGTCTCTCCTTCGTACCCCTGGGGTCCTATTTATAGGGAAAACCAGAGAGAGGGGGGGGTCTTACTTATACCCCCCCTGGCGAGTTGGCGACTTCCCTGGGGAGCTCGCCTGGAAGAGGCGAGTATCTGGTCATAGTCGCCACCTGGCGAGTTGGCCTGGGGAGCTCGCCATACTCGTCCGAACCTTCCGCGGCCCGGGGTGCTGGTCTGGATCCCCACCTTGTCTTGTTGACTTTGACTTTTGATGACCTGGCGGTGGTAGGGCCCTCCCTCGTCGAATATGGGTTGTACAAACATGAAGTGCACTAATAAGACAACAATAAATCACCATAAAATCAGTAAAAATCCTATGTGGCATTTAAACAGTAGTTCCAAATTTTGAGAAATTTCAGAGGTGTTTGCCTACATTTCCTAATTTACCATTTTAGGCCGCTTTACTATATTATGAAGCAAGTACTGTAAATATATATCCAAAAATCACAAGAAAATTATATAAGCTTTATGGTGACCTAAAATCATCAGAAACTAAGTCCCATAATTTTTATCCAATATTTGGGTTCTGAATTTATTTTAATGTAAAACACTAATTTTCCTAGCTTAGAGAAGGAGGTACTATTTTTAATTATCTAAAAATCAATAGAAATTTACAGGAAGACTATCATGGTCTGAAACACCCACTGACCAAATTTCATAAATTAACAAATAATAAATGGGCATTATTTGTATTTTTTGACTACATATCACAATTGGTACATTTAAGAAGCAAGTACCCAAAATAATCAGATAAAATTCCCAAGAAAAATACAGAAAGTATAACATGCTATAAGATGCCCTAATCCAAGATTTCATAACATTATAGTGCATAGAAATTCCAAAATCATCAAGATAAATATCTAGGGCACAACTAGGGTTGTGAATGAAGTACTGTATAAATTAACCCAAAAATCTCAATAAAATTATATTATGTCCACTTAGACTATAAAATCACCCTGCCCAAATTTACTTGATTTGAAGTTCAGGTGATAGCATAATAGTTCAAATTAAGTTTGGTGACTTAAACTAGGGTTAGGGTTTTAGGTTGGCTAAAGGTCTCCAAATACCCCAAAATTTTGACCAGAGAACTTTAGTACCCTTATGGTCCTCTTCACCAAATTTCAAGTCAATCCAAGGTCATTTGACCCCATGACCTTCACAACCATAAAAATCCCCATTAAGAGACCTACCCTAGGGTTCTAGGGCTACCCTATCCCAAACCACCCCAAATTACATTGGAGGGTGTGTCATGCCCCAAACAGCCAGTGGACAAAATATCAGCCTCTTTTGAGATTGTTTGACCACTCAAATCCCAAAAGGAATGAATTGACCTAATTAACCATATAAGGGCCAACCTAGGGTCGAGTTAAAACTTAATCAAAACACTTCCAAATGAGGTGGAAATTTTTACCATAGCTCTAACATTCCCCCTAAGACCTCCCACCCAAATTTGGGGGAATTTTGAGGTGTTTAAGACACCTAATTAAATTATACATGAATTATTAAATTTTTACAAAAACTATAGAAAAATATTCTCAAAAAATTCTCATTTTTGGATAGGCCCTAGGTATAGTAAGGATAGACTCCCTGCCCAAATTTCAAAACATTTGGGAAAAGGATGAAAGGTGGGCACACCTTTTTGTCGCTGTCTAGCTCTAGGTCTAGATCCCACCAAAAGAGGTGCCCTGGTCAAACCAGTTGACCAAATTGACCCAAATCAAGTCAATTCCCGTCCGTGATCGGGGAAGTCCATGAATAAAATCCATCGCGATGTCCTCAAATTTCCACTCCGGGGGTACATGTTCTGAGATACATCATCCTTCTGATGATACAACATAGCGATTAAATCTTTACCTTCTCAGATATCCCGAATCTTGTTACCCGTCATCTAATTTCACGTGATAATAGTTAATTCTCGTAATTACTCCGTCTTATTACCATGTCATTGTCTTGTAACGCTACGGTTCATCATTCCAAACATGTTTTTTTTTGTTACAAAATCTTATGTTCGCCCGAATAACGTCGAATTATATCGACTTCAATCTCACTATGTTTGTTACGCCACTTTCCCTAAACTAGGTCCAAGGGAACCCAAGCCAATACTAATTTGCCCAATAAACAAAAGTTTAGCCCCCAATAAACAAAAGATTAGCCCCTACCTATCTTGGGCTAAGTATCTTTGATATTACCCTATTACATCTGTCCTAGCTGGGTGCACAATCCCTAGGGCATCAATCTTCGACTTGGGGTTCCAGCCTGAAACTCGTTAATATACTCAATACTTTAAACTCTCTGAGTCACATTTACGATAACCTTATCCGGGTCTAAATGTCACTAATCCCAAATGGGTATCTTCCGAACTTGAATTCCTATCCGACCCTCAGTGTTTGTCTCGGTGGTTGCCTCCAGGTAATTTTATTACCGGTATTGAGGGTTAAGACTACTTGTCTTTTACCATTCTGCTAATGTATTATTGGTCTCAATTCTCCTTAAAGTAGTCTACCGCTTTGAATAATCCTTGATTGGGATAGTAGGGACACCTGAGTTTACGTCTTAGGTAGTCATTCTCGTGCTAAACTCCTCTTTTATTCTCTTTGGGTATCTCCTTACCTTAACCAAATTCATACCCAAGGTCTATTTTGAACTAGGGCATACTATAAATTATCATGGTTAGTCACGAGTCCTAGTTGGTTGAGTCTAACTCGTTGGTTAGAGGATTATAAGATTAGATCTTCGTAGCCAGAGGTGTTCCTTGCTGGGGAAGGGTTTGTCGCAGGCTACGAAGAGGAATTCCAATTAATGATGAAGTGGAATTTTACAAGTGATTTCCCGTATGGGCACACCACTGCTTCCGCTGCTAGTTTGTCCTCAAACTAAGCTCGTGCGGGGGTGGCCCAGGGTTAGTGGACTTCTACTTTTTCGATCGAGGTCTGCTCTGATACCACTTGTAAGACCCCATTTTTTTTTCTTTTAAACACCGGGGTCTTAGGCCCAGAACCGCCGCTTTGTGGTGACACCATCACGCCCGGGAAGGTCGTCACTACAAAACGCCGATCCTGCCGACCAAATCAATCGCAGAACAGTAGTATAAGTAAATATAAACCTAGTCCACCATAACCACATGTATATAAATAAATCTCCACGAAGGGAGAGTCCACAATAATAATAATCAGAGTACAAAAGGAGGGCTTGTGCCCAGTACATGTAATTCTCACTACAAGTCACTCGCGGAAGCAAAATTAAACTAAGCGTCACCGTAACTATCACTGAACCGAGAGCACCCAAGCTAGACTGGCCCATCTCCACCGACTCCGTACTCTGCTGGTGCTGTATCTCTGGGTGCTTCTTCCTTTTCGGCCTGCAGTCGCCGCCTCGCAATCCACGTCTGCGTCTACATCTTTGGCCTCCTGGCTGCTGAGCCTGTGGGATCCCACCCATCAAGGGGCATTTAACCCGTGTATGTCCCGACTGGTGATAATGGTAACACGGTCGCAGGGTTAACTCTGTCAGAAACTGCAAAACCTGTGACCCTTCCATATGGTACACCTAAAATGTTGTGGTTCGAAAACCGTTAGTCTAAAAGACTAAGCCCTATCATCCCCTACCCCTTCCCCCATGGCTCCTAGGTACCGAGCGGAGAGGAAGAAAGGGAAGGACATGAAGGTGGAGAATAAGTCAAAAGCAGGTGACAGCGGACCTATGCTAGCAATTCCATAGTAAATATGACAGAAGCAGAAAGTAGGAAATGTAACCTTAACTTATGCGGAAGCGCATAAGCCAAGGGATCTTTTGCAGGGCTCCCATCGTATAAAGTGTCTCATACCACTTATACGTTGGGGTGTCGGTTATCAAACAGCAAGGAGTAGCAAGTAAGTAAAAGCAGAAGAAATATAACCATTGATTTATAGGGATTACTCCTATAGACCAAGGGGTCGTTTTGCAGGGCCTATCGTATAAAACGTCCCATACCATCTTATACGATAGATGCCAATGTTTATGCTATGACACGCAAATATGCTATGGAATGCACAAGCAAGTGCAACACACCCACACGACTCCATGCGCACAGACCTTTAGTTCCCCCTGTTCGGGCAGCTAGCTTCACTCCCAGGAACCTCCGTAGTGGCAAACGGAGATAGTTGGTTGGGCCCCCACTCCTAGGCGGGTAACCACACTACCAGGCCTAGCCCTTCCGTACGCCCCTAGAAGAACACAACCTAGAGTATCCGCGTACTAGTGCTGGCTATATCCACCATGCTTTCTTTGGCTAAGTGTCCAACACCGCCGATTCAACGTACCGACGTCGGTGTGATCGATCGTCCAGTACCGATGACCCGCCACTTTTATGCACATGCAATCATGACAGTTATATTTGTACAAGTTCTCATGTTACCGAGCCCCAGCTCTCTAGGCTACCAAGCATATACCAAGTCCCCGAGCATCCCGCTCCCTGGACTTCCAAATTTATACCAAGTCCCCGAGCATCCAGCTCCCCGGACTTCCCAATCACAAACCAGACCGTTGACATTACTAGTAGGCCCTTAGACCACGGACCTACTCTACCCATTCCATGCCAATTCTTCTCCCTAAGTGTACAAGTGTAGGTGTGAGGTGCAACTATTATTAGGGTTACTCTTGATCATTTTATTCCTAAGATTTAAGGTTAACCTTGGACTTCCCGAGGTTTACCCGGTGAAGGGCTCGCAGCGGTACTAGGAGCTATGATGGGGTGAATCCGAAGGCTCCCTTTCCAAGGCACTTATTGTAACTGATTGGTTCCCTTAACCCATTCCCTTCTCACATTACAGTGGGCTAATCCTAGGGTGACTTTGACTCTTCCTCTTCTCGGGGAGGACGATCTTCCGTCGAACCCGATCATCACTTAACACTAGTCAATCTCACACCCTACCCGTCCTGACTTCCAATAATGAACTTGATTTAACTCACCCTATCCAAACCAGCAAACTATAAAAATTCCATTTCCCAAGTTCATTACCCACTCTAGTTCAGCTTCTGCAGTTTTACTAAATGCAGACCATCCTAAGCTTTATGAGGTATGCAATGGGTGGTACTCCAAATTGTCTTCCGAATCTCCTATAATATTTACTGGAGGTCTACCATGACATAATTAGTCTAAATCCAGAAAATAATAATTTTCCTATTTCATCTGGTATTTAATTTATTTATTCTCAGCCTTCCAATGCCCTAGTATGAACATGAAGTGAACTTTTTATAACGGTCCAGGCCCGCCAACCCTACGGGACCCAGCTGGCACCGCCGGCCTACCAGAAGCCCAGACCCGGGCCCACTACTGGTAGTCAGCCTAACACATCAAGCCTGCAACGGGACCCAGCTGGCACCGCCGGCCTACCAAAAGCCCAGACCCGGGCCCACTACTGGTAGTCAGCCTAACACATCAAGCCTGCAGGCTTGATGTGTTAGGCTGACTACCAGTAGTGGGCCCGGGTCTGGGCTTCTGGTAGGCTAGCGGTGTTAGTTAGGTCCCGTAGGGTTGGCGGGCCTGGACCGTTATAGGTAGTTTGTTATAGTATTGGGCCCAAACGAGTGAATTCTTGAACATACTCATCCACGGTCTTGTCTCGCTGCACCAAGTGCAGAAACTATCTCTGGAGGGCTAACCTTGTC
The DNA here is from genome assembly GCA_039513925.1 of Platanthera zijinensis. NCBI lineage: Eukaryota > Viridiplantae > Streptophyta > Magnoliopsida > Asparagales > Orchidaceae > Platanthera > Platanthera zijinensis. Next base: position 32,271,744 of record CM077082.1, read on the forward strand.
GACTCCGGAATGTACTCTTTCAGAAAAGCATTCCCAAACTCATCAATGGACGGGATGCGTCCCTGAAACTGTCGGCCACTATGGCTCACCCACCATAACTTGGTGTCTCCTTCCAACATGAAGGCTGCAAACTCAGCCTTCTTCTCTTCTGGCGTCTCTACCGCCGTCAAAAGCTCCTGAATCCGAGCCCACCAATCCTCTACATCAGTTGGCGTACCGACTCCTTAAAGGTTGGAGGGTGGAAGCTCAGGAAATACTTCATTTGCCGGTCACCATGCCCGACAATTACCCTTTCGGCCAGCAGCTCTGCCCGCCTGGCTTCTTCGCCCGACACGGCCGTCGCCGTATCCGGGGTAGCAGGAGTTGCTACCCGAGCAACGGGGGCTGCTACTTGTGCTGCTGCTGCTGCAGCTTGGGCCGCCACCATTGCTTCTGTAAGCATGCGGCATAAGTCAGCCGGAGTTACCCCCATGCCTAACAGACCTTGCACAGTAGCGCTACTCGTCGAGAGCTCTTCTCCTGGCCTCGACGTTCCCGCCTCGTTGCTTGCACTCTTAATACAAGAAAAGAAAACACAAATCAGTCTCTAATAGCAAGTCGCAACGTTCCCGCGCACCAAGGAAACCATCTACCGCCGAAGCGGAGCTAACCTTGCCCGGTTCCGGCTGCGAGTACTCACTCAAGAAAAAGGGGAAAACGCATACATCACAACGACATCTTGCCGCAACGGATTTATACCGAATCATTAAGGCTCGCTATGCAACATACCCGAGTCGGACTAACGGTCGTGACTACGGCTTCACCCACAATGCCTAATCCATTAACAGAGCGGATATCTAATGCAAAATCATGCCGGAGACGGACACAATCGAACCGGAGGTTCATCTTGAACCATGGCAACCCAAACCCCTCTCATTTGAGAGATCTGGAGCCCAAAAACAAAATGAGAATAAGAGAAGATGCTAAACGTGCTTCCTAAAACCAAGAGGAGAAGTGTCGTTACCTTACGACCTCTCTTCCTAGCCATGGAGAAACTTGGTCGGATGAACACCACCGCAACGATCTTGCCTTCGCAGATCTGGACTTCGCTCGAGAAATAGGGCTCCGAAGCTTCACCAGTGGCCGGAGTTGACCTCCTTCCTCCTAATTCTCCCCTCTCTCTAAGCTTTTTAGAAAGAGGATGAAGATGGGAAATGAGGGTTTGAAAACCCTATTCCCGGCCTTAAATCCAGCATAGACCAACCGCAACCCTTGGATTCCAAAAGAAGGAAACGAACGGCCACGATTCACCCTAAAAATAAACTTCCTGGGTCGAACACTGCTTGTGACACGCCCGTGTCCAAGGCCGTGTTCTCTCACTCACCTTCAAACTAGAAATCCCGACTAGGATACGACCTTTGACACGGCTTGGGACACTCCTGTGTCAAGGCCCGTGTCACGGCCCGTGTGCCCCAAACGATACAGGACAAAAACGTCCCGAGAAGGACACGACCATGTGACACGCCCGTGGCACATGCCGTGTGCTAGACACGCCCTGGGACACGCCCGTGTCTTAGGTCGTGTAATGCCCTAACACAACTCGCCAAACTGCCCGAGCAGGACAAAGCCTATGACACGCCCGTGTCTCAGGCCGTGTGCCCGGTGTCGACGCTCGTCGACTCAAAAATCATCGACCTCTCAGAAATCATCGACATCGCGCCTGACGCGCCCTGTGACATGCCCGTGTCACAGGGCGTCTGCCCAGTGTCGACACTCGTCGACTGAGAATCGTTGACCTCTCGGCAAAATGTCGACCCCCAGCACGACACGCCATGTGACACGCCGGTTTCACAGGTCGTGTCAGCCAAGCCAGAACCCATCTTGGCCTGAAACATACCATCGGTTCCTCTTTCGAGTTTTTGGGGCGTTACACACTTCAACTCCTTCTTCCAACCCTTCTTAGGAGCAGCGCTCCTCTCTTGCTGATAAGAAGTTAAAGGTCCATGCTCAGCAACAGTCTTCTTCTTCTTTTCCGATCTCTTCCTCTTTCCCGTGAAGAGCGCCTCACTACCTCCTTCAGAGATAGTAATCCCTGCCATCTGTTTAGCCAATCTTTCCTACAAAGCCAGCAGGTTCTCCAGATCAAGCAAAGACGGTTGAGTAGCCTAGCCTTGAATAGAAGTCACGAACGCCACATATTTCTTCTGCAAACCGCGGATTATGTGTCTCTTCATCTTGGCTTTAGAAATGGGCTCATCAGGGTCCAGCGTTGAGATCTCAGCGCATAAGTTCTTCATTTTAAAAAATTAAATAGAGATGCGCAAATCTCTCTGAGTTGCTCTAGCCAACTCATTTTCCAGGAATTGTAGTCTTGCTATGTTCTTCCTGTTGAACAACCCATCAAGGCAAGTCCATATCTCCACAGCAGACCGGCATCTTATGATGTGGTCGAAGAGTTCAGGTGAGATGGCCCGCTTGAGGTTAAACTCAGCTTTCGCATTAGTCTTCTTCCAAAATCTCAAGACCTCAGCACCAGCAGCAGTAGCAGCCTCTTTTGTATCGTATCCACAGACGATATCCCATAAGTTCTACCCCAGAAGATAGATCTCTATATTCGACTTCCACTTTTTGAAGTTAGCCGGTGTAAGAAGCTTGATACCAAGACCCCTTGCATACCCAGCTTCCATTGCACTACCCTTAGCTTACTTAGACTCACAGAAGCAAAAAAGCAAGCTGATGGTGAACACTACTCAGGCTTTTGTTCCCTCTGATACCATGAAAAAATTTTATAGTCGCGGAAAACGGGAAAGCAGGCGCAGGAACATTCAACCCTCTTGAGTCAAATAAACAAAATGCATAAAGCAGAGTAAGGATCTTGTATTATCAAATAAATCTTCTTTAGAAAACAAGACATACATGGCGAGACATGCTTCGCTGATGTACCCGAGAACAACAAGAGAAGAACAAACAAGAGGAAACAAGCCACGCGGACTAAGAAAGAAGCCAAAGACTTTGCTCCAAACCGCTATGGAGTCCGCTCAAACCGATAGATCGCCAGACCGCAACCTTGTCGCGCGGACTGCCCGTTATTCCATGGCTGAACTCTGCTCAATGATCTGTTTCTGCCGAACTGAACAAGCCGCCAGAGCTGACAGCTTATTGAACTGTGAAAAGTTATAGAAGAGAAACCGCCTGGTTGCAAGCAACCTGCTGTAAACCGCCTGTTGCAATCCGCAAAGCCCACACTACCTTAAAACCAAATTTCTGGCTCTTCAGTGCTATCCGCACAACCTGCACAGCAGAAACCGATTAACCTCTTCAACCCGCGCAGTTAGAAAATCCAGGCCACAACAACTAATCACGAGTAGACTTACTGTTCATTCAGTTACTGTAGATGTGTCAGGGGGTCCTATTTATAGTCATGGAGAAGAGTGTGGTCACTGCCCTAACGATATAAACACCACCTGAGCTCGCGGCGAGAACAGAGTGTATCCGCAAGCCCCACGAATGCAAAACCAGTCCGCCGAGACAAGCATGTCAAACAGACCGCCGCATATCAACACGGGCGGATAGAGAAATCTATCGCCTTGTCGCCAAAACCCAAGCCAGGGAGGTCACAACCAACAACTCCTGTGGATACCACCACAGTCCACACAACTATGTGGACACAGCTATAGTCTGCACAACTATGCGGACGACACAATGCACACCAGATTGAGGTCGCCTGGACTTGGAACCAACAAGTTCACCAACAGACCGCTGGAACAAGCAGACTCGAACAACTGTCCGCCTAGCAAGGCGAACTCTACCAGAACACACCAATCGCGGATACAAGGCTTATCCTCCTGGAACGCAGCTGCTTGTGAACGACTTGCAGAACGCTGACCGACCTGGCTAGTCGCCAACTCTGATCGCACAGACCGCGTGGTCTAACCTAAACCGCCAATGCTGTTCGCACAGACCGCGCGGACAGTCCTCCCAGACTGCCACTTTCACTTCAAAAATACAACATAACAGGACGTATTAAACACTATAGTGACATATGTTAGATATTTTATAATATGTCCGCACGCGTGTTAGCCCGACTCGGTATAGGTTACGGGTTCGTGTCGCTCTAGAGTTAGGCTCTACGCTGGAAGTACTATAAATACCCATTCCATACTTAGATGAGGTATTGTAGAATACTTTGAGCAGAGCCCTCAACATTCTCAAAGTACCGATTTAGGGTTTCCGCTCCTGTGTTCTGCGATTTCCTGATTCCGCCGTGAGCGATTCTCCCGTGCGAAATCTGGCCGTTGCGTCGTTCTGCGATTCCGCCGTGCATCCGATTTTCGCGATTCAGCCGCCTCACTACACCCGGCGAGTTTATCTTGCGCGATCTGGCCGCCGTGATCTGGCCGGCGTTCGCTCCTGGAAGTTTTGCGATTCCGCCGCTCCCGTTTTCGCTATTCGCGACTTGGCCTGTGTTTTCTATTCCACGTCGCCGGTCGTGGCTTTGTTTCTCTGCGAAGACCGGGAGGAGGACGCCTTTGTCGATCCAAAACACCAGATCCGGTCGCGGATCGGGAAGGAAGGCTGCTGATCGGAGAGGAGTTCTCGCTGCTTTTGTATCTTCAACGCATGCAAGCAATCACGATCTAGGATCCGCCTCTACCGCCACCATATCTCAGATCTGTCGAGGTTTCCGCCGTCGCAAGTTGCGTCCAGCCGCCGATCTCTGCTCCTATTCCTGCATCTGATTCGCAAACCTGCAGATCTGTTTTCTGAAAATCTGGGAAAGAGGACAAAGCGCATGTTCCTGCTTCAAATCGGGAAGCTGATAATTTCTGGAATTCATTTCTCCTGGATCCATGTCCTCGATCTAGATTTGAGGAATCCAGATTTGTCCCCCTCTGCTGGAATTTGCAGTCTTCAAATTCCAGATCTGTCCTAAGTAGATCAAGATCTATTGGTGGAGTGGTGCTCTGTTCAAGCCTTTGGCATTTGCTCTCAGCCAAAAAAAAGGAGGAGGAAACAAGTTTTTCTCTTGGATTGGATCCAAAGACCCGCATCTCATCTCCACACAACTCAGGTGACTTCCTTCTGGTTTTTACTGTTCTAGCTTTAGCGAGATGTCGAAGGTTACCTCCTACGACATCGTCAAGCTTCAGTCGTTCGACCTCTCCGAGTTCCATGCTTGGAAGCTGCACGTCCAACTTGGTATGAAAGAACATGAGATTTTCTACACGGTCCTGAGTGACTTTGCCATAACCGAAGAGGACGTGAACGAGTTACAGTGGAGAAAGGACGAAGACTTCTGCAGGGACTACCTCCTAAATTCACTGAACCCTAGGCTCGCCCTGACCTACAGCAGTCATAAGACTGCAAAAGAAATATGGGATCGCTTGAATGCGCACTTCCAGAAGGAAGAGGGATTGTCGAGGACTCTCCTTGGGGAGAGGCTCTTCACTTTAAAATTCAATTTGAACTCGTCAATCACCTCACAAATAATTGAACTGGAGAGTCTGCGCCTCAAGTTGGCGGACGATAAGTCCGATATCTCGGATAATCTCTTTGTATGTCTTATTCTTAGCAAGCTACCTCCTGAATGGTTGACCTTCAAGACTGAAATACACAGACTGAAGGAAAAGATCGCTTTGGATGAACTCAAAAGGTTCATTCATATCGAGGATCAGAATATTGCAGGGAAGAGACAAGAACAAAGTGGGCAGTCCTCACAGACTCTCAACTTTTTGTCTCGATCTAGCAAGCCTCGTAGGAAGCCACCAATGCCCAAGAGTGAGGCCACCACACAATTATTGCCTAAAAAGCCCTCTTTCAAAAAGAAGAGGGGCAAGTGCCATAACTGTGGAAAGTGGGGACACTGGGCGGCTGATTGCAAGGCCCCGAAGAAAAAGGAGGAAGCCCCTCAAAATGTGGCGAACATGCTCGCTGATGCTTCTGACCCCAAGTCCTTTGTGGCTATGATTGGGAGCAGTCACCGCAGTTCGTCCGCAGAGTGGTGGCTTGATAGCGGTGCTACCTGTCATGTGACGAATGACAGAGGATTACTGGCTGAGGTTAAGGCGGTCCTGGAGAAGGTGGAGAACTGCAATGGAGGAAAGACTCAGGTGACCCATGCAGGGACAGCCGAGTTGGTCCTCTCTTCAGGTAAAATTTTAATTTTGCATAATGTAAAAGTAGTTCCAAATTTAACTAAGAATTTGATTTCCATTAGTCTATTAGACAAGGCTGGGATGACCTTCACAACTCAAAACGGTAGAATGACCTTAACGGTCAATTCACATTATTTTGGGTGTGCATACCTGATCAACGGAATGTATAGACTTAGCTTAAACAACGATAGCATTCACCAAATTAGTTCAAACCTTATTGATCCTAAGTTGTTACACAACAGACTTGGACACATAAACTATAGGAAAATGCTAGAGTTAGCTAAGAGTCATAACATCCCCTTAGATCTGTCGATTCGATTTGACAAGTGTGAGGTGTGTGCTCAGACCAAAATCACTAGAAAGCCTTTCAGATCGGTTTCTAGGAGCACGAAACTTCTTGAATTGATACATTCAGACCTCTGTGATTTTCGTAGTCATGTCACAAGAGGGGGAAGGAAGTATCTGATTACGTTCATAGACGATTTTTCAATATTTTGTCATGTATATCTGTTGAAATCGAAAGATGAAGCCTTTGAGACGTTCAAGACCTTCAAGCCTCGTGTGGAAAATCAGTTAAATTTGAAAATCAAGAGATTTAGAAGTGATCGAGGAGGAGAATACACTGTTACTGGGTTTAAGGAATTTTGTGCCTCTGAGGGAATAATCCTTGAAACAACAGCTCCTTACTCACCCCAGTCGAATGGTAATGCCGAGCGTAAGAATAGAACTCTAACAGAGATGTTGAACTCTATGCTCCTAACAGCTGGCATACCTAATTCTTTTTGGGGAGAAGCAGTTCGTGCTGCAAATCACATTCTGAATAGAGTGCCTCATTCTCAGCTCACATCTACCCTGTATGAGCTATGGCACAGTCATCCTTGTAGATATGATACTCTAAAGACTTGAGGTTGTATTGCCTATGTGCGCATACAAGACCTTAAGAGGCCTAAGGTGGGACCTAGAACAACGACATGTGTTTATCTAGGTAGTGCAGAAGATAGTGCAGCAGACAGATTTCTCGATCTATCCACGAATACCGTGATAGAGTCTAGAGATGCTATATTCTTTGAAGATAAATTTGTCAAGGATCATGGTTTATCTGTCTCTGGGTCTAATGATATGATTTCAGAATCTATCGTAGAACCTGAAGCTGGCCCCTCTGGCACTGCTCCCCAACCTATAGAGGTGGAACCTGTTCCACTTAGAGCATCTACAAGAGAGAGAATCCCTAAGAACTTTGGTGAGAACTTCGTCACCTATCACTTAGAGGATGATCCATTCTCCTACCAGGAAGCAATGAGATCTAGAGATTCGTTGATGTGGGCAGAAGCCATTGATGATGAGATGGACTCGCTGCTACATAACAATACTTGGCATCTAGTTGACTTGCCGAAAGGCGCTAAAGTCCTAGGATGCAAGTGGGTGTTGAAGAAGAAACTTCATAGTGATGGGTCTATAGCCAGGTATAAAGCGCGTCTCGTAGCTAAAGGTTATAAACAACAGGGGGGAATAGACTACTTTGACGTTTATTCACCTGTGTGTCACCTATCGACTATTAGAATTCTTCTAGCCTTAGCGTCTATCGAGAACTTTATAGCTCATCAGATGGATGTGAAGACAGCCTTCTTAAATGGAGAGCTTGACGAAGAGATCTACATGGCACAACCTGAAGGTTATGTGTAGAAAGATCAAAAAGATAAAGTGTGCAAACTGGATAAATCAATCTATGGGCTTAAACAAGCGCCTAAGATGTGGCACATGAAGTTTGACCAGGTGGTAAAGAGTCTCGGATTTCAGTCCAGTCTCTCAGATAAATGCCTTTATCACCGCTCTCTATCGAATCAGACAGTCATCATATGCTTATATGTAAATGACATGTTGATTTTGGGGTCTAATCTTGCTGCAGTTAGGGATATTAAATCCACTCTAGCAGAAGCTTTTGACATGAAGGACCTCGGTCCTGTAGATACCCTGTTAGGTATGAAGGTCAGAGTTGACAAGGGTCGAGTTACTCTTAGTCAAGCTCATTATATTGAGCAACTTCTTTCTACCTGGGGATATGATAACTGTAGGTCGGCTGAGACACCATTTGATCATAATGTCAAGTTGAGTCCTAATGAAGAGACCAGCATTGATCAAGTTAAATATTCCAAAATAATTGGTAGTCTCATGTACGCCACAAGCTGTACAAGACCAGACATTGCTTTTTCGGTTAGCATGCTGAGCCGTTTTACCAGTAATCCAGGCAAAGAGCATTGGGAAGCCCTAGACAGGCTGTTAAGATACCTGAGAGGTACTAAAGATCATGCTCTGTGCTACACTGGTTACCCACATACTGTGGAAGGACATTCTGATGCCTCGTGGTGTTCAGAAGCCGGGAACAGCAAGTCCACCAGTGGATATATATTCACCTTGGGAGGAGCTGCTATAACTTGGAAATCCAAAAGACAGACCTGTATAGCATTGTCGTCTATGGAAGCCGAGTTGTTTGCCTTAGCCTTGGCTGGTGAAGAGGCAGATTGGATCAGGAACTTGATTCTAGACATTCCCTTGTCTAAGCTACAAGTCAACTCGTTGAGCTTGTACTGTGATAATCAAGCAGCAGTTCAAGTCGTTAAGAATGCTCTCTATAATACAAAGAGGAGACATGTACGACTGAGACATGCATTGTTGAATTATCTAAAAGAACAAGGAATTATCACTTTGATCGATGTGCGTTCGAAGGATAACCTGGCTGATCCATTGACGAAAGGAATGCCTAAAGATCGACTAATCAAAACTGTGGGGGAAATGGGACTAAAGGCGATTTAGTTCGGCCTTAGTTCCGAATGTTTTGATTATTACGATTTCCTTTGTCAAAGCAAGCATGTTGTGCTCCGTTGATGCTCTTGGTTGCTGAGTTCGGATCTGGTAAATTGTTTCATTCCAAACTTGATGCTAACAATTTCACCTGGATTCGGCTTTTGCCTTGGAGGAGAGTGTTATTCCAAACTTGATAACACAATCTGACTTGGTCTTGTATCTTCTTCTGGAGATTGGTTCCATTCCAAACTTGATGAGTTCCAATTAACTTTAGAAGGGCAGTAACCGTGACATTCCATATAGGATCATAGATATAGCTACGGTGTCCAGAAGTCTGAAATCGTTTCGGTTGAAACAGATATCAAGTTCTGAGGTAAAACTATAATACTCTGTGAACGTGTCCTCCCAGCCAAATTAAAATGATTAATACTAAGTTCTTTTTGTAGAACTAGATATTTGCAAATTTGCAAAGGATAGAATTCATTCTGAAATGAAATTCTCTGTTGAAATTGCAGGAGCTGCTGGGATAGGAGGAGCACTGGTTGACTGGAATCCTGATCAGGATGATCTTTTGGATGATGAGATTTAGAGTGTTATGAGTTTATCTTCTGCTACTTCTATTCAGAGCATTGTTTAGCTCTTCTACTTTTGCACTGTTTGTTTGGACTTTATATAGCTCTCTGTTGATTTGTGACACCAGACGTATAGGGTCTGTGTCTTGTTGTACCTGAGACTATTTCTGTGTTGCAGCTGAGTTTTTTGTTTACTTAAGCGTGCATACTAATTTCTGTGTTCAAGTCTAATCTTGTTTGAAACAGGTGCATGACACGGTTGTGTATGATTCACGTTTGGTTGAACTTTACACAAACCACCCTCTATCCGAAGTCTGGGTACACGGCGGACATAGGAGGAGATTGTTAGATATTTTATAATATGTCCGCACGCGTGTTAGCCCGACTCGGTATAGGTTACAGGTTCGTGTCGCTCTAGAGTTAGGCTCTACGCTGGAAGTACTATAAATACCCATTCCATACTTAGATGAGGTATTGTAGAATACTTTGAGCAGATCCCTCAACAACATAATCTATTTTTATGAGTTTACTATGTAACCCTAACAAGGTATATCGGTATTAATTATGTTCAAACTTCTAAAAAATGGAAAATTAAAATGTATGATTTTCTTGTAATTGTGAATTTATTGGATATATAATACCGAATTTGTATGATTTTCTTGTAAGTGACCTAGTTCCACCACTAACAATATATATGAGTAAGAAGTCAGATCCAAGGATGGAGTGCTTCAAAATATAGGAGTATTGAAGGTTCGGACGGCGGTGGGATCGAGTTCTTATTGTGAGTTTGTTTTCTAAATGTAAAATGGAGCTGTGACGGGCAGAGCAGCAACGCGCCGAGCAGCGAAGGGAGGAGCTGGGACGGGAGGAGCTGCGACGGTGGACGTTGAGCGGGAGTGTTTGGGATTCACGGAAGATAGAAGGCCTTGGCTGTGGGATAAGTGCAAGGCTAGGTTGGGAGGAGCACTGAGGTGTGTGCGGGGGAGTGGGTAGGATGTGGGGAAGAGTGAGGTGTAGGGCTAGGTCGGGAGAGCTTTTTTTCAAGGCTTGCAGGGCAGATCGAATGGGAAGGAAGAGATGGAGAACATCAGACAGTTGAAATGTATTCCGTGGATTGGACTGATGGGTTGTAGTTGTTGTTAATCAGACAGATGAGATCTAAGGAGTGGAACTATTCAGTCTCAATGGTTCAATATGTTTTTCTTTGTTATATATAAATATCTTTAATTACATTAAAAAAGTAGTTTGGAATGACAGAATTAATATTAGTCACCCAATGTGTGACAAATTTTTGATCTCATTCATCCAATGAAGAGGGAGAAAGAAAAAGAGAAGAGAAAGGGGGGAGAGAGAATCTTTATTGCGCTCCTATCTCTATATTTAGGGATATGAGGGAGAGGAGGAGAAAAGAAAGAGAGGGAGAGCAAAATTGAATTTTAAATTAATATTTTTTTATGAAATAAAAATTAGAATATTGATTCATATTTTTTTACAGTGATTTTAAGTACTCATATGTTTATGTTTTGAATAAAAGTAAGTGCTCATATGCGGGTGTGCTCGAATGCTGGTGCAACCAACTCAGCTGCGGGTGAAGCCCGCTAAGAGTCAGCGAGCACAGGTGAAGCCTGTGCAGAGCTGCTCGCGCGCGCGCACACACACACACACACACACGAGTGTCAAACAACAATATCTCAACTGCGATAGTGCACCGGGGGCCTTCAGTGCCCCGCACGATATTTTTCCGATCATGGCATACGAGTGACGACAGTCACGGGTCTCCGACCCTACTGCCCCCGGCGGGCTCTGCCCGACCTCGTTCTTATAAATATAATTTATGTTTAACCTAATATACTTTCTATAAAAAAAATTAATGAACAATTAAAATAAAAATAAAAAGGTTAATAATATAATTAATTAATATATATATATATATTTCATTTCATAGCAGGTGGAAGAAAGGCTCACGTCCTTGTTCACAGGGGCGGATCCAGGAAATTTGACTAGGGGGGGCCCAATCAAAATGCGAAGAATTTTTTTGATGAACGTCTATACCAAAATTTGCACATGCAGAGATATCACAATTGGGTCATAAAAAGAATTATTTCTTATTGTAACTTATCTATTTAGAGACATCTGAGCTTGGTCTTTTATCAGTTTTTAGAATAAATGGAATATTGTGTGATGTTGGTCTGATCTTTGTTGCAGTATATATAAGAATAACTTTTCAATAATTTGAGATGTGATAATTTAAAAAGTATTAAAAATTCCAATTTGAATTATTTGTTCGGGTGTTCAGGTTAAATATTTGTGTTATGAAGTAAATAAATCCAAGAAAAAAAATATGTTGATTGGAATAAAAATGTTTAAGATGACTTCATTGCTACAAAGTATGAGTTGCAATAAAAGTGTAAAGTGTTATCATCAGTATTTAAACATTCGACTGACCACATTGTCGTCATCATTCGTCAACACCCCTAAGGACATATGAAAGTTTCTCTTTAAAGTAAGAGAACTTCATATTAAAACGAACTCAAAGTAAAAGTGTGGACGTATGCTCCTGCAGAGAATGAGAATTTAAACAAGGGAGCCCAAACTATTCAAAAAGTTAAAGAAAAGCATAATCAAAATTCATTGGTTTTGATCTCGTGTACTCCTAGGGTGTAATAAAGGAGACACTGAGAAAATAAATAAGATTACAGGAGTTAAGTAAAGAAGACGTCGTGTTATATCTCGTTGAAGATTACGATAGTGTTTCTTTCAGAGATTTCAAATAAGCTACGAGTAAAGAAAAAAGTGAACTTCGCGGGGTCAAAATTGTTTGCAGCTATCTTAACTAGATTTATATATGTCATCTCCATAAAAAGTAATTAAACCAGTTACATCTCATATCAACTTTCTCATCTTCCAACAAAAAAAATAAATGTCTTCACTTTTCCGGGCTCTTTTCTCCCTTATTCGGACACCGTTTTTGACGTATAAGTAGTCAAAATCCATTGGCTCGACGAGAGAAACACAAATTTATCATCTATTTTACCAAAATCCTTGGGAGGGCCCGGGCCCCCATCGGCCCCCCCTTAAATCCGCCCCTGCTTGTTCACCGCCGGCTTTTATCTATACTATAAAATATAAATACCATAATTATTTTAAAAAGTACAATAAATATTTAGCTTTATTCATCCGCCTGTTTTTAGGGTCTCACACTGCCGATCAAGATTAGAATTTATTATTTATACATGAGTACGACAACCCAGTAACTGCTGAGTTACGTAGCAATCGGGACTCTTTCTTGCTGGCCAGGTTGGGCCATTATTAACTCTTTCTCACTGTAGGGTAGGTGTCTTAGGAAAAAAATATATATGGTAAAATAGAGAGACGGAGCCGGTTTATTGAGCCTGACCGTAGTTGGATTATTGAGATAAATCTGACAGCCTATATTATTTTCACGAATTTAAAACTCATGTTATTTGCAGACAGTGCACGGGGGATCCCTCGTGCCCCGCGCAACAGTACCCGACATGCGACGGCGGGCTTCGCCCGTCCTCCTCGATCGGAGGGCTTATTTAAAATTATGTTGTTTAATTTCCATTTTGAATTATTTAAAGTTTTTTGTTTATTTATTTATTTTTAATTATTTTTCCAGTTATTTTTAAATCTTTCTAAGTATTTAGACTATTTTTTCACCCCAAGACTCTCACGGTCAGCTCCGTCACCGTCGGTGGAGCCGCCAGCTGCCTGCCCGGAACCCACATTTTCTCCATGCAAATAACTTCATTTACCTTGAGCTCATTATTTTTCAAAGTTTTCTAGAACAAATTATATTTTCTTACGAGCCTAACCCAGAACTTGCCCTTTTTTTTTGAAGAGGGTGAGTGGTAGCTTTCTCGAGGAAAGCAAGGGAATGCTTCAAAGAAAGCCTTGAACATCTTTAAACTTGATCCTAAAAAAATTATTTATCAGTGAGGAACAAAGAGAGTAAAAAAAATGTATGGAATGAAAGAAATTTCCTCTACTAAGTTGTTCCAGCCTCCATATATGCTTATCTAATATTGCATTAGTATTGCATGGAGCCCCTTTGGGAATCAATTCCTATTCCACATGTGAGTGTTGTATAAATTGTCTGCAATGCCATCATTATATTCTTCCAATTTTTTCGAAAGAATATTATTCCATACTTGTGCCCAAACTATGATTAGAATAATTTGGATCTAAAGTACAGTGAATCAAGCACTTGAAATTTCAAAACAAATGTATAGAAATCTACATAATTTCAAACAAAAGTATCTCAATGGACACAATTAATCTTAAATATATGCATGGCCTCCCGTGCCACGCGCTACATATCCAATTAATCTTAAATAAATGTATGCTAGTAACGAAAATGAATTTGCTAATAACAGCACCATATAAACAGTGGCGGATCCAGAAAATTAATAATGGGGGTGAAAAAATTGATAATGTGGGTGCACACAATTTTTTTTGAATGCGTTATTGGGTTTTAAAAATTTTAACATGAGAGGCCAGATATCAACTTCCGTTAAAAAAATTTTTGAACGTTTCAATCTTATCGGAACTGTTTCTCGCTCATCTGGCCACCGTTTTTGACGTATAAGTAGTCAAAATTCATTGCCTCAACGAGAGAAATCAAAATACACTAACCATTTTGAAAATTAATGGGGGTGCCAGTGTCCCTCGGGCCCCCATCTAAGTTCACCTCTGCATATAAATACTATAATTATTTAAAAAAGTACATTAAATATTGAGCTTTATCCATCGGCCTGTTTTTAGGGTCCCACACTGCCGATCAACATTAGAATTTATTATTTATATATGGGTACGACAACCCAGTAACTACTTAACTGTAGCAATCGTGACTGTTTCTTGCTGGCCAGCTGGTTGGGTCATTATCGTGGCCGGTCTTGTCGAGGTGCTTTGCACCCAACTAATTATTTGTCATTGTCTGGTTGGTGTCTTGCGAAAATATATGGTAAAATGGAGAGAGGAGTGGGTTCATTGAGCTAGATTCGACCATAGTAGAATTATTGAAACAAATCTGACGGCCTATATAATTTTCCATGTTATTTGCAGACAGTGCATGCGGGGATTCTCGTGCCCCGCGCGACAGTACCCGGCCTACGACGGCGGGCTTCGCCCGCCCCCGACCGGCGGGCTTATTTAAAATTATTTTGTTTAATTTACATTTTGAATTATTTAAAGTTTTTTGTTTATTTATTTTTAATTATTATCCAGTTATTTTTAAATCTTTTTAAAGTATTTAGACTATTTTTTTACCGCAACTCCGACGGCCAGCTCCGCCCGTGGAGCCGCCAGCTGCCTGCCCGGAGCTCACATTTTCTTCATGCAAATAACTTCATTTACCTTGAGCTCATTATTTTTCAATGTTTTCTAGAGCAAATTATATTTTCTTACGGGCTTAACCCAGAACTTGCCCTTTTTTTTGAAGAGGGTGAGTGGTAGCTTTCTTGAAAGGAATTTCCCCAATTACACCACAGTTGTTCCAGCCTGCATATATACATATATCAAATATTGCAACAACATTGCATCATTTGGGAATCAATTCCTATTCCACAGTTGTTCCAGACTATAATGAAATCATTATAATCTTCTAATTTTTTGAAAGAATTTTATTCCATACTTGTGCCCAAACTATGCTTAGGATAATATAAGTAATCAAGCACTTGAAAAATCAAAATAAATGTATAGGAATCAACAGAATTTCAAGCAAAAGTATCTCAATGGACAAAATTAATCTTAAATAGTACTCCGGCCTGCTGCGGGTTTTATTCGCCCCCGACAGATTTATGTGATATTATTATTGTATAAATTTGTATAGCCAAAAAATATAAAAAAGTGATTGTTGCGGCCCGACTCGGCGCTCCTAAACCGGTCCAAATTCGACCGTCTTAGTCCGGCAGCGGTCGAATGCACAATCAGTCAAAAAGTCTAGGAATAGAGACACATGACGATTTTTGACGGGGAAAACCCCCTCAATTGGGTAAAAAATCACGCGATCGGGTTTGTGCTGATCGAACTTCACTATCTACGGGAAGTTCTAGCTTTCACGGAGAATGCTGGTTGCAGCGGGATGCTTGTCGTAGCGGGATGCTTGTACATGACTTGGAGGTGACTTAAATGCGGCATGATGACGGTTTGGACCTAGAAGTAGTCGAAGAGGTTGTCAGCAAAGTGATGATTTTCATAGCCAAAGAACCTGCTGCTACTGAAGAACAGTCTTGAAGAATTCTATCCTACTGGACATAAGATGGTAGTGTGGAAAGGGAAGAGTTTGCTTAAGGACCCAGATATAGACATAGGTACCTCCAAGAAGTCTACCCCTGACTATCAGTACGAGGGATATGAAGGTCCTACAGTGACCTACCAGCAAGCTTCTAAGGCTGAGACTTAACCAGAAGTTCCCACCAACAATCCTGTTGGAGAATCAAGTTCCTTTTTGGTACATCTGTAGAGAATGATGGATACTCAAAGGAAGAGTATTGAGGTATTTGTTGAGAAGACAGTCCAAGGACTGTGGACTGAAATGACTGACATGACTTTTGAAGTTGAAAGGGAGATGCATTCCCTGAACACTCAGACCTTTCAATTCTTCATGAAGGATGCAAAAGTAGTGGACTATACTGCAATCCAAAATTAAATTACCCGTGAGGGTATTCAGGCAGTTATAGACAATCAGAATGCCACTGTAGAAAATATGAAACAGGCCTTCCTAGCCACACATACGAGACTGGCTAGTGATAGAATGGACATTATGGAAAGAATGGCTTCCTGCAATCAGCTACTAGATACACATCTTCTGCAAACCAAAAACACCATAGTATTTGGTGTTAATATATTGCAAGAGAAAGTTGGTCAAGCCCAAGAGCCATCTGCACAAGAACAATTGAAGAAATCAGAAAGAGGGAGAGAAACATAACCTACCATTTTGCCCAACAGGCTATCTTGACAACAAACTCCGAGCCAAGTGCCCTCGGGTCCTCATCCTGGATCCAAGATAGTGGAGTCCTGCACCTCCATCCATACAATGCATCATAGGGATCCATGCCTATACTAGAATGGTGACTGTTGTTTTAAGAAAACTCGATAAGCGGCAAAAGTCTTTCCCACGGCTCCCTGCGATCCAAGATACATAGGCGTAAGAGATCCTCCAACGTCCAATTTGTACGCTCTGTTTGGCCATCCTTTTGGGGTGGAATGCAGTGTTGAAAGTCAATCGAGACCCCAAGTAAGCTTGTACTTCTCTCCACTCCTTAGACGTAAACCGACCATCTCGATCTGATACGATCATCCTGGGTACACCATGATAACGGACAAACTGCTCCACAAATCTCCATACTAGAACTTCGATCGGAGCGTCCTTCTGACTGGGATAAATCAGGCAACCTTCATCAGTCGGTCAACAATCACCCATATCGAATCATTTCATGCATGGGAACGAGGAAGTCCATGTATGAAATCCATCACGATATCATCAAACTTCCACTCCGTCACTGGTAGTAGCTGCAACAATCTTGTCGGGCTCTTGCATTCAGCCTTCACGAGTTGACAAGTCTCGCAATAAGTCACAAAGTAGGTGATCTTGAGCCTCTGGAAGCTATCGCGTGGCGATATGTAGCTATCGCCCGGCGATATCCTTATTTCATCGAAACTAGGTGTTGAGTAAAAAGAGTTGAGAGCGTCGAGTGCTAGCGCGTTACGTTAGCTAGATACTGCTCGGTGGTAGCCTGACATTGAGTACGTTGAATAACAGGTGTTGAGTGGTAGGTGTTGAGTGAGCTATCGCGTAGCATTATTCCTACTTCCAGTGGTAGCACGACATTACTTATGGTCGAGGGCTCGAGAAGCTACTGTGCCGCGGTAGGTAGTTACCGCCCGACGATAGCGGTTAAGCAGTTTCGTGATGGATGAGTTTATACCGTCCGATCCTTCTTATATTTTGATCCTATGGCCCAGGACACTCCGTCCAAGTGGTTTAAGTAGGGCTGAATGATTGTTTTCCCTCATTTCTTCACTTTTTGAGTGAGAGTTGGGGTTTGAGAGAAAGAGTTTAGAGGAGGAAGAAGATGGCTTTTCTCCGCCATTGATGAAGCTTTGGGGCTCCGATCATCGTTCCGAGGCTAGATCTATGGAGAGGACTTGAAGGCGCACATTTTCATCTGTGCAAAGCAAGGTCTCCATGGCTAGAAAGAGGAGTCGTAAGGTAACGACATTTCTCCTCTCGGTCTTTAGTATGCGTGCATGATGTTGAAACCGGAAAACCGGTTCCTGTGGAGTTCAACCCTTGGGGAAGGGGTGGCCGCGCACCTACTTCGCTCCTGCAAGAAAATGACAAGAAAAAAAAGAACCAAGGACTAGACCAAGGGCCCGACGTGGAGGTCTCACCACACACCCGGAAGATCTTAGAGCGCTTCCCCTCCTTAGCCAAGTGTCGGGCTAAGGTACCTCAGAAAGCGCTAGTAGACCTGAGAATTAGTAAGCATGCCTTCTGAGGTACCCCTTGGGTCCTATTTATAGGAAAAGATGGTCTGCCAATATACAACCTTCACTGTTCTCGAGGACTACAGGCAGACCAAAGGGGGCAACATGGTAGAAGTATGTCATGGCCAAGATGCGAGCTGGACCTGAGGTAGCATTCGCTCGGCAGGGGCCTGACTCGCCTCGCCCTGGTCCTAGGCGAGCACGTACTCGGCAGGCTATGCTCGACTATCGCCGAGCTCGGCTAGACTATCGCCGAGCTCGGCTCGACTATCGCCGAGCTCGGCTCGACTATCGCCGAGTTCCAACGGAAACGGGGCTCGGCACGACGATCGCCGAGCTCCAACAGAAACTGAGCTCGGCATGAAGATCGTCGAGCTCGGTTCGACTACCATCGAGCCCTGTTCCATTACCCGAGCTCGGTCTCGGCATGCCGGGCTCCGTTTGGCCATCGTCGAGCTCGGCTCGACTATCGCCGAGCTCGGGCTCGGCATGCTGGGTTCATATTGCGGTCTGAGCCGGCCGGTTTAACTCCTGTCGACCACTCGCTAGATACGGGGTTGTACACATGACATCCATTCTTTTATTGCTTTCTTTGATACATTTAGGCACCTGATCTCTCAAATGAGAGGGGTACGGGTTGCCATGGTTCTAGAGAAACTTCCAGGTCGATTGTGTCCATCCCCAGCATGATGTTGCACTAGAAATCCGCTCTGTTAGTGGATTAGGAATTGCAGGTGAAGCCGTAGTCGCGACCGTTAGTCTGACTCGGTGATGTTGCATAACGAGCATTAAGAATTTTGTTAAAAATCCGTTTGCGGTAAGATACCGTTTATGATGTTTGTTCCCCCTTATTTTTGTGTGAGTACGAATGGTGGATTAGAGCGGGAAAGGCTATTGATTGTGATGTGCTAATGTGCGGCTTTGTCTCTGTGGTCGGCTGGTTAGCTCGTGACGTGCAAGTCATGTGTGGAGAGTTTTCTGGTGAGACAAGTACCCTTCTTTGAAACTGACTAGAATGCCAAGCTTTGGACAAGCCCGGGCGATGAAGCCCACGAGTGGGTGGGGTCAAGCAAGGGTTCTTAGCATCAGTTTGTTATTTGTGAGACGGAATCCTGACGTGAGAAGTCAGAGCTTGCAGGCAAGCCCGAGTTTTGAGACCCACGAGCGGGTGGGGCCTTGACAAGAATTCCACGTGGCGGCTTGTATGTCGTTAGGGGAAATTGGAAGTACCCGTGTATTTGCAGCTTGAACGCTGATGGGGAAATTGGAAGTACCCGTATGTTTGCGACTTGGACGTTGATGGGGAAATTGGAAGTACCTGATTGGTGATGTATGATGATGTGTTAGATTCATACGCTATAGGGTGCCTTGGGTGAAGCCCAGGTTTGCATACATGCTGCATTGTAGGCCCATTTTACTAAATGTTCAACATAGAAACATGTTTGTTGTATGAGACATCCAGACCTGTTTACCGTTTTATTAGTTTATGTACTTTTGCATACGAAGTGTTGGCTTACAGGGTGGTGGTGTGCCTCGGGGTCTGCTAGGGACAATCGGGAGGAGATGTGTTGGTTACACAGTTAAGGTTAGCCTTTGTTGACCCACGTTACCACAAATTGCTATAGGGCAAGGATCGCAAGCGGGAGCAAGCTCGCCGGCCAAAAAGGCCTAAGCCTCATGAAATGAACTCTCTCTTAATTACTCATGTTATGTTGAATGCTTTGTTGCATGATCTGTAATCCGGCTTGCATGCCGAGGTAGCCTAGGAGTGCTAAAGCATGTTTTTCTTGTTGATATTGTTTCAGTTTTTGGACTCTTGAATATTGTAAGGCCTTAAGGCCGTTTTGATACTCTTGTGATAATGGATAACTTTTCGTTTAGTTGTTTGTTACCGTTGTGTATATTCTGAGTTTTGAGTTGGGTAGTTTTATATCATCTTATAAGTCTTAAGCAGTGGAGTCTATATGTTGTGGGGCACCAGCCGAACCCATATTATATGGTCATTACAGGGGAGGTGTTACACACCGAGTACCTACTAGTGTGTGCTTCAGTCAATATATCTTCTTGTATCTGACCTCCTGCTGGTATAAATACTCTACCTCCAAAGCACAATAGGCCATCTTTCAACGTATAATCCCCAGCCGTACCTGCCTTCAGAGCCCTGAATATTGGCTCTAGTTTTGCGTCCTGCCTCTGCCAGTCCCTGATGCGATCTCATACGTCACTGGTAGTGCTCATCGATGCTAAATACTCCTCGTACAGTTTGGGATCTTCCTTGGACACCAAGGATATCTGCATATCCTCCAACATCCAAACTAGCTACATGGCCATCATCTGGGGTTCTGCTCTTGATGTAGTAGCTCTCCTACTAAGAGCATCTGCTACTACATTCGCCTTCCCTGGATGGTAGTGCATCGTGTACTGATAATCAGAAAGAAACTCCACCCATCATCTCTGGCGCATGTTTAACTCCTTTTGCGTGTCCACATACTTGAGATTTTTGTAATAAAAAAAGATATCACAATGTATCCCATAGAGGTAATGCCGCCAGATCGTCAAGGCAAAGATTATCGCCCCCATATCTAGATCATGTACCGGGTAGTTTTGATCGTGCTTCTTCAACTGTAGGGAAGCATAAGTGATTATGTGCTTGTGCTGCATCAGGACAATACCCATTCCCTAGTAGGATGCGTCGGTGTAGACTTGGAATCCTTCCTTTCTAGAGGGAAGGAAAGGATGGGAGCCAAGGTAAGCCGACCCTTTAGCTCTTGGAAGGCAAACTCGCACTACGACGTCCATACAAATGGTGTATCTTTCTTTGTCAGAGATGTAAGTGGGAGGGCAATTCGGGATAATCCCTCTACGAACTTCTGGTAGTATCAGAAAGTCTTAGGAAACTTCGTATGTCAGATGCCGTCTTCAGTGGCGGCCAATCTCGCACTGCTTGGATCTTTGTCGGATACACCTTTACTCTTACTCCACTGATAATCGTGACGTCTGCTGGTCTTTTTCCCCTGCCTCGAACCATGAGCTGGTCCTCCTCTAACTTCTTTTCCATCTCCAGGATCCGGGCCAGGCTACCGTCAGAGATGAAAAGGAGTGTCTGCCTCAAGTCGTCCCGGAGGCCCTTGTAGAACCTCTTTGCATAGCCGACATCATCCAGGTGGTATGAATCAGCGAAGCGAGCCAAGTGAGTAAACTCCTGGTAGTACTCCAAAACTGACTTGCTGCCCTTCCTCAATTGTAGGAATCTGTCCTCTAGCTTGTCCCTTGCAGACTATGGCGCAAAATGCTCCAAGAATGTTGTCTTGAACTCATCCCATATGATGTATGCACCCTCGAATACTGTATAGGTGGTGTCTAGAAGAGACTTCCACCACCTCTTGGCGTGGGACTCCAAACATTAAACTGCTAAGGATACAGCCATATCGGTCGGGCATCGTATCCCAGCCAACATCTTGTGGATGATGTCCAGCCATTCCTCTGTCCGTATGACTAACTCTGTCCCCTGATATGATGGAGTGGAGAGGCCTCGAAAGACGCTCAGCCAATTTGCCTCGGGATTTGGTTGAGGAACCGGAGCCTGCTATGTCCTAAAAGCCTCCAAGATGGTCGTCAGTGTCTGTCTCATCTCTGATTGTTGGAACAGAGTAGGAACTGGCAGGGGTGGAATAACATTCTGAACCGGATGTGTTCCCTGTTCAAAGGCCAGAATTCATTATAAGCTTCAAAAGGGAAGATTCACTTATAAGGTGGTTGGCCTAAATCTATTACCTTTTCTTCCACGAGCGTTATGTAGTGAGGATTATATGTACTGGGCAGGAGCTCTCTTATCATTTCTTTTCTGTGGACTATTTCATGTTGTTTAGCTTTTGATTTTATGCGGGCTTCATATATATTGCATGTGATGGTGGACTGGTTTATCTCTATGGATACCGCTTCTTTTCTTCTGTGGTATATGTTGAGTATTTGCCGGCAGAATCGGCGATTTGTGGCGACGACCTCCTCGGGAGTTGGTGTCACTACAAAGCGGCGGTTCTGGGCATAAGACCCGGAAAAAATTGGGTCTTACAAATAATCTGTGATTGTTTCTCATTTTTGTATCTCATTCTATACATATAGATCGATATCCTCTAATGTCTCCAAAAATCTATTATGTAAACTCCTTGATTTAATTCAGATTGAAGCCACAAAATAAATTCTGTCAAGAAATCCAGTTGACATAATGTCGAGTTCTTATCAAAGTAACATCGATTTCTTACTGTTTGTATGAAAATATCTATAGTCAACATTCTATCGATATCATGTTGAAGCTTATGTTGATTTAATCCTTAAGTGTCGTCGACTTATCCAAATTAAGTTGCTCTGACTTCAATTCAAAGTAACGTCAAATTCCAGTTGATGTTGAGTCGAGATCTAGTCAACGCATATTGGCAATTCATGATTTTTCTCTTCAATTTAGTATGTCTTGCATATATCCTTTATATCGTTGACACCCTAGGACTTCTAAGACCAATTTACCCTCACTATACAACATTGATAATAGACCTAGGATCTAAAATCACTAAACATAATTTGTTAAGATAAATCATAAGAGTTTTTCCCAATAGAGGTATTCTGCGATCTTCTCATACCATGCCTGAGGTGCCTGCTTCAGACCATAGAGGGTCTTCTTCAGCTAACAGACATGTCCTGGATGTTCTTTAGAAACATAACCAGGTGGCTGCACCATAAAAACGTCCTTGTCAATCTCGTCGTAAAGAAAAACATTCTTTACGTCGAGTTGCCAAATCCTCCATCCTGGGCAAGCTGCCAAACAATTCACCACCCGATCTGAAGTCATCTTGGCCACCGAACTAAGTGTCTCTTCATAATCTTCCCCATACTGCTACAAGAATTCTCGAGCTACAAGACGAGCCTTGCACCGCTTGATACTATCGTAAGCCTTCTTCTTGAGCTTGCAAACCCACTTGCATGTCACAGGAGTGATGTCATCAACCTTGTGCACAAGATCGTAAGTCTCGTTATTCCTGAGTGCGGTCATCCCCTCATCCATAACATCTTCCCACTTCTTAATGTTAGTGGTGTTTTCTAAGAAAGATGGCTCCCGCTCATCCAAGGGACCTACGAAGAAACTTGGGACAAAACTCACCATGTTCCCGTCCCTATACCAAACTAATGGAATAATGATTCTTTTAGACCTCCGTAGGGCTTGACCTTGATCCACCACTTCTGTAACTTCTTCTGAACTAGCTCTCCTCTCGGTCACACCAGGAGCATCGCTCTCCCTACTTCAAGATCCAGAAGCTTCTGCCCTAGATTTAGATGAAACCAGAGCACTTGGTGACACAAGCAACTCCACCAGAAGATCACGAGCAACTTCACCTTGCCCTCTATCAGACCTGCTCTCCTGTAGATCCACATATGAGCTACCCTAGTATAACGTCAATTCGTCGAATACCGCATCCCGGGAGACAACAAACTTAAGTGTCTTTGGATCCATGCAGTTACAGCCCTTCTTCTTCTCATCATAGCCGATGAAGACTAGCTTCCGTGCTTTCACATCTAGCTTTATTCTGAGAGCGTCTAGAACATGCACGTAGTAGGTTGACCCGAACATCCGAAGATGTTTTACAATGAGCTTCTCCTTAAACATCATCTCATGTGGATACTTCATGTTATTAAGACTGAGTGGCATCCAGTTGATGACATGTGCCGCACAGTCCATTCCCTCCGCCCAAAAGGCCCTGGGAATGGCTTTGACATGAATTCTGCACTTGCAGGTCTCCGTCAAATGATAGATATTCCGCTCTACAACTCTGTTCTGTTGTGGAGTATGCGCACAAGTAAGCTCTTTCCATATTTTGTGCTTTCTGCAGAAGTTGGAGAACTCATCTGAGTTGAACTCTGCTCCATTATCAATTCTCAAGTTCTTGATCTGCAGACCAAGATGGCCCTCCACGAGCTCCTTGAACTCCACAAACTTCCTGAATGCCTCTTACTTCTCCTTCATAAAGTATACCTTATAAAGTCATCAACAAGAACCAGCATATATCTGCTACCTCTGAGACTGGGGGTGACAGTGGGTCCTGTCAGATCACCGTGGATGCATGATAACAGTGATCTGACATGGTATCAGGTGTAAAATATATTTGCTACCTCTGATACCATGTGAAAATTGTAAGGAAGCCGAGAAACTTTGTAGGAACACTCAACCAGAACCAAGTCAAGTAAAAATCAACAACAATAGAAGCACAAGAGTCTCAATCTAGAATTATCAACAATCTTTTTTACAAAGCAAAATATACATTGCGAGACATGATTCACAATGTACCCGATGGAAACAACAACTACAAGCAAAAAGAAAACTGTGCGGTCTGATAATTGAAACCGCTAACTGCCAAGCTGTCTACTGAATCCGCCAAGTTGCCAAACCACAATCAAGCCGTGCGGACTACCTGTTATTGTACTACTGAGAAAACAAATCTGTATGACAGTTTTGGTCGCCTGACAGCGAGGTCGCCTGACCGCAAAGCTAACCGCGAACAAAACTGGTGAACGAAGAAATATCCTACCCGCTGAGACCGAGCGAACTGCTTATTTGAACTATCCACGATCCTAAGGAAGAAGACTTCTAGCCGTGTAAACCGCGAACTTGTTGTATGCCACAAACTGTAAACCTTGAACAGTTCTATACTGAGTTTTCCACTAGTTGCCTAGTCGCCTGGTGTTAGACGCACAACATGCAGAACACAAATCAACTTCACCTAGCCGCCCAGTTAGAAAAAACAAACCGCAAGTTCAAAACGTGAGTAAAATTCTCACTGTTCTCGTTATTATATGAAGTGGCAGGGACCCCTATTTATAGGTGACAAGGAGAGTGCGGGCACCGCCCATAACGATAGGATAACCGTCTGTCATTCTGCAGCTAGCACATCCTATCCGCACAAGGGCGGATACAAGAGTTAGACTGCGTGCGACAACAACCTAACCACACAAGAGGTAAGATCCACCAGTCTGCATAACCGAGCGGACAACCACCTCAGTCCGCGTGGCTTTAGTAATCCAGCCACGCATCCTGAGCCAACAACGCGCTTATGACGAACTGTTGGTCTTCGCAACCAGACCGGGCAGAGCAACGATCTCCGCGAACTCCATATGCAAACCGCACAACCATGCGTGCTCTGCAACTAGGCAGTCGAACCAGGCTTATCACAACACTGTGAACAAGTCCACAATACCAGCGAACTTTGGCTTCAGACCGCGCGAGCAGAACACATCGAACTATGTGATTAGCCTCCGTTATTCGATCTAACCGTCTGCCTCTACGCAAGCCAGAGAACCTGCCGACTCCAAGAGTTTTCTGCGGTCTTACCAATTAGACCTCAACAGTCGCGGTTAGCTCACTGCGAACCGCCTGGTTACCTCCCAGGGAGCTTACTGGTTCAGACCACAACAAAGAAGAACAGAAGCCGGAATCCGGCTGTCTGCCATTAGGTAGCCGCCTAATCAGCTGCGGTCTGTGGGGTCTACCCAATCAGACTGCCCACTCCGCTTCAACAAATTCAACAAAGGAAAGCCGAAGCTTTTTAACTTAGACTCTATTTGTTCGGGCGTTTCGCTGCTCCGTTTTGGGCAAACGCCGCCGGAAGGAGGGTAAACAAATGAACCTCCGGCGGTGTTTGCTCCGTTTCCACCCGCCCGCCTTGAGAAACGCCTCAAAAAGCTTCGTTTGGAGCAGCCACCTCCCCCCCTCCGGTTCGAACACTCCGTTTCCACCTGCCGGATCGACCCATCACCGCCGAACCAAATGGAGCCTTAATATGAAAGTAAAGTTTTGGCTAAATATAATTTCTCATGAAAACTTAATGTTAGATTTAATTTGTGCAAGGCCGGTTTGGTTTTTGATGTTGAAACACCGGCAAATCTTTTAACAATATGTTACATTTAATTTTGTTGGATTAATTATCTACCCGGCCGTCCATTTGTATTTGTTTAATTAGCTTTTTCTGGATAATAAAAATTAATATAGGTTCCCTTGTAAGAGCCCAGCATTAATTCAGTCTTATTTTCATTCAGCTATATATATACATGTACTCCATGAGTTAGTGTGTATCGCAACTAATTAGGCATAAATAAAAATGAGGTTCTTCTGCAGATCAATTGTCGTTCCTGCAGGACTAGTGATCCTTCTACTCCTCCTCCCAAGCGTAGGTGATGATTGATGACTCTCTCTCTCTCTCTCTCTCTCTCTCTCTCCCCTCCATATATCCCCTCTGCCCTGTTCAGAAGCTCCTATATTGCTGTATGCATGTATATATACTGCGTATTAATTGTTTGTTTTCTTAAGCAGATATGAAGCTGGACTGTACTAACAAATATATAAGATTTTTCCCGCAAGATAATTTTCCGTGCACCTATTATCGCTGCCACAATCTATGTTATGACCGAAAAGATTCGATGCCTGGACGCTTCTTGTATACCTCTTATTGCCTTAGGGGCAGCACCTGCGAGTGTAAATTTTGTGGTGAGGGGAAATTTCTTCACTTGTGGGCCAATTCTACGAGAAAAATTGTAATTAGCAAGGGACTAATTTTCTTGCTAAATAGCATACTTTTTTCCAATTTTAATTAACAAGCAATTTAGAAATAAAAAAAATCGTAACTAATTTTATCCTAACTAATATTAACAAGCAATATTTCGTAGGTAAAGTAAAAAATTCATTTTCCTAGCTAAATTTGATGCAAAATAAGATAAAATTATATCATAATCTTAATTTTCGTTGCTAAATAAAGTTATTTTTGTAGTGGAACGACAATATTCCCCAAAGCCCCAAAGCCCGAGACCCTATCATCTTCCGATATATTCACCATATGGTATGTAAGACCCGCGCCACACGTCGATGCATGATTTCTTCTCTGAAGCAGCGATGGGGTCGAGCCCGAAGAAGCATGGAGTTTGTGTGCCAAGACCTTTTAAGTATGCATGTTTACAGTGTGCTATTTGTTCTTTTCTTTTTTATCTGCAATTCCCTTTTTTCATGGTCTTCTTAATGTTGTTGTTGATTAATCAATCAGTGTGAAACAGATAATAGTTTGTGCCCAGAATCCAAGCTTACTCTGTGGAAAGCAGTAATAATTTATACGTTCTTTTCTGTCATAAAAGTTTAAAAGATAATTTCTCTTCAACTGCTCAATGAAACTATAATTTAAAAATGATGAATTGGATTCTCTTTGGAATGACACATAATTACAGTCATTAATCGAAAGTTTTCATATACAGAGTTTTGACCGTGCTTCACTTTTGCACAAATCAACCATCCCGGGTGATCTGATGATCAGATCGAAAAAACATCACACTATGAAATTCGCGGAGACTATTCAGATAATTCCTACAAAAATCAGCTCATCATATAATGTTGATAATAGTCTATTTATTATGTGGGAAGCAGTAATAATTTAGGTCGTATATATTGGCAACCCGTATATCGATATTGGCAGCCCAATTATAATGGCAGCCAAGTAAATCGTTATTGGCAGCCCAATGGCTAATGACAGCCCAAAAAAATAGGTTTTTAAAAGTCATTTTTACGAAAAGTGTTCAACATGAAAGTTGTAGATCTCGACGAGATCTACAACTTTTATGTTAAACATTATTTCTAAAAATGTCATATAATAGGTCTATTTTCAAAAGGCGCGGAACCTGAGCAGAACTATGTGAGTTCCGCCTGAATTCCGCACCTTTTGAAAATAGGTCTACTATATGATATTTTTAGAAAAAGTGTTCAACATGAAAGTTGTATATCTCGACGAGATCTACAACTTTCATGTTGAACACTTTTTATAAAAATGTCATATAGTAGGCCTATTTTCAAAAGGCGCGGAACCCGCATTTTGGGTTGCTATTAGCGGTCATATTAAGTGTGTCTTTTATTATTTTTTGGGCTGCCAATATCAATATACGGGTTGCCAATATAAATGCCCATAATTTATACGTTCTTTTCTATTATAAAATTTTAAAAGCTAATTTCTCTTCAACTGCTCATTAAAATTATAATCTAAAAATGACGTTGGATTCTCCTTGAAATAACACATAATATGAGTCATTAATCAAAAGTTTTCATACATAGAGTTTTGACCGTGCTTCACTTTTGCACAAATCAATCTTTTTGGGTGATCTGATGATCATATTTGTTGTGGCCAAACTCGGCGCTCCGGTCGATCCGGACTAACTTGGACCGCCTTAGCTCGCGGAGCGGTCGAGCGCGCACACAGTCAGTTGAAGATGGGAAATGAACACAAGGAGTTTTAACGTGGAAAACCCTTCAACCGGGTGAAAAACCACGTGACCGGATCGCTGCCGGTCAAAATCCACTAGATCAGAGTGATTACAGTATGTTGGGTGAATCGGGGCGACAGGCCGCTCCCGTTACAATCTTGAGGAGAGAGAGAGTGTATGCAACCGTTGGTGGGCAACAGACTGCCTCGCCAACGGGACTTGGACGGTGGAATGCACGGGATGCTTTAGGCGTGCGCGCTCAGAGGCGGCGCGTATCCAAGGGTTGTCACTGCCTCCCTTGCTCGTCTTTCTCTGTCCTTGGAGTGCTCCCTTTGTAACTGAGCGCTGGTGGGGTGCCAATAACCGATGACGGGTGTCGATGGCCTACGACGAGTGCTGATAGCCGTTGGCGGGTGCTGATAGCCGTTGGTGGCCGCTTGAGGTCACGGGCGGCTGCCGGTGGTTGGCGGCGAGAGGCGGCCGCTGGTTGTTGGCGACGAGGGGTGGCCGCCGGTGGAGAAAAACGGGAGAGCTCCCACCTGAGGAAGAAGAAGGGGGAAGCGTAGGAGAAGAAGATGATCAAATGAGGAGCCCCTGGGGTCCTTTTATAGGCTCTAGGGAGAAGTTACGACGGGCCCTACCACTAACATAGTGGGTTAGTGGGTGGTTTCGTCCCGATCAGACGGCCGGTGGGTCCTCTCCCTCAATCGGACGGCGGGGAGGCCACCCCGAGGTGGGGCCGCCCGGACGATGCCGACGGCGAGGCGGCGGCCGGACACGGCGGCGGCCGGCCATGGTTGCGGCCGGCCCTGGCCGCGGCCGGCCATGGCCGCGGCCGGCCATGGCCGCTGCTGGCCACGGCTGCTGCCGGTCATGGCTGCCTCCGGCCATGGCCGAGGCCGGCCATGGTCGCGGCCGGCCATGGCCGTGGCCGGCCGGAGGGGAACCGCCGGCGGCGGTTCCTTCCGCGGAAGGCGGGAGAAAATGGGGGCCCACCTCCATGAGAGATCATGGGGGTAAGGAGGGCCCACCCATGATCTCTATTGGTGGGGATCATGGGGGTCTCCTCATCTTTATAAATTAAGGTGGAACCCATCAATTGCCCCCTAAATCTCTTTCAGTTGGGAGAGAAGCGAGCACGGGGAGAGATTTCTTACTCCGGTCGCGGTGGTGGTCGCCGGCGTGGAATCTGGGATGGCGGCGACGGCGTGCGGCTCTAAGGTGCGATGGTGTGCGCTAGTTTGGTGAGCGGGTGGAGGTGCGCAGCAACAAGGTTTGGCTGGAGTTTGTGTCTCGTAAGGATCGTCGCCACGGTAATACTTTGTTTGGATATGTGAAGAATTCCTGGGGTCTTCCCGAGGTGTGGAATGCGCTTCCTGACCGTTGTCGCCGTGTGAAAGGGAGGGAGCGAGACTTCTCCCCTGTGCTGGGATTTTTCGAGCCTCGCGAGTTGGCTAATCGTCTCTTCAATATATATGCGTTTATAGTGGAGAAGCGATTGTTGGGATGTGGTATTTCTGTGGGCACGGGACGGGTGGCGTCGTCTTCTCAGGGAGGGGGCTGAAAGAGAAAAACGGTGATGGCCCCCGTTAGTGATGCTGACGTTGTGGTGGTAGCTTCTGATGATTCAGTCCCAGAGACGCAATTACCTCTTTCCTCGGCTCCACAGGCGCTTGTTAGCGCAGCGGTTCCCCGGATGTCTTCCTCTTTGAAGGCGATGAGAGACGCGGTAAGTTGGTGACTTACTGTTTCTTCCTTCCTTTTTTTGTTTGAAGGCGGCTAATTGCGCGTTTTCCTTTTGCAGATTGAGACTCAGGCACAGATTGCGGTTACCTTGAACGATCATTACGTGAGCCTGAAGGATGGATATCTCGCTTTGCAGGAGAAGCTTTGATTGTCGATGGGCTCACTCTCTTCTCTCAAGGAAGAACATGACCGGGACATCGCGCGGTACCATCGAGTTGGGTCAGAGCTGAAGTCTGAGCTAGAAGATGTGCGTGCCTCCTTGAACGTGGAGAAAGCCCTGGTGGAGAGGACTTCCCAGATGTTAAAGTATGCGAAAGAGGAAACATCTGGCTTGGGGACCCAGTTGCAAGCGGCGCGGGAAGAGGTTTCAGGTCTTGAAGTTCAGCTTCAGGCGGCGAAGGTGCAGGTGGAGATGTTATCTTCTGATGATCATGCCTTAGAGCTGAAGGCGGCAGGGCTTGCGGAGTACTTGGAGTTGCTGGACTATATTCGTGATCGCAGCCTGATTGCGGAGGAGGTTCGTGATGACATTTGGTCCAAGGAAGTAGAGCCTCAGATGGATGATATACGTCAGTTAGCGCTTCGTCGCGGTGTTTCGAAGGCCTTTCGCTTCATAGGGAAGCATCTTGGGTGTGATACTTCCAGTTTCAGCTTTGCGGACGTTTCAGGTGATGAGCGTTCTGGCTCAGATGCTGATGATGAGTAGCTGTAGTGCTTATCTGCTGTTGTATGTCTCGTCATTTATTTGTAGTCATTTGCTATTTGTTATAGCTTTTGAGATTGTTGTCGTTTGGGCTCCAATTCATTGTTTTCTATGATAGCCTTACTTGTATGTCGTTGTCACGTGTTTTGCACAGATGCATTTTGTCACGAGATGGTTGTTGGTGGGAGTTGATTTTTGTCATGGTGTATTAGTGTGGGACTGACCCATGGCTTAGTGCGCGGGCCTGGCTCGCGGCCTCTTCGTGAGGGGGGAGGCCTCCACGGTGTTGCGTGGAACTGGTCCACGGCTTTTCGCACTAGACTAGCTTGCGGCTTCTTCGTGAGGGGGGCAGGCCCCCACGGTGTTGCGTGGAACTGGTCCACGGCTTTTTGCGCGAGACGGGCTCGCGGCTTCTTCGTGAGGGGGGCAGGCCCGCACGGTGTTGCGTGGAACTGGTCCACGGCTTTTCGCGCGAGACGGGCTCGCGGCTTCTTCGTGAGGGGGCAGGCCCCCACGGTGTTGCGTGGAACTGGTCCACGACTTTTCGCGTGAGACGGGCTCGCGGCTTCTTCGTGAGGGGGGCAGGCCCCCACGGTGTTGCGTGGAACTGGTCCATGGCTTTTCGCGCGAGACGGGCTCGCGGCTTCTTCGTGAGGGGGGCAGGCCCCCACGGTGTTGCGTGGAACTGGTCCACGGCTTTTCGCGCGAGACGGGCTCGCGGCTTTTTTGTGAGGGGGGCAGGCCCCCACGGTGTTGCGTGGAACTGGTCCATGGCTTTTCGCGCGAGACGGGCTCGCGGCTTCTTCGTGAGGGGGGCAGGCCCCCCACGGTGTTGCGTGGAACTGGTCCACGGCTTTTCGCGCGAGACGGGCTCGCGGCTTCTTCGTGAGGGGGGCAGGCCCCCACGGTGTTGCGTGGAACTGGTCCATGGCTTTTCCTGCGAGACGGGCTCGCGGCTTCTTCGTGAGGGGGGCAGGCCCCCACGGTGTTGCGTGGAACTGGTCCACGGCTTTTCGCGCGAGACGGGCTCGCGGCTTTTTCGTGAGGGGGGCAGGCCCCCACGGTGTTGCGTGGAACTGGTCCATGGCTTTTCGCGCGAGACGGGCTCGCAGCTTCTTCGTGAGGGGGGCAGGCCCCCACGGTGTTGCGTGGAACTGGTCCACGGCTTTTCGCGCGAGACGGGCTCGCGGCTTCTTCGTGAGGGGGGCAGGCCTCCACGGTGTTGCACGAGCTAGGGAGACCCTAAATCTTGTTTGAATATACGATATTTGGAGAAAGCAAAATGCAATATTTTGAATGAATAATAGTTTGCACGAGATCGGGCTCCCGACTTATATAAATCACATAGTCTTGAATTAAAAATGGCGGCATAAAAGAGTCATAACGTGTCACTGGTAAAAGCGGCGTAGGTTCTGCGCGTTCCACGTGCGGGGGAGAATTTTTCCTTCGGCGTTTCGCAACTTGTACGTGCCTGGCTTCACCATAGCGGTAGCAACGAATGGTCCTTCCCATGTTGGAGATAGCTTGTCGCCTTGTGCTCCCTTTCAGGCAGCTTCCAAAGTGCGAAGGACTAGGTCTCCGACGTTGATCGGGCGGGCCTTTACTTGGCGGTTGTAGTAGCGGGCTGTGCGCTGTTGGTAGGCGGCGGCGCGGAGAGCGGCTTCTTCTCGCACTTCGAATATCAGGTTGAGGTTATCGCAGAGCGCCTCGTTGTTTGTCTGGGGATCAAAGTAGGATGTCCGAGAACTAGGGACCCCGATGTCGACCGGGATAATAGCCTCCGTTCCATAGCAGAGATTGTACGGAGTTTCTCCAGGTGGCGTCCTTTCTGTAGTGCGATATGCCCATAACACATTAGGAAGAGCGTCCACCCATTGCCCCCCAGCATCTTCTAGTCGTGTCTTTAGTCCCTTTAGGATAGTGCGGTTGGTTACTTCAATTTGCCCATTGGATTGGGGATGTGATACTGCTGTGTGTCGCAACACTATCTTCAAGTTTTCACACAACTTGGTAAAGGATTTTCCAGTGAATTGAGTGTCGTTGTCAGTAATGATGATTGCCGGTATGCCAAAGCGACATACGATATTCTTCCAGACGAACTGTTTGGCATTTTCTTCGGTTATCTTGGCCAGTGGTTCCGCTTCGACCCACTTGGTAAAATAATCGATTGCCATAATGATGAATTTCCTCTGACCAGAAGCTAGTGGCAAAGGCCCGAGAAGATCTATCCCCCATTGTGCAAACGACCAGACTCCTTGTACTGACGTGAGGGCTGCCGGGGGCTGCCGGGGAACGTTAGCGTGCACTTGACAGCTTCTGCACTTTTGAACGAATTCTGTCGCCTCCTTCTTCATGGTCGGCCAATAAAATCCTTGCCGTAGGATTTTCCTGGCCAGGGCTTTTCCCCCGAGATGTTCGTCGCATACTCCTTGGTGGACTTCGTGGAGCGTGTAGTCGGCGTCTTCTTCTGATAGGCACTTCAGGTAGGGTCCTGCAAAGGACCGCTTGTATAGTTCTCCGTCTATTAAAGTGAATGCTGCCGCTCTCATTCTTAGGCGGCGAGCCTCCTTTTGATCTTCCAGTGGTAGTTGGCCCTTCAAATGGGCAATTAGCGGGGCTGTCCATGATTCTTCTGCTTCATTGACTTCTGCTACTACCCATGGGCCATAAATACTGGGGAAGACTATTTCTTCTACCCGACGCCTTCTTGTTTGGTATTGCGTCGAAGATGTGGCTAGCTTTGACAGGGCATCTGCCTTATTATTTTGCTCTCGAGGGATATGCATAATTTGGATTTGTGGGATTTGGATGAAAAGGGACTTGACGAGCTGCAGATACTGGGATAGCTGTTCATTCTTGGCTTCAAATTCTCCTTCTACCTGCGAGACAACAAGTTGTGAGTCAGAGTAAATGGTCAGCTGCTTGACCTGGCAGCTGATGGCGAGCCTGAGTCCCGCGATGAGGGCTTCGTATTCTGCCGCATTGTTTGTAGCAGGGAATTTTAATCGGAGTCCATATTCTAGAGTAACGAGTTCTGGATTAATGAGGAGCAGGCCTGCTCCAGCACCTTCAGCACCTGAGGCCCCATCTACGTATAGCGTCCATGTTTGTCCGGCTTCCACTGGCGCAAATTCTGTTTCCGTCGGTAGAGTGTTCTCTACGATGAAGTCAGCCAAAACCTGAGATTTGATGACGGGGCGCGGGAGGAAGTGGATATCGAACTCACCCAACTCGACAGCCCACTTAACCAGTCGACCGGATGCTTCGGGTTTTTGGAGAATGGCACGGAGGGGTAACTCGGTTAGGACCTTAACAGTGTGCGCCTGGAAGTAGGGACGGATTTTTCTGGCGGAGAAGACAAGTGCTAAGGCTGTTTTGTCTGCAGCCGGGTACCGAGTTTCGGAATCAGAAAGGATTTTGCTGAGGTAATAGATGGGGCGTTGAATTCCTCCTTCATCTTTAACTAGGACTGAACTCAATGCCGCTGGTGTGACGGCAAGATATAAAAAGAGAATTTCTCCGGGAGCTGGCTTGGATAGAAGTGGAGGAGAGGCCAGGTATTACTTTAAGGATTCAAAGGCCGATTGACACTCATCTGTCCATTGAAACCCTGTGCTTTGTGCTCCTCGGAGGATTTTGAAGAAGGGGAGGTATTTGTCTCCCGTCCGAGCTAGGAATCGGGATAGTGTTGTGATTCTGTGTACCAGATCTGGATAGTTGGGCACGGTTTTTCTCATAAGTGCTGAGTAGAAACCGCTGGGTCGAAGACCCCCTAGGAACACTCCACGCAGGAGTTCGGGGTCGACTCCCGGGATCTGGCGAGCTTCTGCAGTGAAACGTCGGAAGAATTCTTTAAGGGTTTCCCCTTCGCTCTGGCAGATTCCAGAGAGATGAGATGGATCTCGAACAATCCTTCGATTAGCGATGAATTGATCGGAAAACTGCCTAGTTAATTCGGCAAAACGAGTAATGGTAGCGGGCCTCAAAGAGTGAAACCATGTTCGAGCTTGTCCTTTGAGGGTAGTTGGAAATACTTGACATAATAGTTGATCAGTGGCATGGAAGATCCTCATGACGGTGGTGAAATGATTGACATGCTCGAGTGGATCGTCAGTTCCATCAAATGTTTTGATGTTTGGAAGTTTGAATCCTTGTGGAATTGGATGATCGAGGATCTGCTGGGTCAAGGGGGAGCCTTGATAAAGCGGTCGATGAGGGTGGAAATCTCTCCTTGCAACTTGGCGGCATTCTTCAGCAACTACCTCTCTGATTTCTCGACGAGTTAGGAGAGGGTGGATGGGAGCATCGTTAACTAGATTGCGGGGGTGATCTGCCCTTGTTTCTCTTAGATGGGGATGAGCTGAACTGGCGGCATCTGAATGGTCTTCAGGTTCTTCTCTTTCTACAGGATTTTCCTGGTTCCTTGGTGGGTCGAACAGTGGGGGATGGTTAGCTGGCGGAGGTGACCTTGGTGGAACTGGAGGTGCTCCCAGGTTTCGAAGTAGTGTGAGCATCTCTGTCTGCTGCTCCTCCATTTGGCGGACACGCCCTTCCAAGGCGGTGATGGGGGCGAAAGCCGCTTCAGCGGTCAGTGGTACGTCTACCATAGAGTGAGATCGTGCAGGTTCAGTGTGTCCGCCAAGTGCGGATCCTTCGGCGGTGTGAGCGCTCCTCTTTGCCATTGCAGTAGTAGGTACGACGGACTTGCTCTGCGAAGGATACTGGGAATGTTTCCCACAAACGGCGCCAAACTGTTGCGGCCAAACTCGGCGCTCCGGCCGATCCAGACTAACTTGGACCGCCTTAGCTCGCGGAGCAGTCGAGCGCGCACACAGTCAGTTGAAGAGGGGAAATGAACACAAGGAGTTTTAATTGTTTGTTTTCTTATGCAGATATGAAGCTGGATTGTACTAACAAATATATTAGATTTTTCCCGCAAGATAATTTTCCGTGCACCTATTATCGCTGCCACAATCAATGTTATGACCGAAAATATTCGATGCCTGGATGCTTCTTGTATACCTCTTATTGCCTTAGGGGCAGCACCTGCGAGTGTAAATTTTGTGGTGAGGGGAAATTTCTTCACTTGTGGGCCAATTCTACAAGAAAAATTGTAATTAGCAAGGGACTAATTTTCTTGCTAAATAGCAAACTTTTTTCCAATTTTAATTAACAAGCAATTTAGAAATAAAAAAAATCGTAACTAATTTTATCCTAACTAATATTAACAAGCAATATTTCGTAGGTAAAGTAAAAATTCATTTTCCTAGCTAAATTTGATGCAAATAAGATAAAATTATATCATAATCTTAATTTTCGTTGCTAAATGAAGTTATTTTTATAGTGGAACGACAATATTCCCCAAAGCTCCAAAGCCCGAGACCCTATCATCATCCGATATATTCACCATATGGTATGTAAGACCCGCGCCACACGTCGATGCATGATTTCTTCTCTGAAGCAGCGATGGGGTCGAGCCCGAAGAAGCATGGAGTTTGTGTGCCAAGACCTTTTAAGTATGCATGTTTACAGTGTGCTCTTTGTTCTTTTCTTTTGTTTTTGCAATTCCCTTTTTTCACAGTCTTCTTAATGTTGTTGTTGATTAATCAATCAGTGTGAAGCAAATAATAGTCTGTGCCTAGAATCCATGCTTATTCTGTGGGAAGCAGTAATAATTTATACGTTCTTTTCTGTTATAAAGTTTAAAAACTATTTTCTCTTCAACTGTTCAATGAAATTATAATCTGAAAATAACGAATTGGATTCTCCTTGGAATGACACATAATTAGAGTCATTAATCGAAAGTTTACATGTATAGAGTTTTGACCGTGCTTCTCTTTTGCACAAATTAACCTTCTTGGGTGATCTGAAGATCAGATTGAACAATCATCACATTATTAGATTTGCGGAGACTATTCGGATAATTCCTAAAAAAATCAGCTCATCATATAATGCTGATAATAGTCTGTTTATTCTGTGGGAAGCAGTAATAATTTATACATTCTTTTCTATTATAAAAATATAAAAGCTACTTTCTCTTCAACTGCTAAATAAAATAATAATCTAAAAATGACGGTGGATTAATCTCCTTGGAATGACACATAATTAGAGTCATTAATCAAAAGTTTTCATATATAGAGTTTTGATTGTGCTTCACTTTTGCACAAATCAACCTTCATAGGTGATCTGATGATCAGATCGAAGAATCATCACCATATTAGATTCGCGGAAACTATTCTGATAATTCCAAAAAAAATCAGCTCATCATAGAATTTTTTTTTTTTTTGCTCGGTGATCACAAGTACCTAAGTCAAATTCTTACCATATGGATCAGGGGAAAATGTTACTTTATAATGTTGATGATCTATATCAAATATTTTAAATAATTTTATTGATCACCGCATCATTAATTATACAATATTTTGATATTGTATGTGTCCAAACCATTTTAGTCGAGCTTCTCACATCTTCTTCTCTACAATTGGTGTCACTCATGACTTATCCCTAATACATTCAGGCCTAATTTTATCTGGTCTCGTGTGTCCGCATATCCACTTAAGTATTTTCATCTCCGCAACTCCAATTTTTTGCTCCTGTACATAATTCACTGCCCAACACTCAGAACCATAGAGCATCACTGGTCTAATTGCAGTATGGTAAAACTTATCTTTAAGTTTTCATGTTACTTTACGATCAACACCAATCAGAATTTGTGGTGTAACGCAGATGCCCGCCACATAAATCTGGACAGTCCGATCTGGATAGATCATAATATCTAAGTTGTTCAATCACACAAATGAATCAGAACCGTCCATCAAAAATTTCATAGAGCTCCTACACATAGGATAGTAGGTGGTCCTAAACTTATAATTTTGGTAGGGCTACTACCGCACAATGAGAAATTTCCATTTTGCCCTCCTAACTATGAAAAAAAGCCTTGCAACAGGCCAGCAGTGTTACTAAATGCGTGAGTGCGATAAAAAAGAAAACTTTGCCAGCCCGACCGCACTGGTTATCCCGCCCATTGTGATCCCTGACGTGTCTCTTCACTTCAACCAACCTTCTTGGATTCTTCGTAACACATCTTTATCAACACATGCATCGTTTTGAACTATTGCCATGATAAATGAAGAAAAATTACATTTGTATTAAATTATATCACTTTATTAGCTCGTGTATAAACTGATCAAAAGTATAATACTGAATCTGAAAGGAAAGGTAAGGGCTATAGCGCAGTACATATAGTCCTCACTTCAAAACGCTTGCGGAAGTAAAACTACAAGCCACTCACTACCCCATGACTACTACTGCTACTGTTGCTGCAACACCGAGATTAGGTTGGTTCACCTTCTCTTGGACGTGTTGGTTCCCATGGTGCTGCACCCTATCTCCCATCTGGTGACCCTGGTGTTATGCCCATCAGGCCATTAGTTTAAACTAATTCTTGGTCCCCCTCCCTCCCCCCTGCGACACCTAGGCACCGTGCGAGGGAGGGTGAAAGGAAAGAGACTGAAAGTGAAGAGTAAGCATGAGCAGGTGACAGTGACCCTAACTATCATATGCTAAAAGTAGCTAATATAGTAATGTCAGTTATATGAAGAGCAAGTAAAAGCAGCAGTATAATAGAAGTAACATATTAAAGTAAAAGTAGAGCAGCTAAATATCATTACAGAGAAAGTAACATTAACTTATAAGAATGTTCATACAGACTTATAAATTAGGGGGTCATTTTGCAGGGCCTAATGTATAAAAGATCACATACTAATTTATACGTTAGGGGTAGAGGTTTTATGTAAGGTATGTATGACATGGAATGCTATGCATGCTAAATGATGAGTTTCACACAAGTGCAACGCACCCACCCGACTTTATGCGCACAGACCTTTACTTCCCCTATTTGGAGTTAGCTAAACTCTTAGGCACCTCTCGTAGTGGCAAACAGAAATAGCGTGATGGGCCTCCGCACTCCTAGGTCAGTATTCACACTACCCAGCCTAGACCCTACGTACTACTCGGTACACCCACAGTCAGGTGCTACGGAGCCTCTTGTACTAATGCTGGCAAATTCACCAGTCTTTTATGGCTAAGTGAACACTTACACTTGCCGAGTCAACGTATCAACGTAGTTGTGAATGACCGTCCAATAACGAGGACTCACCACTTTATGCACATTCACTTATGCTAAAAGAGCTCCCGAGCCATCAGCTCGCTAAACTTAAAACCATCTTTCTATCAAACACTGAGTTCACTGCCCGTGAATATATACCATCTATACTCCTGAAATGACGGGGTGAGTGTCCGTGTTGGTGGTTGTTTAAAGGTTACTCTTTAAATCAGCTTCTCCTATGGTTTAGGGTTAACCTTGGACTGCCCAGGGCATTCCCTGTGAAGGGATCTTGAGGGCACTAGGAACTACGATTAGCTGAAGCCCAAAGTTCCCTTTCGCAAGGCACTTAATTTTGTAAATATCTATTTATTCTGAACCCTTTTCCCGCATTGCCTTTTTAGCTAATCTTAAATGAACTTATATTCTCCGGGAGAAGACGA
Source organism: Platanthera zijinensis (assembly GCA_039513925.1). NCBI lineage: Eukaryota > Viridiplantae > Streptophyta > Magnoliopsida > Asparagales > Orchidaceae > Platanthera > Platanthera zijinensis. The sequence continues at coordinate 32,311,037 of CM077082.1, forward strand.
TACTTCATTAACCCCGAGCACAACCCCAACAAATGTTACTCAGACTACTTAGAATTTGGCACTAAGTGTAATATCCCTCAAATAACTAGACCCCTAGGAGTGGTTTTGTCATGACTAGGTCATGACAAAACCCTAGGAAACTTAAGTAGACCAGATGAACTAGGGCATGAAAGTAGAAATCACCCTAATCTGCAAATAGCATAACCCAATCACCAAACCTAGGGTTTGACTTTAGGGCTTCACCTTGACTACTTGACCCAACCTGAAATTTCCAAACCCTTTAGGAGGTTCATTGGGTCACCAAGGACCCATTAGGGTCAACCAAAGAGGTCAAGTTGACCAAAATCAACCTAAACCCTAAAATGATCAAAGTACCCTATTAAGGGTCAAATGACCACCAAGGTGCCAAACCAACCCTATCCAAGTCTCTCTAGACCTTAGGAAAGTTCAATGAGTCACTAAGGACCCATTGGGATTAATCCGAGAGGTCAAGTTGACCAAAATCAACCTAAACCCTAAAATGGTAAAAGTACCCTAATAAGGGTCAAGTGACCACCATGGTGCCAAACCAACCCTATCCAAGTCTCTCTAGAACTTGCGGGAGTCCAATGAGTAACTAAGGACCCATTGGGGTCAACTCAAAAGCTCAAATTAACCAAAGTCAACTCAACCCTAAATTGGGTCAAATTAGCTCAAGTTGACATAACCTAGCCCAATCCACTTGGGTTAAGCCTAATTAGAGTGGCTCACTAGCTTTTGAATGCTGAATATTACCTAAAATGCCACTCAAAATCTGGAGGTGGTGACTAGGAGAGAGAAAATGAAAGTTTTCCCCATTAATGGAGAGAGAGAGGAAAAGGAGAAATGAGTTATGGAGGGAGGTAATGGGCCACCCCATTCACTTCCCCAAGCCTCCATTCATTCTCCTTAATTCTTGGGAAGAGATTCCCATCAGTTTCTCATCAACCACCATCAATGGAGAAGCCCCACCACCATGGCCGACTGATAACTTCTTAAATGAAGTTATCGATGCCCATTTTATTTGGCAAAAATAGTGAGAAGATGTTTTATTGAGTATAAAAAGATGTTAAAATTCATATTTAACTTATGTTTGATTTATTTGACCATTTTCCAATATTTTCTTGTCAGAATCGCCGAAAAATTCAATCCGGAGAAGGAATGATGATGCAGTTTTCTGTGCTGGGAAAGTTGTTATAACAACTTTCGAATTTTCAAATTCGAATTTTTTGAAACCTGTGGCGATTACAAATTAAATGGAGGCATCTTTTCAGTAGGAGGTACGAAATAAAAGGGGGAAATAGGGGCTGGAAGAAGGGGATTCATTCTAGAAAGGAGGGAGAGTATTTTTGCTTTGGAGAAGAAGAAGAGGAACTAGGGCAAGAACCGGATCTCGAAGAAGGGTTGCTGAAACACAAATTGGAGAGCATTTTCCTGCACTATTTTGAATTCTTACCATCATGTGCTGTAAGATCTTTTCTATTTTGTGGTGTTCTTCTGCCATCATGAACTAAAACCTATAAGTCTTGTATGTTGGTAGTACCTTGTCATGTTTGTGATGTTTTGATTTAACACTCTTTTATTTTGCTTGGAAACTACTTTTACTGTATCTATGCTTAATTTTATGAGGAATATTGGATTATGTTTCTTCTTCTAAGTTGCGTGGCGAGATTCGAGAGAGGAGCTACGATAATCTAGAGTAGAACGCTTCATTTCACGCGGCGAGATTCGAGAGAGGAGTTGCATGAATCTTTAACCAAGTTCCATTTTTATACTACACTGCGAGATTCGAGAGAGGAGTGGCATGTGTGTGGTATAGATCTCAGTATAATACTGCAAGAGTGAAAGAGATTTCCTCTTCATATTAGCAACACTGATTTGTGCACTTTTTGTATGCTTTTTCTTACCTAAGTTAGAGATAACTAGGCGGAGGAGGGTAAACGGATTTCTGAAATCGAGAGATAAAGATTTCCACTTTCAAATCATTGCAAAATAGTACTCAAGTATTGTATAAAGAATTCCTTTAAAAACTCCTCACACTAGGCTTGGGAATCTAATTTGCAAGACTGTTTCTCTTTATTGATTAAATCACCTTTCCGCTCCGTTAGAGTTACGTAATCGTATTAGTACACGTATTTCTTTTGTCATCTAGAAATCGATATAATTAACCTGCTTGAATTTAAAGAAAAGGTCAAGCTAGTATTTGCAAGCATTAAGTTAGTTACTTCCTCGAGAGAACGATCACTTCTCACTTTATATTACTTGAATTGGCACGTACACTTGCGTTATTTTATATATACGTTACCGGCGTATCAAGTTTTTGGCGCCGTTGCCGGGGAACGCAACTAATTTCGTGTTTAATTCTTGCAATATTAGTAAGCCCCGAGTAAATAGAGCTCAAGTTTTATTTTTGTTTGTTAGTTTACTTGTGATTCTATTTGGTGCATGTCCAGATATAGGAACACTGAATTACTACCTTTGAATTCAGAAATAGAACGCACTTGTAGGCATAACAGAAAAGTTGTGAGAACGCGTAGTATTATTCATCCTGAGATGGATAATAACAACCACGACATTCTGAACAATCATGAGGGGCAAGTGGACAACAATGGTCAAGATGAGCAGATCAATAATCAACAAACTGTGCCACGAATGACGTGTCGTGACTATAATATACCCTTGAGAGGAGGTTTGCACTTTAGCATAGCACGACCCGCAATTGCGGCTAATAACTTTAAAATGGACCCGCTGATTATGCAACAAGTACAACATAATAAGTTTGGGGGTCTTGGTCATGAGGATGCAAATTCTCACTTGCGGACTTTCTTAGCGATCTGTGACATGTTTAAGTTTAATGGGGCATCAGAGGATGCAATTTTGTTAAGGCTATTTCCATTTTCTTTAGAAGGAAGAGCCAAAGACTGGCTAGAATCGTTACCTAATGACTCGATCACTACATGGGAACAATGAGTGGAGAAATTTCTGAATAAGTATTTCCCACCTTCTAAGACTGCTAAACTGATTAGGGATATAACAACTTTTATGCAAAATCATGGGGAGAGCCTTTATGAGGCTTGGGAGAGATTTAAAGAGTTATTAAGGAAGTGTCCGCACCATGGGTTACACCAACACCAACAAGTATCTACTTTTTATAACGGATTACAAACTGCAACCATGATTTTAGTTGATGGAGCCGCAGGGGGTTCCTTAATGAAGAAATATCCCGAAGACGCGTATGCTATATTAGAAGATTTAACCTCAAATAACTATCAAGCTTATGAAAGACAAGGGAGTGGTAATCCGGTGGGAGTCCATCAGGTGGACCAAATTACACATTTAGCCGCTCAAATGACATCTCAATTTAACTTGATTAATAATAGGTTAGATTCTTTATCTACCCCTACATCAAGCTCCCCACTCACTGTAGAACAACTCAATCAAATCACCGAGGAAGCAAATTACGTGGGAGGGCAACAAAGGCAATTACCACCCGGATTTGCAAATCACTATCATCCTGAGTGGAAAAATCATCCCAACTTCTCTTGGAAAAATAATCAAGGAATGATTCAACCATCCAGATTTAATCCAAATACAAACTCAAATCAGAGTAACCCACCGTATAACCAAGTAAATCCTAGGAAATTGACTGATGAATTTATATTAGGAGCTTTTCAAAAGAATGAATCTAGAATGGTAGGTATTGAATCTTCCTTAAGATCATTAGAAACTACCTTGGGACAATTAACAACTTCATTAAGTCAAAGGCCAATGGGATCATTACCTTCTGACACTACACCTAATCCTACGAGAGATGAACAACATAACCATTGCAAAGCTATCGCTTTAAGGAGCGTGGTAGAAATTGCAAGTGGGGATGGGTTGTTAGAAGAAATTAGAGAAGATGAGAAAAGAGAGAAAAGTAATAAAACAAGTGAACCGCAACAGGAAAAGCTGGTAGAGAACAAAGAATCGGAGACAGTTAATGCGGAACTACCAGAAAAAAAGAAGAAAGAAATTGTATATCCTCCACTGCCTTTTCCATCTAGGCTTGCGAAAACAAAGCTCGACAAACAATTCCAAAAAATTATGGATATTTTTAAGAAACTAACTATAAATATTCCATTCACTGAGGCACTTGAGCAAATGCCTAGTTATGTTAAGTTCATGAAAGACATTTTATCCAAGAAAAGGAGATTCGAAGATAAGGAAATTGTTGCATTGACAGAAGAATGTAGTGCAATCGTACAGAAAAAAATTCCACCGAAATTAAAAGATCTTGGAAGCTTTACAATACCTTGCTCGATAGGAGTTAAGTTTTCTGGAAAAGCATTATGTGACCTAGGGGCTAGTATTAATTTGATGCCCTTATCTATTTATACAAAATTAGGACTCGGAGAGATTGCACCAACATCTCTTACTCTTCAATTGGCTGACAGGACTTTGGCATTTCCTAAGGGGATTGTTGAAGATGTGTTAATTAAGGTAGAAAAATTCATCTTTCCTGCTGATTTTGTTGTATTAGATATGGATGAGGATAAGGATGTACCAATTATCCTAGGAAGACCATTCTTAGTCACAGGACGGACTCTTATCGACGTCCAAAAGGGAGAATTAACAATGCGAGTTAACAACGAGGAAGTTACTTTTAACATTCTAAAAGCAATGGAATACCCAAACGACAAAGAAGAATGTTATTCAATTAATGAAGCCAAAGATCCGACTAAATTAATACATGGTCAAGGTAACATAGAACACAAGTTGTTGAAAATTCTAACTAATGAAGAATGTGAGGAGGACTTTGAGATTGAAGAATGTGTCAAAGCCTTTGATTCTCATGAGAAATTACCATTTAGTAAAAAAATTGAAGTCATAGCCAGATCGAGTGCACCCAAAGATTTCAAACCCTCTGTTGTTGATCCCCAAAGTTTAGAGTTAAAACCCTTACCTGAATATTTAAAATATGTTTTCCTTGGAGAAGGTAATACTCTCCCGGTTATCATTGATGCTTCCTTAGAACAGGATCATGAACAACAACTTCTTGAAGTCTTGCGGGAGTTTAAGGGGGCTATGGGATGGACCCTGGCTGACATCAGAGGGATTAATCCATTTGTGTGTATGCATAAAATTTTGTTAGAAAATGAAGCCATTGGTAGCATAGAGCATCAACGTAGGTTAAGCCCACCCATGAAGGAAGTGGTAATGAAAGAGATAATTAAATGGTTAGATGCTGGCATTATATATCCAATTTCAGATAGTAAATGGGTGAGTCCAGTACATTGTGTACCGAAGAAAGGTGGAATGACGATTGTAGAGAATGAAAATAATGAATTGATACCAACAAGAACTGTGACGAGTTGGAGAATTTATATAGATTACAGGAAGTTGAACAAATCAACTAGGAAGGATCACTACCCATTGCCATTCATTGATCAAGTGTTAGATAGGTTAGCAGGAAGAAATTTTTTTTGTTTCTTAGACGGATATTTAGGGTACAATCAGATCATGGTTGCACCAGAAGATCAGGAAAAGACTACTTTTACATGTCCCTATGGCACGTTTGCATTTCGCAAAATGCCGTTTGGATTATGTAATGCACCCGCAACCTTTCAACGATGCATGATTGCTATCTTTACTGATTTGATGGATGAAGGAATAGAAATATTTATGGATGATTTTTCGGTATTTGGACAGTCATTTGATGCTTGTTTGGGAGTCTTAAAGAAGGTATTGGAAAGATGTGTGCAGACCAACTTGGTCCTGAATTGGGAAAAGTGCCACTTCATGGTACGTGAGGGAATTATGTTGGGCCACAAAGTATCTAACAAGGGATTAGAGGTCGATCGAGCAAAAATAGAAGTTATTGAAAAACTCTCCCCACCTACGAATGTCAAGGGAATTCGTAGTTTTGTAGGTCATGCAGGCTTCTATAGACGATTCATCAAAGATTTTTCAAAAATATCTAAGCCTCTATGTAATCTCCTTGAAAAAGACAAGCCATATATATTTGATGATCATTGTTTAACGGCATTCCAAACATTAAAACAAAATCTAGTGACATCTCCTATTGTTCAGGCACCTGATTGGTCTCTACCTTTTGTGTTAATGTGCGATGCCAGTAATTATGCAGTTGGGGCAGTGTTAGGGCAGATGCATAACAAAATCTTTCACACCATTTATTATGCCAGTAAAACACTTGTAGATGCTCAAGTTAACTATACAACCACAGAAAAAGAACTATTAGCTGTGGTTTTTGCTTTCGATAAATTTCGTGCATATTTGATAAATACCAAGGTTGTGGTTTACACTGACCACTCAGCAATTCGGTATTTAGTAGAGAAAAAAGATGTGAAACCTAGGCTCATCCGTTGGGTACTCCTCCTTCAGGAATTTGATTTTGAAATCAGAGACCGAAAGGGAACTGAAAACCCAGTTGCTGATCACCTATCACGTTTGGAACAGAGCGATGAAAGAAATAGGCTAGTAGAGATTAGAGAGAATTTTCCCGATGAGAGGATTCTAGCTATCACTGAGGGTAGCATTCCATGGTATGCAGACATTGCTAACTATATAGTGAGCAATGTATTACCCCCAGATATGGATTATCAGCAAAGAAAAAGATTTCTCCACCTGGTGAAATTTTATCTTTGGGATGACCCGTATTTATTTAAGATTTGTGCTGATCAAGTGATCCGCAGATGCATCCCGGAAATTGAAGTGCATAGTATCCTAGAGAAATGTCACACATCCCCTTATGGTGGACACTTTATGGGAGAGAGAACTGCATTAAAGGTATTGGAAGTCGGTTTCTATTGGCCAACATTGTTTAAGGATGCTCACAAGTTTACAAAGAGTTGTGATAGATGTCAAAGAATGGGGAACATCAAGCGAGGGGCTAGCATGCCAATGACTAATATCTTAGAAGTGGAGGTTTTCGATGTATGGGGAATTGACTTCATGGGTCCGTTTGTAAACTCAAATGGAAATCTTTATATACTCCTAGCTGTGGATTACGTCTCGAAGTGGGTGGAAGCTATAGCTACACCTAAGAATGATGCGAAAGTTGTACTGAAATTTCTTAAATCAAATATTTTTTCTAGATTTGGTACGCCTAGAGCCATAATAAGCGACGGCGGGGCACACTTCTGTAATATGCAGTTTAAATCACTCTTAAGAAAATATGGAGTAACACACAAAGTTGCCCTTGCTTATCATCCTCAAACAAATGGTTTAGCCGAAGTGTCTAATAGGGAAGTAAAATCAATCCTAGAAAAAACTGTAAGTGCAACACGTAAGGATTGGTCACAAAAACTAAACGATGCACTATGGGCATATAGGACAACATTCAAAACCTCAATAGGCTTAACACCATATAAGATGATTTACGGAAAATCATGCCATCTTCCAGTTGAATTAGAGCATAGAGCATACTGGGCAATTAAAAGGTTGAACTTTGATCTCCATGCAGCGGGTAAGAATAGACTTTTTCATTTGAACGAATTGGAGGAGATTAGGTCTAATGCTTATGAAAATGCAAGGTTGTATAAAGAACGGACGAAAAAATGGCATGATTCGAGGCTGCAAAGAAAGGAGTTCAAAGTAGGGCAACTTGTCCTACTGTATAACTCAAGATTAAGATTATTCCCGATGGTCTGGAACTTTTCGAGTAGAGAAGGTACACCCGTTTGGAGTAATTACGATATGCAATGATAAGGACGGATCCAAGTTCAAAGTTAACAGACAGCGATTGAAAGAATATTTTAATGACAATGATCATCGTGAGACGATGATCATCACGCTGAAATAACCAAATATGCAGTTTAACGTCCGGCCGGGACATTCTAAACGAGGCGCTTGGTGGGAGGCAACCCATCGCTTATACTTATAACTATTCGCATTAAACTGTTTTAGTACCTATTTTTGCTTAGACTTATAACTAAATATTCATTTTGGAGGGAGTATGCTGTAACATTTGCCTAATTTTGAGTGAGAATCGCTAAGAGAATGTTTTGAAGCTTTGCAAGAGACTAAATCAGATTAAGAAGGGTTGGGAATTAAAAATAAAAATAAAATAATGACAATTTTTAAAAATCCTGCTTTGTTGCAACAACCCCATTACAAGCGTAATGGGATTATTTTCTCTGACTGCTTTGTTGCAACAACTCCATTACATGCGTAATGGGATTGTTTTCTCGGCATTCCCTTCTTAAAATGAGCTGATGGCGGTTCAGATTCCGGTTCGCATGAACCGGCGCGCCTGTCCATCTTAAAGGGGCGGTTCATACGTTAAAACATTATTAATCCAATTAAAACTAATCTAAACCCGAATTAATCACCTAATTAAAGCCTCTTCCATATAAATAATTCTACTTTCCCTTTGCTCCTCATATCGCGATCTGCGGGCTAGGGTTAGAACTGAAGCGTCGAGCGGAGTTTGGAGTTCGGCAGCGCATGCAGGGACGACCGGCGACGGCGACATCGACGCTGATGCGGCCTTCTCCAGCATAGTGGCGCGGGCCCTTCTCTCGCGGCGACGACTGGTGTTGTAGGGACAGAAGCCGAAGGCGGTGTCACGCGCGAACCTTCAACCCCGATTGCAGTTGAATCTTGGGGGTACGGTGCTCACAAATTTGGGAAGAATCTTAAGGTATAACCATCACCCTCTTCCTTTTGCGCATACGATGGTATAGGGCTTGGTTGGAATTTTTATTTCTAGTCTGTTCTTGTGTCTGTAGTTGTGTAATGCGTAGCCAGCATTATGTCATTGAAGAAGGGAGATAAAAGGAAGAAAGGAAAGGAAGTTGTGAGGAGTACAGAAAAATTCATTGGAGAGGGGGAGAGATTGCGTTTTGACAAGGTAAAGTCCATCCCTTTCATTGTAGAGAGAGGGTTTATGATGGAAAAGAGAAAGTGGAGCCTTCCTTATACTGAACAGATTAAGGCAATTCATTGGGAGTCATTGTGTCACCCACGCACTGAAATTCTGCCGGCTTGGGTCTATGAATTTTACGCGAATGCGAAGTACGTTGATGGCGAGACAGTTTTAGTTCGGGGACAGGAGGTGAATTTCTCAGCGGCAAAGCTCAGTGATTTGTTCAATCTAGACGATCAAGAAGATGAGGATCCTTCAGAAATTTTAAACAGAGTTTCGGTGGATGACATATTGAAATTAGTGTGTGCCACGCCGACGCCCGAATGGATGAGTAAGGGGGCTAGAACTTTGAAAACCTCCTGCCTAACACGACAAGCCAAAGTGTGGCTCTTGTTTGTCAATGCCGGCGTGATGCCCACCAAACACCCGAATACTGTGGCCTTGGATAAGTTAGCGTTGATCTACAGAATCATCAAAGGCATAAAATTTGATGTGGCCAAGATTATAACACTGCAGCTGCGGCAAAAGATTTACGAGGAAAAGCCTCGACAGTTGTGGTTTCCGTCACTCATCACCGAGCTCTGTAAGGATGCTGGGGTGCCAAAGGTGGCAACTGATATGATTACACCAGTCAAGCGGCATATTACCCAGACTGTCATCGAGGTCAACATCAAAGTTGCTACAGGTGATGAAGAGGTAAAAGATAGTTTGGGGACTGAACATGCTCAAACCTCACAAAGGCCTACATCGAAGCTTATTCGTATCACGATTCCGGGAGTCGATCATGGCACCGATCCCGATCTTTTGATGGAGCATGTTGAATACATCAAGGCTTATCAGAGGTGTCAACAGTTGTATGCACAAGAGCAGTTTGAAGATTTGCGTTCCAACATGCGAAAGGTCATGGAAAAGGCGAAGATTCCTATGTCGGATCCAAAGTTCAAGATGTTGGGACAATTCGACAAGGCTGGCTACCTTTTGACATCGGACCGGTCTAGAGTGGATCTTGCGAAGGTTGTGGAAGAGGAGGAGGACGAAGAAGATGATGAGAATGAGGACAATGACGAGGACACAGGAGATGCAGAAGACGAAGAGGAGGAGGATGAGGAGAACGAAGCTGTAGGATCTCCCTAGTGGATGCACATTATCTCCAGTTATTAGCAAGTTTTTTTTAAGTCTGCTTGGATATTTGGATGTTTGATGCTTTTTGCTTAGCGGATGAATGTTTGGATGTTTGTTACATTTTGTTTTATTTTGGACTATATGATGCGCTACTAGACATGCTATTTTTCCTATATAATTTTTGGGTAGTATCAACGTTATAATGCTCTAAATGATTTATGCTCTGAAATGATACTTATTTAATGCTGATAATTACTAGCAATGTTAAGTTGATACTGTGAGTTTGAGTTTCAATGGGAGGTAACGGTTCCAGGGCATTGAAGACTTAGTACTTGTTGATGGATTTCTCTGTCTTCTTTTGTTAAACTTATTGTGATTTAATCCATTTTATTTTGACATATGAATTTTCTAAACTCTGAAATATACTCAGATTGTAGAGCAAGTCGATTATTCAATTTACTACGTCGAGTATTGAGGAATATTTCAACAACCGTCTACACTTCTGAATTCAGGGGGGTTATTTATATTCATTTATTGATATCATCATATGTTTCATTAATAGTATCGTCTATTTTATCACAATTACATCTTATAAAATGCAAGGGGTTTTGCTAGGGTCTAGCAGTGCTTTAGGTGTGGGGGTGGGTGGTTTCTCCTCCCCTCCTTCATTATTTGGGTGCTTATTATTTTGATTGAGCTTGGGTTTAATGATCTGAATTCTTACCTCACTTATGATTAGGCTAGACAATCTTAAGAGTTCGAATTCTGAATTTGATGTTAGTAAGATATTTGACTTAAGTGTTTGTTTTATGCACAACTTTCTTTAATTTATTTACTTTTCCCTGCAATTTTATTTGTTGATAATTGACTCCTAGAAAATAAATAGGAAGGGATGAGCAAGAACTGAGTTAATGATGTAGGCCAAGATAAGGGATTATATAGCTAAACCATTTTGAGCATTCATGAGATTCTTTGAGCTTGTTCCTTATCCTTTTGCTATACATTACCAAATGATTGAATTCCTTAGTTTCGACTAGTTGTATCTTTATTCACTAGCCATTTATGGGTGTTTCAATTCAGCATAAAAAAGGGGTTAAATGTCATAGTGATATGTGGCCTAAGTATGTAGGAGCTTACTTGGAATGATCCCAACTGTGACTATATAAAAAAAGAAAAAAAAAACATAAGAGAAGAATGATCAATTTTGTCATAGTGATATGTGGCCTAGGTAAGCGAATACATACTTGGAATGATCCCAACTATGGACATAATATTTATATATTTAATGCTTTAGAATTGAGCCTCATAACATGGTAAATGAGTAAAACTATTGACTAGGGATTGTCCACTCCACTATCAAGCCTATATATAAATTGCTAACCAAGCCAAACCAAAACCCACTTCATTATGAACTACTAACTTTTGACAAGGTTAAAATCAAAAGCTTAGCATATTCTCATCCTTTCTTATTAATGCGGATGCTAAAATAATTGCGTGGGAGTAAATAATTTTGAAGAAATCACACACAACACCAAAATCTAACTACACTTATTCTTTTATCGAACTAATGAATTTGTGATGATTGAATTTTTAATGATTGGCAAGCTTATCAGTTGTGTAGTCTTGATTATGCTTCGACTGAGTGGGGTTAAGAAAACTGATCATTGAATTCTCGTTTCAATAGTTATCCATTCACCCAAATCAATTTTATGAATTATCCTTGCTCGGGACTAGCAAGACTCAAGTGTGGAGGTGTGATAATTTCTTAAATGAAGTTATCGATGCCCATTTTATTTGGCAAAAATAGTGAAAAAATATTTTATTGAGTATAAAAAGATGTTAAAATTCATATTTAACTTATGTTTGATTTATTTGACCATTTTCCAATGTTTTCTTGTCAGAATCGCCGAAAAATTCAATCCGGAGAAGGAATGATGATGCAGTTTTCTGTGCTAGGAAAGTTGTTATAATAACTTTTTGAGTTGTTATAACAACTTTCGAATTTTCAAATTCGAATTTTTTGAAACTTGCGGCGGTTACAAATTAAATGGAGGCATCTTTTCAGGAGGAGGTACGAAAAAAAGGGGGAAATAGGGGCTGGAAGAAGGGGATTCATTCTAGAAAGGAGGGAGAGTATTTTTGCTTTGGAGAAGAAGAAGAGGAACTAGGGCAAGAACCGGATCTCGAAGAAGGGTTGCTGAAACACAAATTGGAGAGAATTTTCCTGCACTATTTTGAATTCTTACCATCATGTGCTGTAAGATCTTTCCTATTTTGTGGTGTTCTTTCGCCATCATGAACTAAAACCTATAAGTCTTGTATGTTGGTAGTACCTTGTCATGTTTGTGATGTTTTGATTTAACACTCTTTTATTTTGCTTGGAAACTACTTTTACTGTATCTATGCTTAATTTTATGAGAAATATTTGATTATGTTTCTTCTTCTAAGTTGCGTGGCGAGATTCGAGAGAGGAGCTACGATAATCTAGAGTAGAACACTTCATTTCACGCGGCGAGATTCGAGAGAGGAGTTGCGTGAATCTTTAACCAAGTTCCATTTTTATACTATGCTGCGAGATTCGAGAGAGGAGTGGCGTGTGTGTGGTATAGATCTCAGTATAATACTGCAAGAGTGAAAGAGATTTTCTCTTCATATTAGCAACACTGATTTGTGCACTTTTTGTATGCTTTTTCTTACCTAAGTTAGAGATAACTAGGCGGAGGAGGGTAAACGGATTTCTGAAATTGAGAGATAAAGATTTCCACTTTCAAATCGTTGCAAAGTAGTACTCAAGTATTGCATAAAGAATTCCTTTAAAAACTCATCACACTAGGCTTAGGAATCCAATTTACAAGACTGTTTCTCTTTATTGATTAAATCACCTTTCCGCTCCGTTAGAGTTACGTAATAGTATTAGTACACGTATTTCTTTTGTCATCTAGAAATCGATATAATTAACCTGCTTGAATTTAAAGAAAAGGTCAAGCTAGTATTTGCAAGCATTAAGTTAGTTACTTCCTCGAGGGAACAATCACTTCTCACTTTATATTACTTGAACCGACACGTACACTTGCGTTATTTTATATATACGTTACCGGCGTATCACCGACCATCCCTTCACCTCCCCTCTCATGAAAATTATAAATCCCCCCTATACAGCCCCCTATTCCTACTTTTGGCTAACCCATCACTTTCAAAACGTTCTTGGCAATCAAAATAATGTATTGGATCAATGGTTTTGGTGGAGGATCGAGGAATTGGATAAGCTCACTGGAGAGGAGAAATGCCACGGCCAACTGCCACCACCGCCATCGTCGAACCCCAAACAAGGTCCACTTCTCCTCCTCTCCCCTTGTGCTAGTATCTTATATCAATTAGGAGAGAAATCGGTCTCAATTGAGCCCGATCCGGTGAGAAAAAATGGAGAAATTCTGAAATTTCCATGGAAAATGGTGGTTGCGAGTTCGCCGGAAATGGCCTCTTCGGCGGTCGTGTCCCAGCCCAACGAGATAACCAACACCTTAATAGAGGTGGTGGTGGCGGTGGTCGTCCAGAGAGGTGGCCGACGTTTGGCTTGGAAAAAAGCTACAGGAAATGGGAGTTTTGTTCGGGTCTTGGAGAAGATGAACAGTGCATCAAATTAATTTATTATTAAATATATATAAGTAATATTGTGATTTATTATCTTTATCATGCACACTTTGATGCCATTAAATGAGTCCCTTAGAGGCCGTTTTAGGAAAAGTTATAAAAGTTGTAGACATTTGAGTCTACTTTATTTTAAAATTGATTTCATCCCATTTGGGTCATTGGTATGACTGCAACACTCAATTTGGTGCAGCCTATACATAGGCCTGACCAAGGACAAAATTAAGTGCCCCCACTAAACCATTTAGGCAAATGCTTTGAAATTTGGACCACAGGCTAATTATATAGACACACTTATCATATCCAAAAATGGGAATTGGTGGAAAACATTTTTCTATAGTGTAGGATCAAGCGCATACCCAACTGTTCCATATATGGGTTAATTAGGGGGTCTAATGACCTCACAATGCCTCAAAATTTTGGTGGATGACCCTTAGGGTCATGATAGGTCACTGGTAAAAATCTCAACCCATTTGGGTTTGATTGGAGTAGGTATTAATGTGACCAAAGTTTGGTCCCTAAGGGGGCAAATTAGGGCAAATGGTGTTTAATGGGTTGTGTGGCCAATCCTCACCCAAAAGGGATGGATCTTTGGACATTAATTTATTGTCGTACAAAATACCCTTAGAGGATATTTTGGGTGGTTTAGGGTTGGTGTGCCCTAAAACCCTAGTGTTAACCCAAGGGTTGGATATTGAGCCTATTGAAGGACATGGGACCATATGTCCTTGAAATGTCTTGGAAATTGGTATATGAGTTAATAGGGTAGAAATAAGCCATGAAAATATTATTAGAATTTTTAGGAGCATTTAACCCCTCTGAAATAATTAAGGACCAATTAGGGCACTTCTACTCAAAATTTTATTGCATGATTATATGATCTTGGCTGTTCATGAAACTTAGGCAGTGATTTAATATAGTTGTTATTAATCACTTGAAATTGTTGTATGAATTTTTGATTAATATTTATAGTACTTCATTGACAAACTTTATATTTGTCTTGATCATAAGATAATTATTTAAGAGTTAATTGCCCACTGGAAAATTATGAAACTTAATTTGAAGGCATTTTAATGCTTCATTATGCTTTGTGAATTTTCATAAAATTATTGAAAGAATTTTCATACTGGATGCTTCACAAGGTGCTTAGTGTTGAATATTTTTAAATGATTTATTTATGTGACCAAAGTTGTTTAGAAAATAATGATTTTTGGTCAGTAGACTTTTCTGGTCACTTTGGAGATCTGGTAAGTTTTTTTATAATTTTTGGATGATAAATTCTAATATTTCCTGCTTTACCCTATGCTTGTGGATAATTAGTCGATAATTAGTTTGGAAGTTGAAACTTTTTTGGAAAATTATGAAATTCAGTATTTACTATTATTTTATGATATAGACTTGTCATAATTTTGTTGAGACTATATCTTGTCAGAAAATTATACTTGGTGTTCAAAAGCTTAGGTGGCCTAATTTTGCAGAAAATATAATAAATGCCAAAAAAAATTAGGAAAAATATTATATTCTGGATTTGTCTTTTAAATATCATGTTATACCTCCAGTAATAATCTTAGGTCATTTGGATGAATATTTGGATGGGTCATCATTCATACACATCATGTAACTCATTAGGTCTGAACATAGTAAAACTATAGAATTAAGGAATCAAGTGAACCTCGATATGAGATAAAGGAAATAGTTGGTGGACTTAATTAGGGGAGTATGAATGAGGTCACCAATGGAAGTTAGCTATGAGAGCCTGGTTGACTAGGGGAAAGGTTATGCTCGGGATCGACGATGGATCGTCTTTCCCTTTGAGAAATTCTAAATACACTTAGGGTTAAATCAAGTCCTAGGTGAGTAGAGTTATGACATGGGTAGATACCAATAATAATAAGTACCTTGTAAAAGAGAGCTTTGGTCTTCAACATCGTAGTTCTTAGTTCCCTCGAGAGCCCTTCATAGGGAATGCCCTGGGCTGTACAAAGTTAAGCTTAAATCATAAGACTAAAATGACTAAAGAGAAACTATTAATTCTAAGTACTTCACTTTCACTCACCCCGTAGTCATGGGAGGCTAGTTTGTTTTAGACTCACGAGCGGTAGGCTCGATAGTGGTAGGTACAGACTGGTTAGTCCGGGGAGCCAGTGGCTCGGATGGTTGTTGTGACGGACAGGTTAGTCTGGGGAGCTGATCGCTCAAAGATTCATATTTATCATAATTGCATGTGCATAAAGGTGGTGGGTCTTCGGTATTAGACGGTCGTTCTCACCAATGTCGATACGGTGACTCGGCAAGTGTGGTTCTCACTTAGCCAAGGAAAAGACTAGTGGATTTTCCAGCAGAGTACGCAGGGGCTCCGTGGTTGTGTTCTTCGCGTTGAGGCGTACGAAGGTCTTGGTTAGGTGGTGCGAATACCGGCCTTGAGGTGGGGTTGGTCAACCCATCGCCTCTGTTTACCACTAGGGGAGGTACCTGAGAGTTTAGCTAACTCCAAATGGGGGAACTAAATGTCTGTGAGCATAGAGTCAGGTGTGTGTGTTGCACTTGTATGAACATAGCATTAAACCAACATAATATAGTATATCATGTCATCATTACATTTAAACCCCTACTCCTATTATATAAATTGGTATGCGACTTTTTATATGATAGGCCTTGCAAAATAACCCCTTAACTTATGAGTTTGTATGAGCATTCTTGTAAGTTAAGGTTACTTATTATATAGCTTACTTTACTTTACTTTATCTGTGGTAAAAGGTATCCGTAATTCTTTACTTGCACTTTTATTACTTGTAGTGTAACATGTGCCTACTGCTCTGTACTTCACCTTATTTATATTACTACCACCTTGTTATGGTTCTTTTGTATATACTCCTACTAGGGTAGTTGTCACCTGCTCTTGTTCATTCTCCATCTTAAATATCTTTCCTTTCCTCCTCCCTGCACGGTGCCTAGGAGTCACGGGGGTGAGGCAAGAACGATAATGTCTTAGTATTTTGACTAACGGTTTGTGGACCGCGTCATTTTAGGAATTTGAGGTGATGCACTAGTTGTAGGAGGATGGTTGGACTTGAGGAGCAGTCGCTGTGCACTACCACTACTACTTGTCGATAGGTCAAGGACGGTTTTCAGTTTGCTTCTGCTAGATGTGTGAGTTATGAGAGAGAGATTATTTATATTAGACATGTACCATGCTTAAGCCCATTTTCTACTCTCTTTTATACTTGTACTCTTTGTGGATTATTGCTCTTTATATACATATTGATAGTGAGCTGTGATCTATGGACTTGTATTACTCACTTAATTCTCTTTGGTTGGCCTACTATGATGTGATTATTTTAGCCGGCAGGATCAGTATCGTGTGGTGGTGTCTAACATGGTAGTTGGAGTCTCTGTAAGGCGGCGGTTCTAGGCGTAAGACCCGGTGATGAAAAAAGGGGTGCAAAAAAACTTGTATCAAAGGGGACCACGATCATAAAGAAGTAAGTCCACAACACTGGGTCACCCCGCACTAGCATTAGTTTGGGGACAAACTAAGTAATGGAAGCTATGGTGTGCCCATGTGTAAAGATCACAATATATAGTGCTTAAATCAATGAGTTAGGCCAACCCAACTAGAAAACTTGACTTACCAAGACGATTCTTAAAGTATCCTTGTCAAAATTGACCTTAGGTATAAATTTGGTTAAGGTACGAGGATACCCGGAGCGGCTAGAGGAAGATTCTAACGCGAGAGTAGCAACTTGAGGCTTAAACTTTGATGTCCCTACTTTACTTATCATGTGGTATTATCACTTGTTACCCAAACTAATAGGGTCACCTTAAGGACAAATGATGCCTACAATCCATTAATGGAATAGTAGGGGACTCGTAGACTCGACCCTAGTACCGATGATATGATTAGGTTGAGATAACCATCATACCAAATACCAAGGGTCGGATAAGAATTCAAGTTTAGAAGAGACCCATGTGGGACTGGGTCACATGTTGACCCTGAGAGGATTATCATAAATGGTAACCTGGAGAGTCTAATGTATGGAGTATATCAACAAGTTTCAGAATGGAACCCCAGGTTTAAGTTTGCATGCCCTAAGGATTGTATGCATATCTGAAAGATAAATCTATGGGTAGTTAACCACCTAGTGGGGGTGAATAGGTATCTTTAAAAATTCTTTGTCACTTATAGCAAATACTTGTACTAATATTTCAGCTGATACTTGAAAATAAATAATCACAGGCACACAAAACAATCAATCCACAGAATACACAGAAATTTTATAGTGGTTCTCCTATCTAGGGTAAATCCACTTTCCCCCTTCTTCCTCACTAGCAATATGCTAAATAAGGTTATATATCCCCCTCTTTAACCCAGATCAAAAGATCTTACAAGCTCAGTTTCTGTTAAGAAAAGTACACTCATACCAACAGGTCCTACCTCAAAGATCCACCCAATCTCCTACCTTAGCTCCCTCAAGAACCCTACCTCAGCATTTATAAAACAGGCTTATTCCTCAGTTATCACTACAACAAAATGCACCTATAGTAAGGACCTAAATCATTACCATAAGTGCCAAAAATCGTTACACAAACTACTTGGTAACGAAAAAAACTTTAAGTAACGGCCATCCTCTAAAGCTCGACGCTAATACTTCTTGTAACGATTGTATGTATGTCATTACAAATAAATTAATTGTAACAAAAGATTCTTCCTCACCCAAAACAGATTCTTCCTCACCCAAAACAGATTCTTCCTTACAATAAATTAGTTACAATAGATATTATTTCGTTACGATTGTTTTATCCCTCACAAAAAATCAGTTACGATAAATACTATTTCCTCGCGATAAATTCGTTGCAATAGTTTTCTACTCTCCTCACTACAGCCAATTCATTTATATATATTCTGACAAAAACTTCCAAAAAAATAAGACATCAACTTTCACAAGCTCGTATCCAGATTCATTTAAATATTTATTTATTCACAAATAGAAGTTTTACATGTAGTCAAATTGCATAATAATAATAATGAATTTTCCGACAAAATATTACATAACAACATTAAGATCTACAAGTTTAAATAAGACATCAACTTTGACACATTCTGACTAACGAATTTCCCGTCATTTTCCAACTAATGAATCTTCTATCACTTTTTGACTGATGAATCATCTGTCACTTCCGACCAAGGCTCCCGTACCCTACAAATAAAATAAAACAATTGTTAATTTTAATCCAAATTGAGAGAAAAAATATTTATACACACTCGCATATATCCATACATACACAAGTTATACACACACACACACAATATAATGTTAATAGTTGAGTTCACTGCTGGACTATTAGAAAAGGAATAATTTAAGAAAGTGTAACAAGAATTACTGATAGATTAAATTAGGCAATGGTCATCATTGGTGATGTTGAGACCAGCATTGGACTTGGTGAAGATCCCACTGGTGGTATCCAGTGACACATCAGCACCAACATCAAACATATTGGTGTTGGTGTTAGGTTTATGCCTAAGAGTTCACAACTTCAACCTAAGTTCGAGTGCAAGTTTATGCTAACTACCACAAATAATTGCATCATGGAATAAAAATATAACAACTCTTGCAGTTACTCGCACATCAACAATAAGTGAAGAAACATTAAAAATCCCATACAAAAAACTTGTCAATGTAGGGCTATCCAACAGTAGTCTTCATTTCAGAGATTGTTCATATAATATCTCATGATATTAACATTTCCTCATTATTAAATCAAATTTGAATAATGTCTTCATCAACCTAAAAATTGAAACTATTTGACAGCATCTTACAAGACTTCAATTACATCAAGTTTCAGTCAAACAAAAGATTGAAATCACTTTATTTTTATATTTTATTTATACTTTCAATTAGAAAACCTGCAATATAAATATTCATTTATTTGTAATAATAAAACAAACACTTTTTCAATACTCTGCATATGATTAGGCCAAATGTTTCCTTAAATGTCATCCAATTCAAAGGAAAAAACATGCTAAAAGTCAAAGATCCCAAAATGTGATGGCAACTTGAGAATATAATCACATATTAGTACAAGAAAACAAAAAAAAAACATTGAATAGTGAAAAATATTCCAATGGACTTACTCCCCCTCTAGCCATCTGTGTTGCACTTGGAAATTGGGTGGTAGCTTCTCCAGAAAATACATTTAAATAAACTATTGGAGCCCTCTTGTTAGCATCACAAACCAATCAATAAGAATCAAGACTCTACTTTTTTGATTGCTCATAATGTTTGATCATACTAATTCTAAAGACGCTTCTCATACTTATCACAAAGTTTATAAGCCGACCAAGAAGGACAGAGAGTTTTTGTAGCCTGTTCTGCATCAATTCCTCTCTCTGACTCTGACATCCAGTGGAGAGCTTGCTTTTGGTATGACCACAACTTAGAAAGGAGTGTGCTTGGGGGTTCAGCTTCCTGTAAAGACAAACGAAGCCAGCTTTAGTGTGGTGGGATGGTTGGATTCAATTGAAGTATATAGCAAGAGCCCTCAAAAGAGATATTTGACCACAAAGCCAGCTTAAAAGCCAAATGCTTGAGAAAAAACTATAATCTCGGGCTTCATTAACCAGAAATCAAAATAAGAAACCAAAACGGATTGGTTTGCAACCAACAATTTAACCTTCATAGTTACTATAGTTTGGGTTTACGCCATGTTACATAAAAAAATAATGAATGGCCAAAATAAAGGCAACTGGCTGCTCCATTCATAAATTTCCAGCATAAAATAAAAATAAAACTTAACTTACATATAGCAGTTCAAATGCAGTTGTCTAAACAATGGTGTAAACCAGTTCCCTAACATTTTTTCCTGAATGATATCAAAAACAAATTTAATACTATCATAGTCTTAAACATCTGTAACATGCTTATTCTAAATTAAAAGGAATAAAAGGAGATGCAGGAATGATATTTTTTCTATGAAATGATCTGCATAGCTATACTGGATAGAATTTATTGGCTACTGTGGTCAATTTATTAAGCAAACTAGCAAAATCAAAAAACAGGAGAATGAAAAAGAATTACACTAAGGATATAAATAGACAAACAACCCTAATTCACAAACTAATTTTTCATGATCGTGTAGATTAAGGATCTAAATAGACACAGCATGTGTTTCATCACAAAAGGAAAACAAAATGCTTTAGGCCAAGAGCGAATGAAATATGAACCTTAATGAGACTTGATAGTGCCCAAGCTGCTGTTTGTGTCGTGGAACACATAGCTGAACACATATAACCTATAGCTGAACATATAGTAAACGAACTTCCTAGCAACCAAACATATAGTTGAACACATATAACCAGTTCCCTTACCTATCCATTATCAGAGAAGGAATTTGATGTGCTTCTCCGTGATTATTTTGCAAATCCTTATTCAGATCCTACACTTTAGCAATCAACTTAGCAAATGCAGAAGTAATAAAGGCAAGGTGTATGTTTTAGCAGGATTTAGTAGTTGGTCACCAAACATGCATATCGGATATATCAAATATAAGTAATAAAATACTAACAAAACCACTATGCCCAAAACTAACTGTCAAATAGTAGTCAATTCAAGCAGAAGTAATAAAATAATAACATAGTACTATGCCAAAATACTAACAGTCATAAACCATTCGACAACAAAAAGTGCACCAAAAAGTGAATGGTGTTTGCATCAATTAGTCAAGGAATTGCGCCAACTTTTTTCAGAACCAAAGACAGCATCTCCTTCAGCTCATTTTGCCCCTCTTTTAATCTTGCAATCTCTGCATTGTGAGTTTGAATCAAAGCTTCCTGCTTATCTATAAGCTCTGTTTGTGATGTAATACGAGTCGTGGCATTGCACAATTCTTCTTCTGCTACATTCAACTTCTCTTTTAACTGAGTGGACTCTATCAATGTCTTCTTCATTCGTTTTGAAGGCACAACACCGTAGCCTAATGCTTTGTCATAACCAGACTTATTTCTAAGTACAGTCTTTATAATTTCTCTTTCAAAGATTATGAGATCACTATCAGAATCTATTGATATTGTCCTCAGCCTTTCCATTTCAAAAATGTATGTTATTAATCAATTTTATGAAAGTTTGAAATATATTTTGACTTACGTATACTGCTTCTGCTGTCTCACTGACAAACACCCCATTTTTCTTATGGGTGTTAGCAAAGTTCTCAACGGGGCTTTGATTAACCAATATATCAATAAAATATTTGAGAATGTCATAGTAATCAAAAACTCACATGGAATCAATGTATTACCATTTCCAGCAGTCTTGAATGGTAAGATTTGGAGCCCGACGTATGAATAAACGGCATGTGTGATCTATTAACAGCATTTGTCTTGGACCTTTTCTGCAAGTAATCAAAAGTATTGAATGGTACTCATTGAACGTGTCATTAATAAAATATGTACTAAATAGAATTTATATAAGTAGTCACAATCACCTTAAAAGTCTCACTCTCAAAGAGATCACACAACTGACACCAATTCTCGATTGAGATCCACTCAAATGGCCTACTAGCTTTTGGGTTCTTAAAACCTTCAGGTAACTCAATCTCAAGTAGTTTCTTATCCTAATAAAACAAATAAAATTCTGTAAACATATATATAGTAAGTGTATGTAAGTTTAATATACCTAAATAAAGCATATACATTTTCTAGTATTGCTTTCTCAATCGACCTTCCGGTGGTCACCCCACGACCCCTTCTTATAGATGAGCTTCCCATTGCCTAATTAAAAACACTTAATAAATATATGATTCAAGTAAATGATACAAATTGACAAAAAAATTATCAACTTAATTACCAGTATTAGCAGAACCCTGTATTGGACTTTCATCATTTCCTTCATTAATGATGGTATCATCATCAGAAGCTGTTGATCTACTTTATGATTGTTGCAAATTAGGTGAAGGTGTATTTAGTATAGGTGACGATTCAGTAACCTCAGTATTTTCAGGAATTTCTTCAACAAGCAGTTGTTTACTGCTCCTTGTTGTAGGGCGGCGTAGAATAACTTTTTTTGGAGGCATACTACTGCAAAGTAAACATCACATTAAATTATTTAGAGAAATCATAAAAATGGAATAATTGCATTATTGGTTAGTACTAATGAATAAGAAAAAATTTAACTTGCCATTTACATTAGGTTTACATGTTATCATCATTCTCATCACATTATTGCATTAGTTTTTCGTCATCCTCATCTATAAACTCATCTCCGTCACCAATATTTTTAAGTTCTCCCTCTTCGTGGATTCTAGTTAGAACATCTATATTTATAATATCAGGTTCTATATCATCTCTTCCTAGGAATTGCAAGTTCTGATCTTCAGTAGCATATATTAATTCAATTTCTGAGAACTCATATTGTTGAACTATGTTAACATTCATCACCTCCACTTCTAGGTCAGTGTGTTCCTCTATATCCCAAAGGTGTCTATGATGTACAAGTTGTGCAATTTTCCAAGGATCACCGTGTTTTGTGTCATCGACATAGAACACTTGTTGCACGTGGTTTGGAAGAACGAATGGATCATCCTCACACCAACGAGAAGTTATGTCGATGCTCAAAAAATATTTATCTGTATGCATTGCCTTTTTCCACTAGTGTCAAACCACTCACACCAAAATAATACTACTTTATACCCATGAAGATAGGTCAATTCAATTACCCTACTTAAAACTCTGTAGAACTCTACCATGATATTTTGATGTTCCCCTCAACAAGTAAACCATTATTTTGTGTTGTTCAGCGATCATCTCGATCTTGTATATGAAATAGTACTTCATTAACAATGCAACAAGAGTAAAATTTTGTTAGGTATGATTGTGGACCATTTGCCAATGCCCATAATTCTTCGGAGACTTCGCCCGAGTTTGTTTGATGCACTCTATTTATCTATACAAAATACAATATAAAGCAAATTAGATAGGTGATACTATAAATTAGCAGTCCTCAAGGGTATCTTCGTATTTGGAGCTTACATGATCTTGAAACCAATAATGAAATTACTCTTGATGAGTTTTGTCAATGTTTCTTTCATTTTCCCTTTTAAGCTCCTCCATGTACTTACTATTAAAAATAAAAAATAAGTACATTAGAATTAGTTACAAAGTAATGAAATTGAGCTCTTTCACATATCTAACCTTTGAAATCATCTACTTCGGTATAATTGTTTAATATGAATTTATAAGATGCATCTAGATCCCTTTTAGAAAGTGCTTTGTAACGGCGAAGAGGTCCGAAGGGTCTCACTTTTGATGCAAAACAGACAATTCACACTCTTTTTGTTGCTCCACTAAATCTTCATTTCTTTTTTCTTTATTGAACCTTGTTTCTATTTCATTTAGGTACATTGACACAAATGCCAAAGAATCTTTTACAATATATCCTTCCGCTATAGAACCCTCTGGACGCGCTTTATTACGTACGTATCCTTTAAGAGTTTTAAGAAACCTAAAGGGAAAACTCAATGATAATAACAACAAAATTGTTCAGTTATGTTATGTAAGATAATAAAGTATAAATGCATATAAAACAAGTACCTTTCAATCGGATATATCCAACGTGAGTGAACTGGGCCAACAATCTTTGCCTTTTTCGGAAGGTGAATAGCCAAGTGAACCATTACATCAAAAAATGCTGGAGGGAATATTCTCTCCAAATTGCACAAAATAATTGGGATTTGATATGTTCTACCTTTAGTGTCTTTGAGCATAAAATTTTAAAAAAAATCTCCTAACTCATATAGTGCCTCAACGACATCTGGGAGTAGAAACCCACGAATGCCAATAGGAATTAACCGTTGTAGTAGAACATGGCAATCATGAGATTTAAGTCCATAAATCTTCCCATTCTTTACGCATCTTGAAATATTTGACGCATAGCCATCCGGAAACTTGACATTTTTTAACAAATTGCAAAACCTTTTTTTCTCATCAGAAAAGAGATTATAACATGCTTGAGGTTTTATTATAGTGTTTCCATTTCAAATCAAGTGTAACTCCTTCCAAATGTTAAGGTCTCGCAAATCTTCTCGTGCTTTTTCTGTATCTTTGTTTTTTCCATCAATGTTCATCAATGTGCCCAACACACTATCACAAATATTTTTTTCAACATGCATTACATCAACGTTGTGTCGTATCAAAAGCTTATGCCAGTAAGGTAGCTCAAAAAAGATGCTTCTCTTTACCCAATTTCCTTCTTCACTACTACGCTTCCTCTTTCGCTTGTTTGGGTGTTTTCCAAATTTATCAAAGTTATGTTCGAGTTTGGTTAAATCTGAAAGCAATTGTGTGCCACTCCACTCCCTTGGTTTTGAATGTGTTTTCGACTTTCCATTGAACAATTTACTCCTTCGATAAGGGTGATCTTCAGGTAGATAACGACGATGTCCCATATAGCATATCTTACTTCAAATTCTTTTAGAATATGTATCATGTAAACAAGTTGGGCATGCCCCATGACCCTTTGTGGTCCACCCAAATAAATTACTAAGAGCTGGAAATTATTAATTGTCCACATAAGTGCAGCATGCATTTTAAAAGTCTGTTTGGTGTACGTGTCATAAGTCTGAACACCATTCCATATTCTTTTAATTCTTCTATCAATGGTCTAAGATAAACATTAATATATTTTCCAGGCGCACGTGGGACAGGAATTAATAATGACATCATAAGAAACTCATCTTTTATACCTTTGTATAACGGCATATTATATAGAATTAGCACAACTGGCCACATACTATAAGAAGTACTCATATTTCCAAACGGATTGCACCAATCGGTAGCCAATCCAAGCCTAACATTACATGGATCTGCGGTAAAACTAGGATAGTGTGCATCAAAACTCTTCCATGCAAGTGAATCTACTGGATGACTCAGAGTACCTTCTATCTCTATATGCTTCTCAGTATGCCACCTCATGTAAGCTGTTGTTTTAGAAGACATATAAAGTCTTTGTAGCCTTGGTGTTAAGGGGAAATGCCACAAAACCTTTTGAGTAATTAATTTTCCTTTTCTTTCGTTATATTTCCAATGTGGTTCTTCACACACAGGACACACATCTTTCTTCTTGTTCTCTTTCCAAAATAGTGCACAATCATGTCTACATGTGTCTATCTTCTTATAGCCCAAACCTAAACCAGAAAGAAGTTTCCTAGCCCAATAAATAGATTTTGGAATAAGATTATCTTCTGGCATCACGTCCTTTAGCAATTCAAGAAGCATGTTATCTGACTTATCTAACATCTTGTTCATTACTTTGATATGCAGGAGTTTAACAATGAATGCTAACAAAGAGTACTTTCTGCAATATGGGTATAGTTCACATTAGACATTACATAATAGTCTTGAAAAGGTTCCAGTACTATATTCGTTAGAATGTTCAGGAAGTTCTGCATCTCCAATCTCGTATATCAAATCAACTAAATCATCAAAGGCTTCAATATCATCATTACTTTCCTATCTTTGAGAAGGTCCACTATTATTAGTATTAGAACTGAATACAAAAGAAGTAGTCCTTTTAACTTCTCCATGATGTATCCACTCCTTATAATATTTGTAAAACCCTTTCAAATGCAAGTTTGTTTTAACTTCAACGAGGCTCTTTGTTTTAGTGTTTTGACAGACATTGCATGGGCAATGAATTTTATCTTCAAAGTAAATAGCATTTTCCCATGCAAACTCTAGAAATAAATTCACGTCACTAGTATAGGTAGAACTGAATCTATATTGTTCATAAATCCAGCTTTTATCCATAGCTAACAAAAAAAAGAATGGGATAACACTACCAAGAAACACATATACAACATATATTGAAATCTAATATGAAAATTTTGAGAAATTATTTTCAAGCCCAGTGCCCAATTCATCGAGCATGTGCAATGCAAAAAAAAGAAATAAGCGCATTTGTAATGCAAAAAAAATACAAAAAGAGAAGCAAGAGAAATACTCAAATAAATAAAAATAAATTATATGACTGACGTTTTTGTCCAACCACACCGGAACAAATAAGTTGTGGTAAGCTACGTCAAACGCAACCTTAATAGAGAAGGGTAGAGCTAAGTAAACAAAATTGCAAACAACTTTCATAATTTGGCCAGAGATCAAAAGCAGCAAGGTATAGAAAGATAAAAGTGATTTATCACTGACGTTGATTTATCAAATTAAATTGCTTTTGAATTGAGAAGACATTATAGCTTTATAAAACTACATATAATTTCTAGAATTCAAGTGGGCAAATAAGCATGGAGTAACTGGCAAAGATGCAAACGTGAGGATGACCAAGACTACCGATCACTCCAAGGACAAAAATATACATAATGTGAGAGAATCATGTAAGATGGAAGCTAATCTATGAAGGCACATTGAGGGTGAAAAACATAATCTATGAAAGTCTTGGTTTGCCATCATACTAAAATAAATGTTCTACAACAAAAAAATGCTAAAGAAATAGCCACTAAGAATGGGAAATGATTGCAAGACACATAAGAAAAGTCCTATCTGGAAAGAAAATCATATTGTAAAATAAAAAAAAACTATAGCCAATGAGGAAAACAAACCAGTACAAAAAAAGTTGTGGTATAATAGTTGGCTAAGAATGGGAACTGAAAACAAACCACTACAAAAAATTGTATGCTTGGTATGACAAATGTGGCAAAAATACAAAAAGAGAAGCAAGTGAAATACTCAAATAAATCAAAACAAATTACCATTAAAATTAATCTCCACCCCCCCAAGGTTCAATGAAGAAAACAAACCACTACAAGTATAGGCAAATTTTAAACAGAAAATGGCACACACACTACTAACACAAACACCTCCCTTATCAAACCAATAGTAATTGTAATAGAAATTTTATCTACAAGATTATTGAAGAGATTCATAGTAATATACCAAAAAATGGCCAAATAACCACTATAAGAGAATATTACTTCTAACAAATGGCCAAAAAAAATCAAACCACTACAAGATTCATAGATATATAACAAAAAATGGCCAAAAAATCAAACCCTAAACGACATGTTGGAACGTCAAAGAGAATATTACTTCTAACCCTAAAGGGCATCAAGATGAATACCCCCAAAAAACCTAAACATCCTCTGTAGCCAATGAGGAATCTTGTGACCATGAGACAAAAACTTCTTGCCGATGCATGAAGAAACAAAGATCAGTTTAGGAAGAAGGAAGAAATATAAGAGGATATACCTAAGGCGAAAGCAGTTTCTCCTCCACTTCTGTGAATCTCTTCTCTAGTCTCTTTCTCGCTCTCTCTCCCGCTTTGTCCCTCCTCTGCTCTCTCTCATGATTTTTTGTAGGAAGAAGCCAGTCGCGAGATTCCTCGAAGGAAGAAGCCAGTCACCAGATTCTGAGAAGGAAGAAGCCAGTCGCTAGATTAGGGGTTTCGAGAATGCGCCGGGAGGGGATTGATGAAGATAGGGTTTTGATAATAATTTTATTGGAGGGAAATTTCCCTCCAAATATTTCATGCACTCGATCATGACATATTCCTAATTTTTTGCTGGAACTCGAGAGGCTCGCATTACGTTTTGATCAAAAATATCTGAGCTAGAGCTCGGCTAGTAATCAAGCTCGAGCTCATCGTATTAGACCTCGGGATCGACTCATAATCGAGCTCGATCTCATGGAACACGAGATCTGATCTAGAGCTCAGAAAAAACCGATGCTCGGGAAAAAAACGCACGTCCGAGTGAAAAGCACATGCTTGGGAGAAAAATTTTCTCTCGGTCCAAAAAATGCTCTCGAACATTAGTGTTGCAATAAAATATGATATATTTATGATAACAAAACTTTAATAATAAAATATTAATAATAGTAAGAAAAATCTCTTTGTCACAAAACACTTTCATGATGTGGTTATAATTGATACATATTATGAGGAATTATTTACTATTTGTAACATAACATTAGTGTTATTATAAATACTTACATTTATAGTAACAAATTAATTATTATTATAATAAAATATAAAATATTCGTTACAAAAAATTGCTTTTTGGTAACAACAGAACAATTTCGTTACTAAATATATCTATTAGTAACAAACTGTGTTTCTGTTATAATTCAATCCTTACAACGGGTGCAGTTTGTTGTAGTGTATCCCACACAAATCACCTACCTCAGGTCCCTCAAGAACCCTACCTCAGCCTTTATAAATCATGCTTGCAACTCAGAGATTAAATCTCCTACCCACTCAGATCTCAGGGAGATCTTATAAAATTAAGAGGTAAATAAAAAATAATCTCAGAAAACAGTACTTCTATAATCTGACTTATCTGAGAATTCAGATTCTTCAATTCAGCAGCACAGGATAGATTCTTAAAAAGCAAACTGACTGAAATGATACTACTCTGGATCTACAATGTTCTTGATGTTGATCGGCTTGATTTTCTTGAAGAATTTGTAGAACATATCCACCTTAATCTTCTGATCAACTTGATGAAAGGATCTGAAGATTTTCTTGAAGACCTTCGTCTTCCTTCTTCTTAGGGTTGTCGCCCTCCTCTAACTTGGAAGAAATTGCAATGAGAGAATTGATTTGTTGAATTCTTCTAATTGCTGATCTTTGTGTAGGCAACTCCTCTATTTATAGCCTTCATGGTTGTTCGCTTATGATTGATGACATCATCATTACGCTATCATGCTCTAAGTCTTCCTTCAAACAGTTTCTGATGAAATATCACGTTACTATAGCTGATGTGATATTTCTGACCTGTCTTGACACTTCTATGTTGACTCTGCACATCTTCAGAAATATAAGTGTCGAGATATCCAAAGTGTCTCGACACTATATTACTTAAGTGTTCTTAGAAGGTGTCGAGACATCTTAGCAGTCTCATCAAAATTTTACTTAGAAGAATTTTCAGTCTGAACTTGAAGGTGTAGAGATAGTTGACTTGTCTCGACACAACTGTCGATTGTGTCGACATCTTTAAATCTGCACTTTGCTGAAACAGTTGAATTGTCTCGACACAACTGACTGTTGGGTGTCGATACTTTTATACTTTCTTTAATTCTTCACTGTGTCGAGACAGTTGACTTGTCTCAACACAATTGTCTGCTAGGTGTCAACACTTTATACTTCAGTTTTCATTGTATCGAGATAGTTGTATTGTCTCGACACTACTACTTGTCTCGACGCACCTGTCTTGATCTTTAAAGTGTCGAGATAACTGACTTATCTCTACACAGTTGTCTTGATCTTCATAGTGTCGAGATAACTGACTTGTCACGACACAGCTGACTTGAACTTCAAAGTATTGAGATAACTGACTTGTCTCAACACACCTCCAACAAAGGTGTCGATATAGTTGAAGTGTGTCAACACTTTTGTACTTTGCCATTTTTCTGCACTGCAATTTGCTAGGTGTTGACTGTTCTGACTTCACTCAGCACTTTTAGCTGTATGGTGTTGAGTGAACTTGTTTCACTCGATGCTTTTGTACTTAGACAAATTTTTGCCTTTCTAGTCAGCTTCTTTGATTCCTCTTGCCAATATAACTTAAACCACCTTTCCAATCAATATGATATAGGCAATATGCATGCATGAACTGAAACATACATCAAATATATACTTGTGTATACCATAGAGTTGAAAGGGCTTCTTCAAATTAAGTATATTGTGTCCAATGTGCCCAACAATCTCTCATTATTTGGAGAAGTCATAACCTCAATTCAATGATATACACCATAATACCAAAACATGATAATTAAGATGTACATAAAAGGTGCTGAACAGAATTATAAAGAACACAATAATGATAATGCAGATATAACAAAGTACAACCAAACTTTTCATTCCAATTTGTTAAAAGATTACACTTTTAAGTTTTCATAATATTCAAAAAATAAAGTTACATAGCTCCTAAGAAAAGGAAACAATATTCTAAGACTGTTCAGGCTCTTTGATGGCAATGCCTTTTCTGATTGTACTTTAGCTTTAACCTCAGGCACCTTGTCATCAACAACCTTCTTTCCCTTGATATATTTAGCCTTAGATATTTCTTCTTGCTTGAGTCTTTGTCTTTCAGCATAATGATATGCCTTAGGGAAGTATTTATTGGACTTTATAGAATTAGTTGGGATCGTCCCTTCCTTCAGATCTTTTCTGAATTTAAGAATAATCCCATGCTGCTTTGCATACTTGTCCCACTCTTATTCACAATACAATTTACCCCCATCAACTATATTGCTTTTGAACAGCCTTCCAAGCAGGTATTATAATAGACCTGGAAGTTGGGCTCCACTGCTCAAAATCTAGTCTTGCTTCAGCCTGCTCTATGAATCTCTTCTTAGATAATTGAACTTCTTTTTCTTTGAGCAGAGCAAAAGTAATCATATTCACCTCCTCGCATACTATATTCTGAATCTATGGTGGAGGACTGTACATGGTCTGTACTGCAGTTTAAATGGCCTCAAAATGAGCTGGTTGGCAACCAAACCCAGCAGTTTGATCTTCATCATACCTTAAGGGAGGAAATCTTAGAGTTTCTCTAATGCTATTTGAGGCCTAAATAGCATGCTCAGAGCTTGACTTTATCATTACCCTCTCCCCATTTATGACTTCTTTTTTTGCATGATCCTTTAAGTCATTCTTATGAAATCTGACCTAGTCATCAAGATAATTAATCTCTGAGGACAAAAGATTCTTTACTTTTAGCAAATGATCATCTAGGTGTTTGCCATAAGACTTGACTTCCTTAACAAAAGGGTCAATGTGAGTAGATAGCTGAGTTTTAATATCCTTGGAGGTAGAGTTTATCTTGGTCTCCAGAGTAGAAGTTTGCTCAGCTATTTTTAACAATGTAGCATCATGCATTACTATCATGTTCTCATTCATTCTATTCTAATTTTCAAGAACATAGCCTTATTTAACAACTATTTTATCTTCAATTTTCTTTGATTCCTGCTACTGTTTAGCAATATACACTACAATATTAGCTCCTCTTTCAAAGAAATCAGTCATATCTTTCTTCAGCAAGTTGACTTCAAATCTAATGGATTTGATTTCCTAAGCCAGCTGGAACTGCAACTCCTTATTGCTTTCATCTACATATTTTTCCAGTTGATTTCTTTATTGATCTAGCATTATCTGCATGTAAACTATAAGTTAGCTTAAATTCATAGCAGCAGCAGGTGTTGTTCCAGACTGAATTGCCTTCTTATAACTTTTACTTCTCTTTTTGAGTTCAGATAATTTTCTTTTCTTTATCTGAGTGGCTTCTTCCTCCTCAGATTCTGAAGAGCTAACTACTTCAACTGATGTAGGATCTTTAGCTATGTCAGTATTTGGGGCCAGATTTGCTATCTCCCCCTCAACTCTTTTACCTTCTTCACCAAGACCTATGGAATCAGAAATTGGATCCTCTGGAAGAGTAGTTATCTTCCCCTAGATATCTATATCTTTATCCAGAAAGATTTCTTCCTCTATTTCCTTAGAGACTACCTCCTCAATCTCCTTATCAGGCATTTCCTATTCAAGAGCCTCAACTTGCTCTAGAACAGTGTCTAGTACCTGTACTACTTCCATTAATATTATATTTACATTATCCAAATCCATATCTGGTAGAAAATTGAGGTTCTCTCCCTCACTTGGATCCCTAGCTGGGATTTTCTCCCCATACATCTGATCACTAGTAGTAGAAGATGTCCTTGGAGATTTTCCATATATTGTATAATCTTGTTTCTCTGAGCTGGAACTTCCCTGTTCTTCAGAATCACTAGAAGATTCTTCTTCCACATCCACTATTTTTTTCATTTTCTCCTTCTCCTTCTCCACAATAGGTGTATCCTTGGATAGTACTCTATCCCACCTTACTAGTATCCTCATATCCATTCTCCTCATGTGATTGATCTTAGATCCAATCTTGAGATTGAGGCTGTCAGGAATGGCATGAACCAAGTAGAGGCTTATAATTCTACCCATACTGGGCTTCTTGATGCTTTCTGCAATCTTGTCAAAGAATATTTTGCTCAATTTAGTCTTGACTTTGAAGCTTATTCTAGTCATTATCTCAAACATAGATCCAGAAATTCTATCATGTGCTCCTATTTTACACAACAGCACCTTCCCTACTATCTCAGACAGGAATTTGCCCTGGGTATTCATACCCTTCCTGATAAGGGTGTTTCCAATCTTTATGGTTAGGGCTAATCCACACCACTTCAAAGATTCTACAGTCTTATCAGAATCCAGGTCATCTTCTTGATCAATCCTTTACAATTGGAATATCTTGGCAAGCCTTTTGGTTGTGACTTTGACCTTTGCTCCATTCACTTTAGACTTAATCTTTTCAGTGTTTGGATACAGATGAGCATTTGAGAAGAATTCTAAAACTTCTCATTTCTAGACATTTGTCGGTTCTGAAAGCAGATATTCCAATCCTGCTTCAGTGAATAGGGTTATTACCTTCTAAATTTCTTCAGATGCCGAGTTGAATCCATATCAGACAATTTCATAACCTTGAAAGATGTTATCGTCATTCTTAGGTGCCATGAGAGTGGAGAGAAATGGTTGGCGAGTGTCAGCTGATCTGGTTTCTAGGGCCCGACACTCAGGAATCAACAATATCAAGAAAGCGTAGTCGACTTCTACTCTCTCACCCTACTTATAGTCGAATCTATCCTGAAGATGAAAGGGCATGTTGCACTGAGACTGTTCCAAATTTTTAGGTAACGACCTAGTGTCGACACAGGGAAAAATTGTCTGTCGAGATGTGTTAACACAAGTCGACATAAGGATAATGTCTCTCGATACATACCTTAGGGTCTCGACACCCTTGATGTCTCGACACTTACTTTGGTGTCTTGACACATTGCAGTATACCGTGTCGACACAATTTCTGGTGTCTCGACACATTACAGTATACAGTGTCGACATAATTTCTGGTGTCTCGACACTTTCTTTGATGTCTTGACACATTCTCTAGTGTCTCGACACAACTTTTGACTTAGTCAATATTTTGTTTTCTAAACTTTAAACACTTGACATTTTTGAGGTCTATTTTTGATATTTTAGGTAAGTAAACTTAATTACTGACTAAATATTTTATTCTAATTTTTATCTGTCTTTCTTTATATATGCATAAATTATTTAAGATTAAACATGCCAAGTTCAAACTTAAAGAAATTAAATTTCTTTTCATCTAGGGGCTTAGTGAAAAATATCAGCTATTTGTTTATTTGTAAGAACAAATTCTAGTATAATATATCTCCATTTTCTACATGCTCCCTAATAAAGTGATATATAATTTCAATATGTTTAGTTCTACTATGTGACACAAGATTGTTTGCAATTGAAATATCACTAGTAGAATCACAATATAATAGAGTTTTACTTAGCTGAATATTATAATCTTATAATTTATACTGAATCCAAAGCAATTGTGCACAACAACTTTCAGTTGAAATGTACTCAAATTCAATAGTGGATATTGCTATACTTATTTGTTTTTTGCTTCTCTATGATACTAGCCTTCTCCCAAGGAATTGACATGATCCTAAAGTGTTTTTCCTTTCTTCTTTAAAACCTTTATAGTCTGCATCTGAAAAGCCTATTAGTTCAAAATAACTAACTCTAGGATACCATAGACAAAGATTAGGTGTGTCATTTAGATATCTCAATATTCTTTTGACTGCTGTATAGTGAGATTCTTTAGGACAAGCTTGATACATAACACCGACACAAGTAACATACATTATGTCTGGCCTACTGGTTGTTAGATAGAGAAGTGATCCAATTATGACCCTATACAAGGTGATATCAACTGGCTTACCAACACCACCCTTTTTAAAGATATAGTGGACCCCATAGGAGTTCTCATGGAAGTGGCTGTTTCTATGTCATACTTCTTGATTAACTCCTTGTTGAACTTAGACTAACTAATGTAAAGTCCATCTAAAGTTTGCTTAACTTGGAGACCCAAGAAAAACTTGAGTTCACTCATACTACGCATTTCAAACTTACCTTGCATAAGTTTGGCAAACTTAGTGCAAAGTGGCTCATCAGTAGAACCAAATATAATGGCATCTATATATATTTGTACTAAGATGGTCTTGCCTTTCACTTCCCTTAAGAATAGTATTTTGTCTATTTTCCCTCTTGAGAATTTGTTCTTCAGAAGGAATTTAGACAGAGTCTCATACCAAGCCCTTGGGGCTTATTTTAACCTATAAAGAGCTCTTAATAAAAGATAAATATGGTTAGGATGAGTAGAGTCAACAAAACCTGATGGTTGCTCAACATAGACCCTTTCTTTGAGGTTACCATTAAGGAAGGCTGACTTCACATCCATTTGGTAAACCTTGAATCCTTTGTAGGCTACATATGGCAGGAAGAGTCTAATAGCTTCCAACCTAGCCACCAGTGCAGAGGTTTGATTGAAGTCTATACCCTCTTCTTATTTATAGCCTTTTATAACCAGTCTAGCCTTGTTTCTAACTATAACCCTATTCTAATCCAGTTTGTTCATGTAGATCCACTTAGTTCCTTTGATGTTACAGTCATCTAGTCTGGGAATCAGCTTCCAAACATTACATATTTTGAACTGGTTCAATTCTCTGCGTAGCCCCAATCCAAAATGGATCTATATTGGCTTCTTAAAACTTCTTTGGTTTTGTTTGAGATAGAAAACTTGAGTACATCACAGTGTTGTGTTGTCTACTTCTTGTGGTTACACCATGAGTTGCATCTCTAATGATCAGTTCTTTTGGATGATCCCTTAGATGTCTGATAACCACTGGTAGTGTATCCTCTTCTCTTTGAACGGCTTCTTCTTGTGGTCAAATCTCTTCTTTTGGTTGTTCATATGTAAGTTTTGAAAGTTATTAACTTAAGGTTATTTGGTCACCTATAGGGGGTGAATAGGTCTTTGAAAATTCCTAAGCTTTTTTGTTATTTTCTTACTAAGTTATCTAGAGATTGTCCTTAGTACTTGTAATATAAAAGAAGAACAACCAATACAGCAAAGCACACAGATATTTATAGTGGTTCCCCAAATGGGTACATTCACTTTCCCTCCCATCTTTCTAACTTATATTAAACAAGGCACAAACTCCTCCAAAATGCTCCTCAGAGCTTACACCTCAGGCCCTCAGCCTTACACTCATTCTCTTTAGAACCCTACCACAAAGGTTCCTACCTCAGAGCCCTGCAGTGTTCCTATAGCTCAGTGGTCCACAAACCACCTACCTCAGCCTTATCTCTAAGGCCTATAGCTCAGGCTTTTCATCCCTATAACTTCAGGCACAAGGCCCTACTCTCAGAGTGTTGCAGCACTCCTACAGCTCAGTACCCTTCCTGGTACCTACCTCAGTGCCCTTCCAGGCACCTATAGCTCAGTGACAAACTTGCCATATACCTCAAGATAAAAGGCCTTAAACTCAGTCTCCTCCAAGACCTACAACTCAGTGACACACTTATCACTTACATCTCAGTGACTCAACAGTCACCTACCTCAGTCACTAGGTCTTTCTACTCAGGCTGGCAGGATAGCCCTACTCTCAGATCCACACTTGGATCCTAACTCAGTACCCCAGCAGGGCCCCTACCTTAGTGACTAATTAGTCACCTATAACTCAGGTACAAAATGCCCTACTGCTTAGATTCAGACAACCTGAATCCTACAGGAATTTAATCAAGAAGTTGAAATAAATTAAAACATTGACTCAGTGATAAATCTCAGAGTCTACCTTGCTGGACTGAGCAGATATCAGTCCAGCCCTCTTGTTGTAGAAGGAATTAGTCGTCTTCTATATCTAACTACTTCTTTGATGTTCTGAAGAATAGCTATCTGATGTTGATGGTTGACGGCCCTTCACACAGCTATCTCCCCTTGCTGATTAGATGAATCAACAACCTTGTTCTGCAAAGAACAAACTTGCTGAACTGGAAAATCTTCAGCTATGTTTCTCTGCATGCTAGCTTGCACTGCTGGACTTGGCTTTAGAGCTCATCAAAGAAGATGAAGTCCAGAAGCCTCTATTTTTCCTTTTTCTTTATAGCCTTAATCCCTTTTCTCTCTTCTTTTTATATCGGTTGATTTGAATCAACGTCATAATTTGAGTGTGGGCCCAGTCGAGGATGGTGAGCGCCACCTCCCTTAGAAGAGGACAAATAGTAGCTTCTGGTGCTACTGTAGCTTTCCCACAATGACATGAAATATTTTGACTTTGTTGACTTCTGGTGACGTCAATAATGGTCATCACTTTTTGGACTTAGAAAAATTCCATAACACATTAAGAATTAAGTAATGTTAGGTCACTCAATGCACGCTGACTTGGCTCTTTTTTAAAAGCGTTGAGTGAACCTGCTTCACTCAATGCATCTGGACTCAGAGAATTTCTGCTGGCTTTATCTCAACGGTTCCTTCTTAACTGTCTCAGCAGTTTCTTTTTCACAACTGAGACAATTTCCTATCTCAGTAGTTTTGCTAAGACCAACACTTCTCTCAACACTTTGTATTGAGCTTCTCAGCAGTCTCGACGGTTATGCTGAGACATTCTTCTCAGTTGTCTCAGCGGTCTCGTCGCTTTTGCCTTAGTCAAATTATCTGACTTCCAGCTTACTCTTTTTAATCACCTGTCAAATCAAGGACAGGCTGTGTACATGAACTTAAGCACACATCAAATACATTATGCCCTTAGCATGATTGGTGATGGCTCTTCAAATCCTGAGGAACATTATAGGGCACAATTCCCAACAATCTCCCCCTATTTGAAGAAGGCAGAACACCCATCCATGCTAAGGTGCATCAACACAAAAAATATCATGATATTCTAGATGAGATATTATCATGACAACTATCCATCCCAGTCTAGGATAACTCCTCCTAGATGAGATGGCTTAACACTATGATTGAATAACCAATAGTACTGGTGAATAATCAATCATTAATAATATAACAGTATGATTAACAACAAAAGCTTTATTAATCATTGACAAGGTAAACATTATGATTAAGATATACCTAATCATTAACTAATTTTAGAGAGCCTTAGCCAAACAACAGTAGGCAAAAGTTGTGATTATAAGATATCTATGAAAGAACAGCATATTCATTAATCACAGATATATAAATGAGAATTGCATGCACATTTATCACATCAATATAGTCAGGTCCAACTCATATTAATTTCATAGATAGAGATTTGATATTGTTGTACTATTAATATTCATTACAAGACATTGATTAAATATTTAAAGAACCCTAAGTCTTGCAGCCTCATATCAGCTCTTCTTTGATGAACTTGAATCAGCATCCTTGGTAGCAGCAGTCTTCTTCAAGTTTTTAGCTTTGTTCTCCTTCCATTTGAAGTAAAAGAATGGTTTTGGAATATATCTGGGAGGCATTTTCTTAGGGTTGCAATTCCTTACCAAATTTTCTTTGAATACTCTTTCCCTTAGGGAATTTCTTTCCAAATGTTTTATCTATTCCTTAGAAGGATATACACTATCAATATTCTTTAAGATTTGTCCATGGCTTATCCAAGCATTGATAATGATGGATTCAGAGGCATCACATAGCTATTTATGATCTGGATCATCTCTATTTCAGCTCTCCTCTTTGTCATGAACTCTTCAGCCATCTGAGTTCCTTCCCTTTTTCTTCTGGCAGCAAGTTATGTATCTTGTGCAACTCTAGCTTGTGTTGGGAAGTCTAGGTCCTCTAGCCTCTTTTTATCCATGAGGGGCAATTACAGTGCCACCCTGGTGCCTTGAATTACATTGAAGTCTTGATCTTCAATGAGTGTTGCTGCCTTAGCATGGCTGCTCTCCCCCTTTCTACCTTCTTCAAAGATGGTCTTTTGCAGTAGGGTAGTGTTGGCTTCATTTTTGCTTGATATAGATTAGAATGTTCTCTCATTATCAGCAAGCAGCTCATTTTTAGAAGTATTGCCTCCTTTAGAGAGTGTACAACAATATTGGTGATATGATGATTTACATGATCTGCTGCACCCTCGATCACCTCATAAATGACACTCACATAATTCTTAACATATCCTATGTTAACTGCAGAGAGTTTTTCGCTTGTTTCCAAGGATTTCATGAGGGTGGTCAGCTTTATGCCAGCAGTTCCAGCCATATCAAACCAGGTGGTGACCTATTTGTTTAAGTGAGAGGTTTCTTCTTTACTTTCCTTGACTTCAGTTAATAATTCATCCCTTAGCTTGGCAACTGATTAGT
This sequence comes from Platanthera zijinensis, assembly GCA_039513925.1. Lineage (NCBI taxonomy): Eukaryota > Viridiplantae > Streptophyta > Magnoliopsida > Asparagales > Orchidaceae > Platanthera > Platanthera zijinensis. The sequence continues at coordinate 32,349,935 of CM077082.1, forward strand.
CAACATACTCCTTGAGGGTTATGGTCTGAGCATCCAGGAGTGCTTTGATATGGTTTATGAGTAACTCATTAGAGATATGGGTAGTAAGTGGTTGGCTTAATGGAGGAGGGACATCTTCCTGAGCAGGGACCTGTAAAGACTCCCCCTCAACTACAGCACCTATAGAAGGAACTATTTCCTTGGCTAAAGTTGTATTAGCACTGCTAATTAAAAGGGTATGAGTATTACTTGTAGTTGGTGTAGATTCAGCCATTTTGTTGACAACTTGGTCCAAGGTTGTCAAATCCATCTGATTATGCTCCCCCTCAGACTAAGCATACTTTTCTGGGCTTGACCCAATAAGATAGGTATCTAATGTCTTATAATGCTCATGGTTATCTTCTGTAGCAAGGATATCTTCAACTGCAGCTACATCATCAGTATCAGTCATATCTGTCTTATCTTCTGTAGTAACCTCTTCTTCAGTATCATTCTTTGAAGCTTGTCCTGACCTAGGGATGGCATGGATTTTATCAACATGCACAAAAGTATCCTGGAGTTGAATGTTTGTTGAGGAGAGACTCGGGGATATGTCTGTCTTCAGACCAACATCAGCAGGGGGGAAGTTCCTAACTCAGGTTCAGAGCAGGAGGAACTGTCTACTTCAACAACTCGCTGCCCCATATCCCTTGAGGAGTCCTTTGTTGTTGAAGGTTGGCTCTTGGGTAGGATACTAGTGAATATATCTAATGTCTTTATATCCATCCTTTTCATATAGTGAATCTTCACGACATGCTCCTGCTTGAATGTATCAGGGTAGGTCTTCACTAGGTACAAAGAAAGAATTCTGCCCATATTTGGAGTGTGTAGACATTCTACTATTCTCTAGTAGATGAGAGAAGATCAAGAGGTCTTCCTATTGAAGATTATCCTAGTCATGACATCAAACATTGACCTGGAGATTATGTCATGTGATCCAGGTTTGTAGATAAGGGCTTTCCCTATAATATCTGGTAGCAGTTTACCTCTCTGATTGAAGAATTTCCTCTTAAGAGACCTAGGTTTAGTATCACTGTATCCACACCACCTGAGAGCTCTGTCTATGTCTGTGATGGTGGGTTATTCTTCCTCGCTCGGGTTGATGGAGGGTAGATGAAGGGCTTTGCCTAGTCTCTTAGGGTTTACCTTAATCTTGATGTCCTCAATCTTAGACTTAAGTGAGTTTTGAGAAGAAGACACCTTAACATTGGTGAAGAATTCTACTACCTCTTTTCTAAGAATGGTGGAGGGTTCAGAAAGGGTATACTCCAAACCTGTGATCTCAATCATCCTTGACACTTCTTTAATCTCTGGCGAGGCATGACTGAATCGATTCCTCATAATTTCATAGCCCTCCTGGAGCTCCTTGGTGATATTTGGCGCCATTGAACTAGTGCGGCAAGACGCTGAGAAGGTTTCAGTCTCGACGGCTAGGGTTAAGGCTTTTAAGAGCGGTGTGGCTTTTCGTTTCTTATCGACTTTATATATATATGAAAAAGTTTAATTACCTTATCATTAGATTAACCAATTAAACATTTTTAGAATTAAGTGAGTTTGACAAATTCTAAACTGAGCTTAACGAACTCAGAATCTCAACACTCTGAATTTAGCTCGATGAATGGTGAGCTCAGCTCGACGAATTCTGAGCTCAGTTCGACGAATTTCTGAAATGAGCTCGACAAACTCAGAATCTCAAACTCTGAATTTAGCTCGACAAATGGTGAGCTCAGCTTGACGAACTCTGAACTCAGTTCAAAAATTTTTGAACTAAGCTCGACAAACTCAGAATCTCAAACTCTGAATTTAGCTCGACAAATGGTGAGCTCAGCTCGACGAACTCTGAACTCAGTTCGACAAATTTCTGAACTGAGTTCAACTCACAGCTTTTCTTTCATTCACTCAACACCATTATTCAAATATTTACATAACCGCTACAAATTAAGCACTGCCAAATGCATGATATGGTGTAGCGTTTCCCTCACTGTCTGGATGTATATTCTATTTGTCACACCATTATTCAAATATTTAATCAATTCTAAATATAATGGAGACCTAACATGCTAATAAGCCAGTTTTATTAGCAAACTTATTATGCACTAATTTATATGTTATTTGAGCTTGAGAGAAAAGGCTACATAAGTTAACAGTGCAGATAATTATGAAGGATAATTGAATCATTGTTTTCTAACTGGTATGCTTGATTAGGTTCATCCTAAGCACATCTAACTTAATTCATGAATTTGCAAACTTAGTCTCTATACAAGAGACATAGACTTACCTCGAGGCTTGTTGCCTCTAGCTTTTCAGGATTACACACTTAACAGCCTCAACCTTTGTTTATTATTTTATATGGAGCATATTCCTTGAGAAATCATCCTGTCCCAGACATTTGCTAGGAACATCCATTGTCTAAATACCAAGTCTTATCTAGACAGGTATTTGGACTATCCTGCAAAAAAAGAATTCATTTACCCTTAGGCATCCAATAATTATTGGGTCATATATTCTTGTTAGTGCTATAAAATGTTTGCCCAGCTCTCTGCCTGTGCTAAGCACCTTTCTGTCCACTAGCCACATTCAGGTTGTGCCAATAGTCAATGCCAAAGTGACCCACCTTCTCACAGCACCAACATTTATGAATGTTGTACCTTCTCTTCATGATAGCACAAAATTGTTGTCCATGAGAGAAGTGAGCAGCTCTAGATTTTGTTGGATGAGCATTGCATGATGCTGATTCCTTCTTCTTGAGTGAAGGTGCTGAAGGAATAAATACAGCTGGTCCAGGATGGGCCAATTGTATTTTTGGAGCCTGCCATGTAATGGTCTCTCTCATCCCTTTAGATAAAGGATATTTGGATCTAAATCTAAAGAACTTATCCTGAACTTTATGGCTATAGTGGACAGCATCACTCTTCTGAGATCATGTGTCTTTACCCCACTGGTAGAGCACACATTAGATTGACCCTTATGGTGAGGTGCAAACTTGACAGTTTTAGAAGGTAAATTCACCTTTTGAAATACTGTCAACTTATCAGAAAAGTTTAATTTGACTTGAGAATTTGTGTGATTAGTACCTAGCTTCTCAGAGGTTTGACAAGTTGTAGCTTTTGGCAACATACCAAGAGATTGAGAAGGGTTAATCACAATCCCTAATCTCTCAGTTAATTTTTGTTCTAGATATCTAATATGTTTATATTTTTCTTCTAGAACCTTGGTTTGACACGCAAGACTTTTCTTGAGTTCAGACACCTCGTGACTTTTCTTATAAAACTCAATAAGATTTATTGTTATAAAGAGTTTTATAGGGCTTGAGGACTTTGATCTCTTTTGCTTGCCTTTTAGCAAGATTTCTGCTCTTCTTTAGAGCATCAAGGAGCAGTCTATACTTGTTAATCAATTGATTGACGTCAGTCTCAGATTCTGAGCAATCTTTATCACAGGATGAAGATGCATCAGTATCTGGACTGGTTTCATAGTCAGAGGAAGATGAAGAATTGGAGAGAGGATGTACCTTGAATGATTCTTTATGTACCTCTCTTCTTTCTTCTTCAGTTATTTCCATCAGCCCTTGGCATCCACAGTCTTCTTCATCCTCCTCATTGTCACTGTCAGAGTGTGATAGAGGGGCTCTTATTCCTACCTTGGCAGCAGGATATTCCTCTTCTTCTTCTGGTTCTGCACCAATAGAGATCAGCCCTATATAGGCTTCTTCTTCTTCATTTTCTGATTCTGAGGAAGAAGAATCTATCCAGCTTTTCTCCTTCTTAGCCACAAAGGACTTCTCCTTCTTTACGTCCTTGTGGTGATGGTGATTCTTCTTCTTCTTCTCATCTTCTTCCTTGTTCCTGACTGGGCAGTCAGCAATGACATGTCCAACCTTACTGCAAAAATAATAGATAACATTAGATGAAATCTGTTTACTAGATTTAGGGCCATACCTGTCCTTCATGGAGGACTTCATGTGATGAGATGATGAAGAGGGTCTGCTCTCCCAGTGCTTCTTCTTCATGAACTTCTGAAATGTCCTTGAGAAGGATGCAAACTCTTCATCAGACATGTAGTTGTCTGAGAAACTTGTCCCAAACAATTTTGAGCTGGACTCAGCTTCTCTCCTTGGTGGAGAAGGAGTCTTTCTTTTGTTCCTTCTTGGGGCTTCTGCCTTGAGTTCCACTGTCTTATCCTTGGTCTTGGATTGACTCCCCTTCTCCTCTTCTTGTCTAGAAGCCAGCTATATTTCATAGGACAACAGCTTTTCAAAGAGAGTTGGTGGAGGAGTGTCTACCAGCTTAGCCATTTCCCTAATGACACAAATCTTGGTGTCTGAATCTCTAGTGAGAGATCTAAGGAACTTATTATTTAGATCATAGTTACTGAATACCCTACCATAGGTTCTTAGTTTATTAACTATCCTAAAGAACCTCTCAAAGCAGTCAACTACTTTTTCAGATTTCCTTTGTCTAAAAGCCTCATACTCTTGGATGAGCATAGACTTCCTATTGTACAACCTCGGGCTCACAGGAGGGAACCCAGCAGAGAGGGAATTAGAAGAATCCTCAAAAGGAGACAAGGCCCTAAGCGAGAGGGGTCTAAAAGCTGGGTCCACTCGCAATGGGCGAGAGGAGCCCAAAAGCTGGGTCCACTCGCAATAAGCGAGAGGAGCCCAAAAGAGGGTCTACTCGCAATAGGCGAGAGGAGCCAAAACGTGGGTCCATTCGCCTGGCGGGTGGGGGTCAAAGGAAGATTGTCTATATGTCGTCTGAGGGTCTCGCCCGCGAGGTAATCCTTTTCAGCCGCAAGGTGGTCCTCTCGCCAAGCATCGGGTCGGCAGGAAGAGATAAGACCGGTTCAGCAATTGGGTGGGGACCGGCTCACTTAGCAAGCGGTTCATCCTTTTTGGCCTTTTTACTCTTTTACCCTCGGGGGTCTGCTCATAGCCCTTCAGAACAGCGGAGTTTGGCTGTTGGCAGACCCAACCCAGGGTATTCAGGTAATTTCACAGATGCTTGTTTTGGTTATTTGCAGTTCAAATCCTGAAGCCTATAAATAGACCGGTAAGGTGTCTGAGAAAAAGGGTGTGGAACCTTCTTTTTCCTTCTCACTCAGGCACCTAGCTCAGCATTGGCTAGGGAGGGGAAGGATTCTAGTCCTTCTGGGTGAGCGGTGGGACCTCCGAGCTGAAGCTCCCGGTCTGTTCCTTTAGGTGTCTTGTTAGGAGCGTGGTTCAAAGAAAGTAAGCGTGGGTTGCAGCCTTAGATCCGAGCTTTTAGGAGAAACTAGTTCGACTGGTTTCAACATTTTTGGTGCGGTGAGCGTGGATCGCAGCCTGCGTCGAAGAACTTTGGATCATCTCATGGCAGGAGATCTAGGAGGAGGAGATGAGGGCGGAGGAAATGAGGGCGGGTCCCAGAACCCAGGAGGATATGTTGGGAGGGAAGAATTCATGGCATCCATCGGGGGCATCATGGGGATGTTGCAGCAGATCTCGCAGCGAGGCGAGTGCGTGACCCCTCTACCTCAGGGGCCGGGCCTCTTGCCTCCGGAAGGAGCCGTCTCGGCAAGGGTAGGCGAGGATGCGCCAGGAGGGCGGCCCGGAAAGGAGAAAGTGGTGGAGGGAAGCGGGCGAGACCTGGCAGGAAGGGAGTTGTTCCCCAGCCCGGCGAGCGCCGTCTCGCCAGTAGATCTCGTCGCGCGAGTGGAGATGGCGAGACCCCTGGCGAGAGGGTCCCCCTTTTGCGAGCTGGTTCTTTCGGCTCCCGTCCCGGAGGGGTTCCGCGAGCCTGAGATGGTTTATTATGTGGGGAAGGATGATCCCCTCCAACACTTGCAATGGTTCGAAGATGCGGTCTCCATCAGGCCGATGACGGATGCATTCAAGTGCCGCCTTTTCGCGATCACCTTGAAGGACAAGGCCCGGGACTGGTTTCATCAACTCCCAGCAGGGTCAATATATGGTTTTGAAGATTTGAGTAGGAGCTTCCAGCTGCGCTTCTCGACCTCGAAGAAGAGGAAGAAGAATCCGGAGTCCATCTTCCTGATCAAGCAAAAGGCAGACGAGTCCTTAGCCCAGTACGTGGATCGCTTCCAAGAGGAAATCCTGGACATTCAGGAGGTGCCGGGATTTGCTCTCCAGATGGCCTTTACTGTGGGTCTCAGGGAAGGCTTCTTCAAAATGAGCCTCACTAGGAAGGCACCCTTATCATTTGAAGGGTTGATGGAGAAGGCAGCCAAGGAGATAGCGATGGAGGCAGCGAACCCGGCTTTTGCCAAGAAATTAGCAAGGCTGACGGAGGTAGAGTCTAGAGAACCAGGAGGAGCGAGGCAGCAGGAAGGGAGGAGAAGGGAGGAGCCAAGGGGGCCGGCACAGCAGGAGTTGAGTTGGAGGCAACCGGAAGGCCCGGTTCAAGGGCAATGGAGAGGTCTTCCCCCGGGGGGAAGGAACTACTACCATGGAGGAGCAGGAAGGTTGCCACAGCTGGGGTGGAGACAGGGACCTAGGCCACTCCCACCCCCGCCTCAGCAGGCTATGGTTATAGGCCGGGGAAGAGGAAGAGGAAGAGAGCGAGGAAGGGGGGAGCCGGAGCAGGGAGGAGAAGGAATCACCAAGAAGGGAGGCAGGAGGGGGAAGTAGCTATACCATTCTGTGACTTTCACGAGGAGGAAGGTCACGCGACAGCTACATGTCCGGAGTTTCTGGAGCTGAAGGGGAGAAGAGGAGCGGGAGAGCAGCAGCCACCGGCGCGGATAGTAGAGATGACCGGAGTGGGGGAGGAGGATAGATGTGTCGATCGGTCAGATGTGGGGGATAGAGGGGGGATCAGGGTGATTCATGGTGGGGTGGGAATCGAGGCTACCCGAAAGGCCAGCCTTCATACAATGTACCGTCGAGGTGTCGCCTCGACGTCGCAAGCCCCGCCCCCGGACGAGAAGATCACCTTCTCCAGGAAGGACTTGCCAGATCACGAAGACCCATTCTGCGATGCGCTGGTGATTCGGACGGCTATCGAGGGTTTCACGGTATCAAGGATCTTGGTGGACAATGGGAGCTCGGTTAATGTCATCTTCAAAAAGGCATTCAATGAGATGAGGGTGGAAGCCAGGAGGGTGTTAGCAGCGGACGGACCGCTGTTCGGATTCTCAGGAGAAAGGAAAGAAGTAGAGGGGGGAGTCGGTCTCCAGGTAACCCTGGGAGGGCTGTCCAGGAACTGCCGCTTTGTGATAGTGGACGCTCCCAGCAGTTACAACGCCATCTTCGGGCGCCCCTTGATTAGTGCCTTTAGGTGTGTACCATCATCTTTTCATCAATGTTTGAAACTCAATTCAGGAGGGACCCAGATCAGGGTGAGAGGAGATCCGAAGGCGGCCCGGGAATGTTATGTGACGGCAGTAAACGCTATCTCATGGAGGGGGGATGCGGAAGAGTTGGAGAGAAGACTGGAACGGGAGGAACAAGAGGAGAATAGGGTTGAGGAGCTTGGAGGTGGCATTGCGGAGGAGCCAGTAATGGCAGGGGAGTCAAGGGTCGGAAGAAAAGGGGGAGAGGAGAGTAGAGTCGAGGAGTGGGGAGGTGGCATTGCGGAGGAGCCAGTAATGGCAGGGGAGTTAAGGGTCGGAGGAGAAGGGAAAGAGGAGAGAGGAAGGAAAAGAAAAATAGGAGAGGCGGAAGAGTCAGTACTAGGAGGAGGCCCGGTGCGGATGGAGGATAGGTTCGTAGAGAAAATAGACATGGCAGTGGAGAGAAAAGAGGGTGGAGAGCAAGAGCTCGGAAACCAGGAGGAGGGGCTGGCAAAGGAAGAGGAGATTCCGAAAGATCAGGAGGAAGAAGAAGATCCCTCGAGGCTGAAGGCTGCAGTTGAGCTACAGGAGGTGGACATCCTAACAAAAGAAGGAAGGAAAGAAAAGATCAGAATCAGCGGAGAGCTCGGTCTTGAGGACCAGGAGGAGATCCGAAAATGCGTGCAGGAAAACATTGATATCTTTGCGTGGAGCGCGGCCGACATGCCAGGGATTGACGCAGACGTGGCATGCCATCGTCTCAACCTGGACCCCAAGGTTCGTCCCATCCAGCAGAAGAAAAGGGCCATCGCTTCCAGGATGGCCAAGCCTATCAGGGAGGAGGTGGAAAAGCTGCTCCGGGCCGGATTCATATCCGCAAACAAGTATCTGGGGTGGGTGAGCAATGTTGTGATGGTAAAGAAGGGGGAAGGGAAGTGGAGAATGTGTATTGACTTCTCTCTTTTGAATAAAGCATGTCCCAAGGATTGTTATCCTCTGCCTCGAATCGACGCGCTGGTTGATTCAGCCGTCGGTTTTTCACTAATGAGTTTTTTAGATGCCTTTTCAGGATACCATCAAATACGCATGCATCCACCGGACGTCAAGGATGTCACCTTTATCACCGAGGATGGATGCTTCAGCTATAACATGATGCCTTTTGGGTTGAAGAATGCGGGGGCGACCTACCAGCGGATGATGGATCGGGTCTTCCGAGAACAAAAGGGACGGAACCTCGAAGTCTACGTAGACGACTTGATGATCAAGAGCCAAGATCTCAAGTCTCATATTGCGGACCTTGAAGAAACGTTTGCAACTGTAAGGAAGTACAAGATGAGGCTTAATCCGCTGAAGTGCGTATTCGGGGCCTGTAGGGGAAAGTTTTTAGGACATCTCCTCACCCCAGCAGGAGTAGAGCCTAACCCGGATAAGGTAAGAGCTATCCTAGAACTAGAGCCTCCAACGAATACCAAAGAGGTCCAGCGCCTTACCGGCAAGTTGGCGGGGCTCAGCAGATTCCTTTCCAGGGCAGGAGAGAGGTGCTCACCTTTCTTTCGGACATTGAGGGGGGGGGGGAGAAATTCGAGTGGACCTCCGAGTGCGAGAGTGCTTTTCTAGCCTTGAAGCAGCAGCTCACCAAGGCACCGCTACTCCAGGGCCCGAGAGAAGGAGAGATTCTATTCTTGTACCTAGGGGTAGGGGCAGGGGCAGTGAGTTCTGTCCTCGTGCGGGAAGAAGGTAAAAAGCAATTCCCGGTTTACTATGTAAGCAGAGTCCTCAAAAAGGCAGAGCTAAAGTACCCTATCCTGGAGAAGCTAGCCTTCGCCCTCGTTATCTCAGCTCGAAAGCTCAGGCCCTATTTTCAGGCCCATTCCATCCAGATCGTGACGGACCACCCTCTCCGCCGTATTTTGGAAGGGGTAGAGCACTCAGGGAGATTAGCTAAATGGTCAATAGAACTCAGTGAGTTTGACCTTTCTTATGTTCCTCGGTTGGCTATCAAGGCGCAAGCTGTAGCAGATTTCTTGGTAGATTACACGGTGGAGGTCAAGGAGGCCGAGACGTCTCCCGTAGTAGCTTGGGAGATGCTTGTAGATGGGGCCTCGGGAAAGAATTCTTTTGGAGGAGGGATAGTTTTGGTAAGTCCTGAGGGAACACGGATCGAACAGGCCCTGAAGGTTCATTTCATCCTCACCAACAACCAAGCGGAGTACGAGGCCATTATAGCAGGGCTAAGGTTGGCCCGTGAGCTCGGTATACAAGATATTAAGGTCTCCACGAATTCTATGATAGTGGCAAGGCATATAAAAGGAGAATTTGAGGTAAGAGAGCCCACCCTCCAGTTGTACTTAACAAAGGTAAAGAGAGTCATTGGGCAGTTCCGCAGTTTCTCAGTTCAACACGTTCCAAGGGAAGAAAATATTCGGGCAGACCTGCTCGCCAAGCACGGTCCTCGGGCCGGAGGAACCATGACAGAGCTCTTTAGGCCCTCCATCGAAGAGGGAGAACTGATGGAAGTAGATCAACAGAGATCCTGGATGGATCCATTTACCACCTACTTGACGACGGGACGTCTGCCCGAGGGAGAGCTCGAGAAGAAGCAAGTCAGGTACAAGTCGGCGTACTACCTGCTAAAAGAAGGGATCTTATACCGTAAGACGTTGTCGGGGCTGTTGGCTCGATGCGTATCCGAGAAGGAGGTTGCGAGGGTGCTGGAAGAAATTCACTCTGGAGAGTGCGGCAGCCATTCCGGGAGTCGGACCTTGGAAGGAAGGGTGTTGAGGCAAGGCTATTTCTGGCCCGCCCTTAGGAAGGATGCCGAGGAATTCGCAAGGAAGTGCAGAAAGTGCCAGGAATTTGCCCCTCTTCAGCTCCTCCCGGCCCAAAGGTTGCGCACGTTCACAGCTCCATGGCCCTTCGCCATATGGGGGCTAGATCTGGTGGGTCCATTCCCTCAAGCCAGTGGCCAGAGGAGGTTCCTGCTGGTCATGGTAGACTATTTCTCAAAATGGCTGGAGGTGAAGGCATTGGCGAAGGTGACGTCTCAAGTGGTCAAAAGCTTCGTATGGGGGGAAATCATCTGTAGGCATGGGCTCCCTCTGGCCATTGTCACGGATAACGGACCGCAATTTGCCAGCAGAGAGTTCGTGGATTTCTGTATACGACTAGGTATAGACCTTCGGTTTGCTTCAGTGCATCATCCTCGAAGCAATGGGCAGGTGGAAGCCGCGAATAAGGTCATCGTGAATCTCTTAAAGAAAAAGGTGGAAAACTTGAGGGGAAGTTGGGTGGAGCAGCTCCCCTCCGTCCTCTGGGCCTTAAGGACCACGCCAAGTTCCGCCACGGGGGAGACACCGTTCAAACTTTCCCATGGCTCTGAGGCCGTCTTACCTGTTGAGTTCGAGGTTGAGTCACCTAGAGTAGCTGCGGCAAGGAAGGGAGATGAGAAGTGGCTGGTAGATAATGACGAAGAGCAAAGGCTCTCCCTCGACTTGGTGGAGGAGCTTAGAGAGCTGGCATCTATCCGACAGGAGGAGGTCAAGCGCCGGATGTCAAGATATTTTGATAAGCACGTCAGAGTCAAGCAGTTTGAGAAGGGAGACTTGGTCCTCAAGAAAGTGGATGCAGCAGGGAGAGGGGCTTCGGTAGGGAAGCTCAACCCCAACTGGGAAGGTCCTTTTATTGTAAAAGAGGTCTTGAAATCAGGAGGGTATCACCTCCAAGATGTAGACGGGACACCCCTAGATCGCGCCCGAAGCGGCGACGACCTAAAGCGTTTCTATCCTTAACTTTTGTTCATGTTCATTATCTATACTGAATGAGATGTGGTTTCCTTGGTTTTTCTCTCTCACTTTTCAATGTTAGCCAATCTGGCAAGGCCTTCTACCGCCATACAGTTTCAAATAGCTGTCTCCTCAAAGCAGGAAGATTTTATTTTGTAGCCCGCTGTCTAAAGGCCTGTCTCTCTGAAGAGGAGACCCCGAGAAGACCCGCTGTCCAGGCTACCATCGAGCTGGCAGGTCTGTAGGCTCACTCGGTGGTTGGAGTTGGTTTTGAAGAGGAGACCCCGAGAAGACCCGCTGTCCAGGCTACCATCGAGCTGGCAGGTCTGTAGGCTCACTCGGTGGTTGGAGTTGGTTTTGAAGAGGAGACCCCGAGAAGACCCGCTGTCCAGGCTACCATCGAGCTGGCAGGTCTGTAGGCTCACTCGGTGGTTGGAGTTGGTTTTGAAGAGGAGACCCCGAGAAGACCCGCTGTCCAGGCTACCATCGAGCTGGCAGGTCTGTAGGCTCACTCGGTGGTTGGAGTTGGTTTTGAAGAGGAGACCCCGAGAAGACCCGCTGTCCAGGCTACCATCGAGCTGGCAGGTCTGTAGGCTCACTCGGTGGTTGGAGTTGGTTTTGAAGAGGAGACCCCGAGAAGACCCGCTGTCCAGGCTACCATCGAGCTGGCAGGTCTGTAGGCTCACTCGGTGGTTGGAGTTGGTTTTGAAGAGGAGACCCCGAGAAGACCCGCTGTCCAGGCTACCATCGAGCTGGCAGGTCTGTAGGCTCACTCGGTGGTTGGAGTTGGTTTTGAAGAGGAGACCCCGAGAAGACCCGCTGTCCAGGCTACCATCGAGCTGGCAGGTCTGTAGGCTCACTCGGTGGTTGGAGTTGGTTTTGAAGAGGAGACCCCGAGAAGACCCGCTGTCCAGGCTACCATCGAGCTGGCAGGTCTGTAGGCTCACTCGGTGGTTGGAGTTGGTTTTGAAGAGGAGACCCCGAGAAGACCCGCTGTCCAGGCTACCATCGAGCTGGCAGGTCTGTAGGCTCACTCGGTGGTTGGAGTTGGTTTTGAAGAGGAGACCCCGAGAAGACCCGCTGTCCAGGCTACCATCGAGCTGGCAGGTCTGTAGGCTCACTCGGTGGTTGGAGTTGGTTTTGAAGAGGAGACCCCGAGAAGACCCGCTGTCCAGGCTACCATCGAGCTGGCAGGTCTGTAGGCTCACTCGGTGGTTGGAGTTGGTTTTGAAGAGGAGACCCCGAGAAGACCCGCTGTCCAGGCTACCATCGAGCTGGCAGGTCTGTAGGCTCACTCGGTGGTTGGAGTTGGTTTTGAAGAGGAGACCCCGAGAAGACCCGCTGTCCAGGCTACCATCGAGCTGGCAGGTCTGTAGGCTCACTCGGTGGTTGGAGTTGGTTTTGAAGAGAAGACCCCGAGAAGACCCGCTGTCCAGGCTACCATCGAGCTGGCAGGTCTGTAGGCTCACTCGGTGGTTGGAGTTGGTTTTGAAGAGGAGACCCCGAGAAGACCCGCTGTACAGGCTACCATCGAGCTGGCAGGTCTGTAGGCTCACTCGGTGGTTGGAGTTGGTTTTGAAGAGGAGACCCCGAGAAGACCCGCTGTCCAGGCTACCATCGAGCTGGCAGGTCTGTAGGCTCACTCGGTGGTTGGAGTTGGTTTTGAAGAGGAGACCCCGAGAAGACCCGCTGTCCAGGCTACCATCGAGCTGGCAGGTCTGTAGGCTCACTCGGTGGTTGGAGTTGGTTTTGAAGAGGAGACCCCGAGAAGACCCGCTGTCCAGGCTACCATCGAGCTGGAAGGTCTGTAGGCTCACTCGGTGGTTGGAGTTGGTTTTGAAGAGGAGACCCCGAGAAGACCCGCTGTCCAGGCTACCATCGAGCTGGCAGGTCTGTAGGCTCACTCGGTGGTTGGAGTTGGTTCTGGAGAGGAGACCCCGAGAAGACCCGCTGTCCAGGCTACCATCGAGCTGGCAGGTCGGTAGGCTCACTCGGTGGTTGGAGTTGGTTCTGGAGAGGAGGCCCCCGAGAAGACCCGCTGCCCGGGCTATCATCGAGCTGACAGGTCGGTAGGCTCACTCGGAGGTTAGGTAAAGGGGCAGCATATGGATAGGAGTTTCATAATTTGATCCAAAGCAAGATCCTTGTCCCAAAGGAAGAAGAGGAGGAAGGAGTCGGTCCCTCAAGATCCTCTCGCGCCAAGGGGCAAGGCGAGTGGAAGGGTACATGGCTATTCGCACCTAGAGTAAGGGGTCTGCTCTTCGGCCAAAGGGCGAGAAGAGGAGTACCTTCGTCTCGCAAACGAAACCAAGCATAATAACGATTCGAGACCCACTCGCGCCTGGGGTGTCCGGGGATAAGGCGAGAGGGAGTGATACGTCCCTGCGCGAGAGCACTGAGGGCCCGCCCACTCGCGCCACAAGTAAAGCTAGCCCCTCCATCGTTAGGCGAGACAAGTCGTGATCTCGTTCCGCAAAGTGAAGAGAGGGTAGGCATACAGGAGAGATGAAAAGAAGGGCCTTAAAAATAAAATGTATATATGTCATCCACAAAAAGAGGCTGTAATACAAAAATGCCTCAGCAGCAAGTATCCAAAAGAGAAAAAAGGGGGGGGGAGAAGAGGAATATACAAAAAACACTGTAAAATAAATCCTCTATTCTTCCGCGCTGGAGGACGGGCCGTCTTCCTCCTCGCCATAAATCTCTGGTACCAGGTCGCGGGCAGTGACCTCCTCGCAGCCTTCCCTGATAACTTCCATCTCCTTCATCATCTTCACGATTAGTTCGGCGGTCCTGATGTTGGCGTCTTTGCAGAGTCCCACGACCTCGGCATGAGAATAATGAGAGGGAGGAGGTTGGGGAATCACCACGCGAGAAGGCGAGAGAGCAGCCTCCTGAAGCCGAATGATCTCGGACTCCATGCTTTTAACCTCCCCTTCCAGAGTAGCTATGCGCGAATGCATCCTATCGGCCGTCTCGGCATCCTGCAAGAGGTTTATTCATTAGGGGAAGTTGAAGGTGAACAAAGAAAGGGAAGGAATTGAGAATGGGGAAACTCACCACACCACCCCGAGCCTTGGCGAGAAGGTTTTCGGCCACGGCCAACCGTTTCTCAAGATCCGTAGACTTCTCGCGCTCTGCCGCCAGGCTCGCCTCTGAATCCCTCCAGCTCTTATTATTGTAAATCAGACGGCGTGAGACCTGGTGCGATAGCTCTAGCGAGCGCATCTGGGATTGCGCGGCCCTTAGGATCAAATCCCGCGAGGGGGGCTCAGCGGCAGCTTCTCGCTCTGCGCCTCCATAAAGGCCAAAGCCCAGAGAGAATGCATGAGCCGTGGGCTGGTCTCGCTCCATCCAGGGAGGAAGGAGGGTAGAGATAGAGACCCGGTTCGCCTCCTTGTCCCATATCAGGGTTGGCTCACCGGCAGCATCCGGGATCGCGGGGCCCATATTGAAGTTCAGATGAGTGGAGGGAGCCGGGCGGCTGGAAGAGCCCACCTCGCGAGTAGGAGATTTCGGGGGGATGTTGTCAGCAAGAGAATCAGGTTGACCCGCCCCGCCAATCGGCGAGACGGTCCGCTGATCAAGAAACCGAGAAGGGGATTGGGGAGATTGAGAACCCAGAGAGATGGGGGATAAGGATCCCGACACATCTACCATCTCGGCAGGAACTTGCTTCGCCTTTCCAGAGGGAAGAGGCGCTCCTTTCTTGACCTTTGCTTTCTTCGAAGGACTCTGGCGAGACGGGGCGGAGCCTCCTGCAGGCCTTTTCTTCAGGGAGAGGGGTAGGTTTTCTCTCGCCGCCTCAGCTGCCATCGTGGCGAAGGCGACGTCTTTGGAGGGTTTGATGCTGCTTTTATAAGGCGGGCGAACGGGAACATTTCTTTCTCCTGGAAACGGCGAGACGATGCGTTTATAACAGCTATTCGTTAGACCTAGACGAAAATAAAGGGCCCCAGCATTTACCTTCGCCTGGAAGCACAGGAAGGAGGGAGTCGAGGCCGCGCCTCAGGAACTGTACCTCGAAGTTCTTGCCGATGAAGAAGTCACAAAGAAGCTTGTCCGTGCCACTAACCTGGGGAGTGGTATAGAACACCTCGGCTGGCGACACAGGCGCCAGCGGAATGCCACCCATGTTGCCGCGGATGAAGACGAAGCGAGTAATCCAATGATGATTCTTGTTAGGCGTCTCGCAAACCTTGAGACCCTGCCCCGTGAAATAGGAAACGCCGTCGGCATTGGCATGGTAGACAAAAAGCTTGCGGAAGGAGTTCAGGCTGAACTCGATTCGCTCCCTGCGCATGTAGCAGGCGAAGGCAACGAGTACAGAGATGGCGTTTGGGTTCAGCTGCGCAGGAACAGTCCCGAAGTATTTGAGAACCTGTTTCACTTCTGGCCAGAGGGGCAACCTCAGCCCCGCTTCGAAATGCGGGACGGGGAAGGCGAGTTCACCGGGATAGAAAGTGTTGATTGACTCGCCCACTTTTGGAGGGCGGGACTCAAAACCTTCCGGCAAGAAATCGCGAGTAAAGGCGTTGTAGTCCTCCTCGGAAATCCGGCCGGGAGGAAAATCATGGTCACCAAACCGCCTCCCGCATCGGCTTCGCCCCTCGCCTTCTTCAGCCTTCCTTTTCCCCATTCTGGACAGAGAGAGCGAAAAGGAGGATGCGAGAAGAACAGGCGAGACGAGGCACCAGCAGGATCAGTTCGCGAGAAAAGGGAGAGAGAGGTGAGGTTTAGGGCGCCGAGACAAATCAAGAGCATGATCCGGGCCCCAGGGATAGGGGGGTATTTATAGCCCGTTGAATAAAGAGAAAAATACGAAGAGGTGGAAAAAATATATAGTGTAAAGGAAGGGGAAGAGTCGGCCGTCCTTCTCTCTCTCCTAGTCTCGATTGGTGTAGCCTAACGTAAGCCCCAAGCCGGGGGCGAGGCAGTATCCTAAAAAATACAATAAAAATAAAAAGAGAGTAGTGATTTAAGCACAGATACAACGCGCGAGTCACAGAGTAGAAAAGCGCGGTACTAGAAGTAAAATTATCAAAGGAACTATTAAAAGAAGTTATTAAGCCGACCCATTCAGTAGATCCAAAGAGTTCGGGCGGTAGCCGCGAGAGGAAATGTTATTACAAAACAAAGAGCGGTACAAAGAAAATAAAGGCGTAGGGTGGCGCGAGGGATTCAATCCTTATGCCACCGCCAGCGCCCCCCACCGCGAGACCTCGCGCAGGGAGGACGGTGGGGGAGGTGAAAAGCGCGAGCCGCATCCACGCCGCGACGCGCGAGACGGAGTTGTTGATCGACCTCGTTCAGAATCGCCTGGGGATCGGTCTCGTCTATCTCAATATCAGCATCAACTTCGGAGGTCAAGCGGGCAACCTCCACCTCTAGCCAATCAATCTGTCGGTCGGCCGTTTGCTTGTCTTTCTCCAACTCTTGAATCATGATCGCGTGTTTTCGGAACAACTCGGCCACCCTGCGCTTCATCGCCAGCGGATCCATAGGGTCGCCAAGGTAATCTTCTATCTCGTCCATGGGAGGAGGAGGCGAGGAGACCGCTCGCCTCGGGCGCTCCTCAGCAGGCGAGTCTTCGGCAGACGAGTCTACTCGCACATCTGCAAAGGCAAAAACAGAAGGAAGGACATAATAAAAGGTGGACGGCCAGAGGAGGCTAGAGCCAAGGGTAGGGGATTCCTAACCAGAGTGGCGAGAGGTCCCAGCGACATGGGAAGGCTCACCATTCTTCCCACCAAGAGTAGAAGGAGGAGTAGAAGGAGGAGGCGAGACAGGGTTTAGATGATGGCTGGCGAGATGAGTTTGTGTGCTACCAGACTGACCGAGGGGTGCGTGGCTTTTCTGAAAAACAACAGCAAAAGGAGCAATGAAAGATAGATAACGAACAGATGAGGTATACAAGGACCTTACCTCCTTTTCTTGGGGAAGCAACGGTGTAGGAGGGATGCGTCTTTCCGGGGGATCCGGTAAGAGTCCTCCCGACGGGGGAACCAGATCGGTTGTTCTCGCCTTCTTTGGGCGAGAAGACGAGGGCGGAGGTGAAGAAAAAGTGCGGGCGGGAATTAGGTTCAAGGCAGCCGCACTCGCCTTGTTCCGCTGGCGCACCAACGCGATACGATCGCGAAAGCTTTTGCTAAGAGACATGGCAGCAGGATAGATGTAGCGGTAACAAAGAAAGGAGGCCTGCTGCACTTGGGGAGGATCCCAATATTTATAGACTCGTGGGGGGGAATCTCACCCGAAAAAGATTCCGCTTTAAAGTCGCTGAGGTGACGTGAGCCTCGGTTGGACTTTTCTTTTCGGGCTTAGACAACCCCGAAAAGAGCGGGGATTGTGTACAACCTCGAGCTCACAGGAGGGAACCCAGCAGAGAGGGAATTAGAAGAATCCTCAAAAGGAGACAAGGCCCTAAGCGAGAGGGGTCTAAAAGCTGGGTCCACTCGCAATGGGCGAGAGGAGCCCAAAAGCTGGGTCCACTCGCAATAAGCGAGAGGAGCCCAAAAGAGGGTCTACTCGCAATAGGCGAGAGGAGCCAAAACGTGGGTCCATTCGCCTGGCGGGTGGGGGTCAAAGGAAGATTGTCTATATGTCGTCTGAGGGTCTCGCCCGCGAGGTAATCCTTTTCAGCCGCAAGGTGGTCCTCTCGCCAAGCATCGGGTCGGCAGGAAGAGATAAGACCGGTTCAGCAATTGGGTGGGGACCGGCTCACTTAGCAAGCGGTTCATCCTTTTTGGCCTTTTTACTCTTTTACCCTCGGGGGTCTGCTCATAGCCCTTCAGAACAGCGGAGTTTGGCTGTTGGCAGACCCAACCCAGGGTATTCAGGTAATTTCACAGATGCTTGTTTTGGTTATTTGCAGTTCAAATCCTGAAGCCTATAAATAGACCGGTAAGGTGTCTGAGAAAAAGGGTGTGGAACCTTCTTTTTCCTTCTCACTCAGGCACCTAGCTCAGCATTGGCTAGGGAGGGGAAGGATTCTAGTCCTTCTGGGTGAGCGGTGGGACCTCCGAGCTGAAGCTCCCGGTCTGTTCCTTTAGGTGTCTTGTTAGGAGCGTGGTTCAAAGAAAGTAAGCGTGGGTTGCAGCCTTAGATCCGAGCTTTTAGGAGAAACTAGTTCGACTGGTTTCAACACCTATCATCTCTAACTTTCTAAGAGCCTTCCATATATACCACAAGAGTGTCCCATATTTCCTTAGAGGTCTTGCAGTGTATAAGATTTTGGAAGGTTTAGTCATCAATGGCACTGGCTATAATATTTTGTGCCCTTTTGTCCATAGACAGAATTACCTCATCTATGTCCGTCTCTGTATATGCCTTGGTCACTCTCAGAGTTGGATCTATGGTGGAAGCCTTTGTGGGGATAAAAGGACCTTCCACTACTGTTATATAGATCCTAGGGTCAAATGCTTTCATGAATAGCCTAACCCTTTGCTTCTAGAGGCCAAATCCTTCCTTCCTGCAGATTGGTAGTTTCATGGACTCTAGCTCCTTATAGTTCATTTCTGACCCCATAATTATATCTTATAGCTAACCTTGGAGGTATACTCCGATTGTTAGATCCTTTTTGAGTAACCTCCCTCTAATATCACTTGAAAGTTATCAACTTAAGGTTAGTTGGTCACCTAGAAGGGGGGTGAATAGGTCTTTGAAAATTCCTAAGACTTTTTGTTGTTTTCTTACTAAGTGATCTAGAGCTTGTCATTAGTACCTACAATATAAAAGAAAACCAATCAACACAGTAAAGCACACAGATATTTATAGAGGTTCCCCAAATGGGTACTTCCACTTTCCCTCCCACCATTCTAACTTATGTTAGACAAGGCACAAACTCCTCCAAAATGCTCCTCAGAGCTTACACCTTAGGCCCTCAGTCTTAAACTCAGGTTCTCTTCAGAACTCTACCTCAGAACCACAAAGGTTTCTACCTCAGAGCCCTGTAGTGCTCCTATAGCTATGTGGTCCTCAAATCACCAACCTCAGCATTATCTTTAAGTCCTATAGCTCAGGATTTTCAGCCCTATAACTTAAGGAACAAGGCCCTACTCTCAGAGTGCTGCAACACTCCTACAGCTCAGTACCCTTCCAAGTACCTACCTTAGTGCCATTCCAGGCACCTACAGCTCAGTGAAAAACTTGTCACCTACCTTGTTCTAAAAGGCCATATACTCAGTCTCCTCCAAGACCTACAACTCAGTGACACATTTGTCACCTACAACTCAGTAACTCAACAGTCACCTACCTCAGGCACTAGGCCCTACTACTCAGGCTGGGAGAACATCCCTACTCTCAAATCCACACTTAGATCCTACCTCAGTACCCCAGTAGGGCACCTACTTCAATGACTAATTAGTCACCTATAACTCAGGCACAAAATATCCTACTGCTCAGATTCAGACAAGTTGAATCCTATAGGAATTTAATCAAGAAGTTGAAATAAATTAAAACACGGACTCAGAGATAAATCTCAGAGTCTACCTTGCTAGACTGAGCAGATATCAGTCCATCCCTCTTGATGTAGAAGAAATTAGTCGTCTTCTACAGCTAACTACTTCTCTGTTGTTCTGAAGAATAGCTATCTGCTGTTGACGGCTGATGGCCCTTCACACAGCTATCTCTCCTTGCTGATTAGATGAATCAACCACCTTATTCTACAAAGAACAAACTTGCTGAACTGGAAAAGCTTCAGCTATCTTTCTCTGCCTACTGGCTTGCACTGCTGGACTTCGTTTTCAAGCTCGTCGGAGAAGATGAAGTCTAGCCGCCTCTATTTTTCCTTTTTCTTCGTAACCCTAATCCCTTTTCTCTCTTTTTTTATATCGGTTGATTTGAATTAACGGCACAATTTGAGTGTAGGCCCAGCCAAGGATGGTGAGCACCACCTCCCTCAGAAGAGGACAAATAGTAGCTTTTGGCGCTACTATAGCTTTCCTGCAACGACATTAAATATTTTGACTTTATTGACTTCTGGTGACATCAGTAGTGGTCATGACTTTCTAGACTTAGAAAAATTCCATAACGAATTAAGCGTTGAGTGATGTTAGGTCACTCAACGCACGCTAACTTGGCTCTTTATTAGAAGCATTGAGTGAACCTGATTCACTCAATGCTTCTAGACTTAGAGAATTTTTGTTAGCTTTGTCTCAGTGGTTCCTTCTAAACTGTCTCAGCGGTTTCTTGTTCACAACTGAGACTATTTCCTGTCTCAGCGGTTTTGCTGAGAGCAACACTTCTCTCAACACTTTGCATTGAGCTTCTCAACTATCTCAGTGGTTATACTGAGACATTCTTCTCAGTTGTCTCAGCAGTCTCGATGCTCTTGTCTTAGTCAAATTATCTGACTTCTAGCTTACCCTTTTTGTTCACATATCCAATCAAGGACAACTTGCATGCATGAACTTAAGCACGCATGAAATACATTATTCCCCTTAGCATGATTGGTGATGCCTCTTCAAATCTTGAGGAACATTGTAGGGTACAATTCCCAACAAGTTCTTCTCCAATAATGTTGATTCCATCTTGTATACTTTGACTTGTTGGAACTGAATATTCTATTGATAGCTCCTTTAGCTTCAAGTCTTCTCTTGTTGTCCTTGATGTACCTGGCTTATCATGTAAAACATAGAACTTTTATCAAAAACAACATGCACAGACTCCTCTACAACTTGATCCCTCAAGTTGCAGACCCTATAAACCTTGTTATGGTTACTATAACCAATAAATATGCCTTCATAGGACTTTTCAGCAAACTTGGTTAGATATATTTTCTGATTATTAAGGACAAAACATCTACATCCAAAGATTCTAAAGTAGGCCAAGTTTGGTTTTCTGCCCTTTATTAATTCATAAGGAGTCTTATTCAGCCTTTTGTTGAATGAAGCTCTATTAAGAACATGACATGATGTGTTAATAGCTTCAGCCCAGAAATATTCTGGGAGAGAAGAATCACTCAGCATAGTTCTTCCAGCTTCAATGAGAGTTTTGTTCTCTCTCAGTAATCCCATTTTGATGGGGTGTTCTTGGAGAAGAAAACTCTTGTTGAATCGTAAGTTCTTCACAAAACTTTATCATGTATTCAGATTGAAACTCAGTTCCATGATCACTTCTGATTCTGACCACAGAATTGTTCAATTCATTATGTATTTGTTTAACAAATGTCTTGAAGACATCAAGAGTTTTAGACTTTTTTCTTATAAAGAAAACCCAAGTAATTTTGGAATATTCATCAACAATCACAAAAGTATATACTTTCCTTCCTAGACTATGAACTGGCATAGGACCAAACAAGTCTATATGCAAGAGGTATAAACACCTCATAGAGTCTTTGATTTCAATACTTTTGAAAGAAGCTTTGGTCTGCTTGCCTTTTTGGCATACAGAGAAAATGCTCTCTTAGAGCACTTAATATTGGATCATTTCTAACTAGCTCTTTACTGAAAAGCTTGCTTATGGCCTTATAGTTCAAATGAGCTAGCCTCTTGTGTCATTTGACACAGTGTGAAGCTTTCTTATTTACAACTAGGCATATGGGTGAGTCTGACTTTAAACAAAGAAAATTCAAATAATACACATTGCCACACCTAGTGCCTGTCAAGATGACCTCTTGGTCACTTGACCTTTTTATGAAGCACTCATCCTTCTGGAATGAAATGTCATAGTCAAGATCACAAAGTTGGTTTATGCTTATAAGGTTGTGTTGCAACCCTTCCGCATAAGCTACTTTAGTGAAAGTGACTAAGTCATTTGAAATCTTACCATAACCTCTTTTAATTCCTTTGTCAGCTCCACAAAAGATCACCTTTGGTCTATTCTCCACTGGAATAAATTCCCTCAAGTTGCTCCTTATTTCAGTCATGTATCTGGAACATCCACTATCTAAGTACCAAATGGTCCTATCTCTGGTGCTTGGACATACTTACAAAATAAAATTTTATTTTTCCTTAGAAACCCAAATTATCTTGGGTCCTAGGTGCTTGTTAGTTTGGGCTCTATTAAGACCACCTGAAAATTTCTAAATTGGATACACTTTCTGCCCATGAGACACAGTGTGATTAAACTAACCGTCCAGGGAAAACTGTCCAATCCTTCCACAACACCAGCACTCATATCTGTTATACCTCCTCTTTGGAGGAACATTAAGAACTTTATGCTAACATTCCTTAGGACAGGAATTAGCAATCTTGACTGTTTCATTTTGATTGGGAGCAAAATGTTTGTTTTGCTTCTCATTCACAACAGTCCTCCTTAGAGCAAGCACATGAGGAATAGCTTTCCTATTCACATATGAGTTTGGTCCAAATGGTCCAGACTTTTGGATTTCTTTTCCCTTAGTCTGAAACACAGGTTGCGGAATGACTGGACCCCTTTGTCCTATCAACTTTTTGTCGCTTCTTCTCTTAGGTTTAACATAACCAAGTCCACTTCCAGGTGTTCCCGAGAGGGTATCTATAATGGGGAGCATAGTTTTTGGTTTGGAAAACTGCTGAACAAGTCTTTTCTCATTCAGGAGTTTGAGTTCTAACTCCTGAATGGTTGCATCCTTTTGTTTTAACAACATGATTTGATCATCAATGATCTTTCTTAGCTTAGCAAACTTTGAACATTGAAGACCAATCTTTTGAGTAGCCATCTCATGATGGTACTTAAGACCTTTTAGAGATGTAATCTCAATGGCTTGTTCTTTGACAAGCTTTTTTCTCTTTACAAGAGCCACTAGAAGTTTTCCAAATTTAACTATGAGCTTCTGCAGTTCAATCTCAGAGCTGGACTTTTATGAATCAAACTTTGAGCCACATGAGTCTAACTCATCCTCAGTCTCATAAACAGAAGTTTTAGAATAATTAGAATTGTCATAGATTACCGGAGTATCCTAACAATCAAGAATTTTTATTTCTTGATTATCAGACAGTGCCATCAAGTTAACCTCCATATCATCTTTAGAGTCACTATCGTGTAATGAAGTTGTGGAGTTATTGCCCTTGTAAATGGCCTCTCTGATGAATTCCTCTTCATAGGAGAACAGTCCAATATGAGCATGTTCTTTTTCTGATTTAGTTGAATCAATATCACTAACAGATAAGGTCTTTGGCTTATTTGTCATCAGACCATTTTTTGATTTCTTGTCTTTATAAAACTTCTTTTCTTTTGATTTTTTATTCTCCTTTCATTTTACTAGACAGTCAGCAATGAAATGTCCAGGCCTGTTATAATAATAACAAATAATGTCAGTCTTAATTTGTTTATTCTAGCGTGAATCATACCTGACAACAGAGTTGTCTCTGTGTTTGTCTTTACTTTTGCTGGAACTTGGTCCAGCTGATTTCTTGTTCCATTACTTCCTTCTTCTCATCATCTGTTTGAATTGCCTGGTGAACATTGCCAATTCTCCATTTGATAATTCTTTTGATGAAGAATTTGTCCCAGTGCTAACTGTATCTTTATCCCTTCTTGGTGATAATGGAATTTCTCTTCTAGACTTCTTTGATGTGTCAGCTTTGAAAGCCAAAGATCTAGTCTGATTTGAACTTCTGGCATATTAAATGATACTTGATAACCGTGTGGTGGCAGGGAAATCGAGGGGAGCTGCTTCAAATGTCAAGCTTATGCAACATAAGAAAAGAGACGTAGCAACCAAGCTTGCCGATCCAATAAGAGTGGAGGTTGCAAAGCTACTCAAGGCAAAATTTATCCGTGAAATTCAATATCCCGCTTGGTTATCTAACGTTGTAATGGTTAAAAAACCTGGGGGGAAATGACGAATGTGTGTAGATTTCACGCGATTAAATAAAGCATGCCCTAAAGATTTCTACCCCTTGCCTCAGATAGATTCTTTAGTTGATTCTGTGGTTGGGTATTCTTTTATGAGTTTCTTAGATGTATTCTCTAGTTACCATAAAATTACAATGCATAAGCCCGACGTTCCTCAGACGTCTTTCATCACAAACGACTGTTGTTATTGTTACTTGGTGATGCCTTTCGGGCTTAAGAACGCTGGCGTGACTTACCAACGAATGATGGATCGTTTTTTCAAAGAACAAAAAGGAAGAAATCTTGAAGTATATGTTGATGAAATGTCAAGCCTGTATCAACTCATGTCCTCGTCTTGTCACGGACTATTAATTTTCGTGACAACTGTGCAAGAGCTTGAAAGGGGTATCTCTAGTGGTCATGTTTGGGGTTATCTGCAAGGCCCACAATACTGAGGGGAGCTGCTCCACCCAGCTCCCCCTCAAGTTCTTCACCTTCTTTTTGAGCAAGTTTACAATGATTTTGTTTGACGCCTCCACTTGGTCATTTCTCCTTAGGTGGTGGACGGAGGCAAACCTGAGGTCGATCCCTAGCTAGGTGCAGAAGCTGATGAACTCCTCACTGGCAAACTGCAACCCATTGTCTGTGATAATGGCCTGAGGCAACCCATGCCTACAGATGATCTGTCCCCAAATGAAATTCCTGATGACCTGGGAGGTTACCTTAGCCAATGCCTTGACCTCTAGCCATTTGAAAAGTAGTCAATCATGACCAGGAGGAACCTCCTCTGCCCGCTGGCTGGAGGAAACAACCCGACTAGATCCATCCCCCAGATGGGAAAAGGCCTTGGCGTCGTGATGCTTCTGAGCCTTTGAGTGGGCAAGAGTTGGAAGGAGGCGTATAGTTGACACTTTTGGCACCTCCTCGCAAACTCCATCGTATCCTTCCTCAGGGAGGGCTAGAAGTATCCCTGCCTAACCACCCTTGCTTCCAAAGACCTTCCCCCTGAATGACTGTCGCACTCTCTTGAGTTCACTTCTTCCAAGATCATGGGTATCTCTTCCTCCGCCACATATCAGGCCAAGAGCCCCGACAGCATCTTCTGGTGTAACCCTCCTTCATGTATGAGTTAGTGTGCTACTTTGTGTCAAAAACCTTTCACTTCCATGGTCCCATCAAGAAGGCTGCCTGTAGTGAAGAAGGCTATGCAGGGATCCACCCATGAGGGTTGCCGATCTACTTCCATCAACTCCCCCTCCTCAATCGTCGGATGAAACAGCTCAGTCAAGGTACCCCCTCCTGGGTCAAAACTTGGCCAACCGATCGGCCACTTCATTCTCCTCCCTAGGGACATGCTGGATTGAGAATGCTCGGAACCCACCAATAATCACTCTCACCTTGGATAAGTACTTCAGGAGGTTGGGATCTCGTGCTTCATATTCACCTCTAATCTGTGAGACCACTACTAACGAGTCCATAAACACTTCAACGTCTTGAATCTCGAGCTCCTTAGCCAACCGCAACCCGGCTATAATGGCCTCATACTATGCTTGATTATTTGTGATCGAGAAGTGCAGCGCCATTGCCTACTCTATGGTGACCCCCTGAGAGCTTATCAATACTACCCCTCCCACCCAAGGAGTGCTTCCCCGAGGCTCCATCAACGAACATCTTCCATGCCTCCCGCGACGGTGTCTTTTCCCCCTCCAACTCCACGACATAGTCGGCCAAAAAATCAGCCACTGCTTATGCTTTGATGGAGAGCCTTAGTACGAAAGAGACGTCAAACTCACTGAGCTCGATCGACCACTTGGCTATCCGTCCTGAGTGCTCCACCCCCTCAAATATCTTGTGCAACGGATGGTCCGTCACCACCTTGATCGAATGAGCTTGTAAATATGGCCTGAGCTTCCTGGCCGAGATGATTAGAGAGAAAGCCAACTTCTCCAGGATGGGGTAGCGGAGCTCCTCCTTCTTCAGGATCCTACTGACGTAGTAGATTGGAAGATGTTTCTTCCCTTCTTCCCTTCTTCCCTTCTTCCCTCACCAAAATAGAACTTATAGCCTCTGCCCCTACCCCAAGATACAAGGCTAGGTCCTCCCCTTCCTTCGGGCTATGAAGGAGCGGTGCTTGGATAATTGAGCCTTCAATGCCCGGATGGCCACCTTACATTCATTTGTCCACTCAAACCTTTGGTTCCCCCGAAGCATTTTGAATAAGGGTAAACATTTCTCCCCAGCACGGGAGAGAAACCAACTCAACCCGGTGAGCTTACCCGTCAAACAATGAACCTCTTTGGCATTACGATGTGATTCCAACTCTACGATGGCCTTCACTTTATCCGGGTTGGGCTCTACCCCCACTGGGGTCAGAAGGTGCCCAAGGAACTTGCCTCGGCTTGCCCCAAAGACACACTTCTGGGGATTCAGCCTCATCTTGAACTTCTGTAACGTTGCTAATATCTCCTCCTGGTCAAGTAGGTATGAACCTAGATCCCCACTCTTGGCCATGAGATCATCAACATAAACCTCTAGGTTCCTACACCTCTGACTTTTGAAAACTCGATCCATCATGCGTTAGTAGGTAGCCCCTACGTTATTCAGCCCAAAGGGCACCATCTTGTAGTTGAAGCACCCCTCCCTTGTGATGAATGAGACATCCTTAATGTCTGGGGGGTGCATTCAGATTTGATGGTAACCTGAAAATGCATCCAAAAAATTCATAATAAAAAAACCGACTGCTGAATCAACCAGTGCGTCGATCCAAGGCAGTAGGTAGCAATCCTTAGGGCATGATTTATTTAATAAAGATAAGTCCACACACATACGCCACCTTCCTTCCCCCTTTTTTACCATTACCACATTGGAGACCCAGCCTGGATACTGGATCTCTGAGATGAAACCTATGTCAAGAAGCTTCTTGACCTCCTCGTGGATGGGCTCCTCCAGCTATGTGGTAATGGTCCTCATCTTTTGGTGGATAGGATGCATCTTGGGGTCCAGGTTCAGATTGTGGCAAGCCACATCCACATCAATGCATGGGATGTCTTCCGAGCACCAGGAAAAGACGTCGATATTCTTCTGGATGCACTCCCGCATCCTTGCCTGGTCTTTAAGGCTCTTGCCACCGCTGACCCTTACCCTCTCTACCTTTCCTGCCTTTGTGAAGACCTTCATCCCCACTACTTCCTCCGCCGTCTCCAGCTGGGACTGCTCCTTGTCGGCTCTCTTCTCCTTCTCCCCCGACTCTTCTTCTCCTCCTGCCTCCTCGACCTCCATTGCCTCCAACAGGCTCTCCCCTGACCACTCCAGTTCTCCACCTCCCTGGGCCTCACCCCCAGCTTCTCCCTCTACCCTTTTCTCCCCTATAGACTTCTCTCCAGCCTCAATTAGGCTAATCGCTTCCTTCTCCACGACCTCCTGCGCAATCTCCTCTCCAGCCTCACATAGACTCAACCCTCCTTCCTCTACAGCTTCCTCCTGCATCGACATCTTCTTCACCGGCTCCTCTGCCTCCACCATCCAGGAAATAGTTTTAATGGCAGTCACATAGCACTGCCTCACCACCTTTGGATCCCACATGATCCTGACCTGCACTCCTCCATTACTGAACTTGAGACACTAATGAAACGAGGAGGGGACACAATGAAAGGCGTTGATGAGAGGGCGCCCAAATATTGCGGTGTAGATACTCGGAGCGTCAACGATGATGAACTGACAGTTCCTCGACACCCCTCCCCCCCCAGCGTCACATGTAGCCCTACACATCCTTCAACTTCCTTCCTCTCCCTTGAGAACCCGAATAACAGTCCATCCGAGGATAGAACCCTTCGAGCCTCTACCTTCATCTCATCAAAAGCTTTTTTGAAGATCACATTCACGGAGCTCCCGTTGAATATGAGAATCCTAGAGACCGTAAAATTTTATACTGCCGTCTGGATCACCAAGGCGTCACAGAATGGGTCTTCATAGTCAAGTATGTCCTTTGCCGAGAAAGTGAATTTTTTCTTCCTTGGGAGGAGTCTGGGAGGTCGAGGCGACGCTCCTTTGGTACATGGTTTGGAAGCTCCCCTTACGGGTGGCCTCTATCCCAACTCCCCCATAGATCACCCTGATCCCTCCTCGGGCTCCCACGTCCACTCGGTCCTCACATCTATCTTCTTCTCCTCCTTGCAGAACTTCCTCGATCCTCACGGGAGGTTTTTGCTGAGCTTGCCCCCTGGCTTCTTTCATCTCCAAAAACTCTGGGCAGGTGGTCATTGTGTGGCCCTCCTCCTGGTGAAAGTCACAAACGAGCAATGCCACCCTGCCTTGTCTTCTACTCGCTCCTCCTCGAGCTCCTCCCCTTCCTCCTCTTCCTTTCACGATCTCTATAGCCTCTTGCTGCAGTGGGAGGGGGACCTTTGTCCTTGCCTCTAGGTCGGCTGATTGAACCTTCCCTAACCGCAAAAGTTCTCTCCATCTTGCCATCATCCCCCCTATCCCTAGGGGAGAACTTCTTGGGGCCTCCAGCCTATCTGATTGTTAGGCTCCCTGCACCCCCACCCTTGGTACTGCCCCTGGCATCGGGGCTCTTCCCTTCTCCTCTCCTCTCTCTGATCCCTCTGCTCCCTATACTCTCTCTACCTCATGGCTCCTTCACATCCTCCTATGCCAGCTTGGCTAGCTTCTTGGGAAAAGCTGGGTTGGCCATCTCTATCTCTATCTCCTTTGTCGCCCTATCCATCAGCTCCTCGAAGGAGAGGGGGGAACCCTCTTCAGCTCCATGCTAAAGAAGCTTGACCTCAACCCAAGGGTGAAGGAAAGCATCGCGGTGTACCCAAGCATTTCTAGAACCTGCAGAATCTCTTCCTGGAACCTATCAACATTGCATCCCAGCATCTCCTATAGCTTCTGCTTGATGGAGAACAAGCACTCCTCCGACTTCTTCCTCTTCTTTGACATCGAGAACCTCAACAGGAACCCTCAGCACAAATCTTCAAAGATGTAAATTGAGCTCGTTGTGTAACACCTCCCCTGTAATGACTGCATAACATGGGTCCGGCCGGGGCCCCACAACATATAGACGCCACAGCTTCAGCATTATAAGATGATATAATCTACCCAATCTCAAAACTAAGAATAAACACAGTGGATAAATAAACCTAACAACTAGAAGTTATCCACCACTAACAGAAGTATCAAATGGCCTTAAGGCCTTACACACAAAAGTCCAGGCACAAAGACCATATAGTCAAACAACAACGTACGAAAGCACTCCTAAGCTACCTCGACATGCAAGCCGGACAATGTCTAAGCAAGGTTCATAAAATCACTGCAAGCAACAATAAACATACAGCAACACTTCATGAGGCTTAGGGCTTTTCGCCCGGCGCACTAGCTCCCGCTTGCGATCCTTGCCCTATAAAGATTTGAAGTAACGCGGGTCAGCAAAGACTGACCTCTACTGTGTAACCAACACATCTCCTCTCGGCCGCCCCTAACGGACCCCGAGGTACCACTCCAACCTGCAAGTCAGCCCTTCGTATACCAAATGTACAAATAGATAAAGCTTGTAAAAACAGGTTTTGATGTCCCATACAACATACACGTTTTCTATGTTTTGAACAGAGTGAAGGGGCCTACTATGCAACATGAATGTGAACTCGGGCTTCGCCCAAGGCACCCTATCTCGTATGCATCTAACACATCATCAAACAACTGGGTACTACCGTTTCCGCATTGGCTTAAAGCCGCAAAACAAAAGGGAGCTACCATGTCCCTAATGGCCCAAACACCGTCATACGGAAATCTTGCAAAAGCCCCACCCGCATACAGGTCTTAAACCCCGGGCTTGCCCGCAAATTCTGAATTCTCGCGTCAAGATTCTGTCTCACACACAAACTGATTCTAAGAACCCTTATTGGACCCCACCCGCTCATGGCCTCATTGCCCGGGCTTGCCCTACGCTCGGCATTCTCGTCAGTCTCACAGAAGGGGACTAGTCTCGCCGGGACACTCTCCCCATATGACTTGCACGTCACAGGATAGCCAGCCGACCATGGAGACGTAGCCACGCCTTAGCACAGCACAACCATATATTTTCCCACCCTAATCCTCCAATTGTACTGTATCGATCCCGTACTCCAAGGAAAACATCTACCGCCAAAGCGGAGCTAACCTTGTCCGGTTCCGACTACGAGTACTCACTCGAGAAAAGGGGAAAAACTCATACAACACAACGACATCTTGCCGCAACAAGTTTCTACCGAATCCTCAAGGCTCGCTATGCAACATCACCGAGTCGGACTAACGGCCGCAACTACGGTTTCACCCACAATGCCTAATCCACAAACGGAGCGGATCTCTAATGCAAAATCATGTTGGGGGAAGACACAATCGACCCGGAGGTTCCTCTTGAACCATGGCAACCCAAACCCCTCTCATTTGAGAGATCTGGAGCCCAAAGATGAAAAGAAATGATGTTAAGCGTGCATCCTACAACCAAGAGGAGAAGTGTCGTTACCTTGCGACCCCTCTTCCTAGCCATGGAGAAACTTGGCCGGATGAACACCACCGCAACGATCCCGCCTTTGTGGATCTGGACTCCGCTCGCGAAACGGGGCTCCGAAGCTTCACCGGCGGCCGGAGTTGATCTCCTTCTTCCTCCTAGCTCTCCCCTCTCTCTAAGGCTTTTAGAAAGAGGAAGAAGATGAAGAAGTGAGGGTTTTAAAACCCTATTTCGGCCTTAAGCCTAGCAAAGATCAACCACCACCCTTGGATCCCCAAAGAAGGAAACGAACGGCCACGATTCGCCCTGAAAATAAACTTCCTGGGCCGAACACGGGTTGTGACATGCCCGTATCCAAGGCCTTGTTCCCTTACTCGCCGTCAAACCAGAAATCCCGAACATGACACGGCCTTTGACACGGCTTCGGGCACGCCCGTGTCTCAAGTGACACGCCTGTGTTAGGGCCCGTGTCACGGCCCGTGTCCCCCAAACGACACAGGACCAAAACGTCCCGAGATCCACACGGTCATGTGACACGCCTGTGTCACATGTTGTGTTCTAGAGACGCCCAGGGACATGCCCGTGTCCCAGGCCGTGTACCTTCCTCAGCCAAACAACCCGAGCGGAACACGGTCGTGGACACACCCGTGTCTCTGGCCGTGTGCCCTCACTCAACGCCACAAAATTGTTGAGTGCTCGACACGCCCTTGGACACGCCCGTGTCCAAGACCGTATGCACACTCAACACCACAAAATCATTGAGTGCTCGACACGCCATGTGACATGCCCATGTCGCAAGTGACACGCCCATGTCATAGCCCGTGTTCTCACTCAACGATCGTTGACTGAAAAATTGTCGAACCCGAGCACGACATGCCCTGTGACACGCCCGTGTCACAGGCCGTGTCAACCTACCCAGAACCAATCTTGGCCAAAACAACGCCATCGGTTCCTCTTCCAAAATTTGGGGTGTTACAATTCCTCCCCCCTTAAAAGAATTTCGTCCCGAAATTTTAACTATAGAAGGTAAATAAACTTAAACGGTACCTGAACAGAAAAGCTCGGGGTACTCCTCAAGCATGGCTTGCTCTCGTTCCCACGAAAGCTCCTCGCGGCCACAGTTGTCCCAACGAACCTTTACGAGTTTAACATTCTTATTTCGCAATTGCCGAACCTCTGAATCTTCTATCCCAATTGGACGAACTCGCGTCCTCAAGTCCTCCTCTATTGGCACCGCTGCCTGTTCGATCACCACGCTGGCCTCTATCAAAGCTTTCCTCAAGACGGAGACATGGAAGATATCGTGTAATCCAATCAGCTCCGTGGATAAAGCCAACCGGTACGCTGCTTCTCCCACCCGTCCTATAATCTCGAACGGTCCCAAAAACCTCGGACTCAACTTCTTGAGTCGGTGAATCCGTGAAACGCCTTTGAACGGCTTAATCTTTAGATAGACCCAGTCGCCCACCGCGAACTCCACATTCCTGTGGCGTGCGTTAAAATATTTTGCTTGCCGATCTTGAGCTACCTTCATTCACTCTTGAATGGTTCACACCAACTCACTAGCGTCAGCAACCACTTCTTTCCCCAAAAGTTTGGTGTCTCCCGCCTCTGTCCAAGACATCGATGTTCGACACCGCCTCCCATACAAAACTTCGTATGGCGCCATCTTGATACTTGTTTGGTAATTATTATTATAAGCGAACTCTACCATGAAGAGATGATCCTTCCACTTCTTGCCGAAGTAGAGAGTACACATCCTCAGCATATCCTCCATAGTATGGTTCGTTCTCTCGGTCTGCCCGTCAGTCTGAGGATGGAAGGCCGTACTGAACTTGAGTTTCGTGCCCAGGCTTTTCTTCACCAACCTCCAATACTTAGACATGAAACGTCTGTCACGATCACTAACTATGCTCTTTGGAATCCCATGTAGTCGCACAATGTTGCGAACGTACAATTCCACCAACTTTTCCACGTTGTCCTCCTTCCGATTTGGGATGAAGTGTGCCACTTTGGTCAAGCGGTCCACGATCACCCAAATGGCGTCGTCGCCCTGCTGCGATCTAGGTAACCCATGCACAAAATCCATGGAGATGTCATCGAATTTCCACTCTGGGATAGGAAGAGGCTTCAAGAACCCGCCCGGCTTCTGACACTCGGCCTTTACTAAGGCACAGTTTTGGCACCAACTCACACACAAAGCTACATCATGCTTCAGACCAGGCCACCAATAGGACTTCTTCATATCCAAGTACATCTTTGTACTACCCGAGTGAATGGAGTACTTTGTGAAGTGGGCCTCAAACATCAACTCCTCCCGGAGCTTGCCGAACTGCGGTACGTAGATCCTTCCGCCCTTCCTCAGAATCCCATCAATCATCTCCCAGGCACTGCCCTCGCCCTTTTGAGCTTCCTCCACACATGGTTAGAACCCCGTATCCAAACGGGTCGCCTCCCGAATACGATCGCACAAATCGTTCTGCATTTCAATCCAGTTTAGCCGAGCCAGGCTAGACTCGCCTCTGGCTACACATTCCATACCGAGGGAATCCCAATCCCGCCTCAAATGCTCATCATGAGCTTCGATCAAATTTCCTTGCCCCGAGTATTTTCTACTCAAAGCATCAGCCACCACATTGGCTTTGCCTGGCGTGTACTAAATTGCCACTTTGTAGTCCCCAAGGAACTCGACCCACCTGCGCTGCCGCATATTTAAGTCCTTCTGATCTAGGAGATACTTCAGACTTTTGTGGTCCGTGAAGATCTTCACTTTCGCACCATACACGTAGTGCCGCTACAATTTTAGCGCAAAGATTACCGCCGCCAATTCCAAATCGTGGACGGGGTAGTTTCTCTCGTGCTACTTCAACTGCTTAGACCCAAAGGCGATCACGCTGCCATGCTGCACCAGAACGCACCCTAAACCGCATCTGGATGCGTCACTGAAAATCTGAAATCCTTCGGTCCCCTTCGGTAGACTTAGGATTGGCGCAGTCATCAACCTTTCCTTCAGGGTATCAAATGCCTGATTGCACTCTTGATTCCACACGAATTTCAGATCCTTACGATTTAGTGAAGTGAGGGGTAGAGCTATCTGCGAAAAGTTTTCCACAAACCTTCGATAGTACCCGGCTAGTCCAAGAAAACTCTGGACTTCCACCATGGTCCTCAGAACTGGCCACTCTCTGATGGCTTCTACTTTCATTGGATCTACCGCCACCCCATCCCCACTGATTACATGGCCCAAAAATGTCACTTTCTCCAACCAGAAATCGCACTTGGAGAACTTTGCATAAAGCTGGTTCTCTCTCAACACTTGCAACACTATTCTCAAGTGGGACTCGTGCTCCGCTTCCGACTTGGAATACACCAAAATGTCATCAATGAAGACGACTACAAACGAGTTTAAGTATTTGCGAAAGACTCGGTTCATCAGATCCATGAATACGGATGGTGCGTTCGTCAGCCCGAACGGCATCACCGAAAATTCAAAGTGACCATACCTTGTGCCAAATGCGGTCTTGGGTATGTCTTCGTCTCAAATTCGTAACTAATAGTAGCCTGACTTCAAGTCCAACTTGGAATACACCACCGACCCCACCAACTGGTCAAACAGATCGTCTATCTGAGGAATCAGGTACTTATTCTTGATAGTCAGTTTGTTCAACTCTCGGTAGTCTATGCACAACCGCATACTACCGTCCTTTTTCTTTACGAACAACACCGGCGCACTCCACGGTGAAGAGCTGGGTCTGATATACCCCTGCTCCAAAAGCTCCTGTAACTGAACTTTAAGTTCGGCCAACTCCTTTGGTGCCATCCTAAAGGGAGGACGTGACACCGGTCTAGCCTCTGGCACTAGCTCGATAGAGAAATCAATCTCCCGCCGAGGAGACGCTCCAGGCAGTTCCTCAGGAAACAAGTCTTCGAACTCTGCCACTATGGGTACTTCACCAAGTGATAACCTGGAAAGGCTAACTTCCAACAGTGCTACTAGGGCTACACCTCCTTGGTTGACTGCCCATACTAATTGCATGGCCGAAACTAGGGAATAGGCTACCCCATGTAGACCCTCAAACTTGACTTCTGCTTGCCCCTCACCCCTCAGGGTTACCACCTTGGACAGGCAATCGATACTGGCACGCTGCTCCGCTAGCCAGTCCATCCCAGAAATTATGTCAAACTCGGACAATGGTAAGATTGCCGCCACCAACATTAAGTCGACTCCATCTAGACTCCAAAAAATATGCCCTTTAGCCCTGGTAGTCATAGATGACCCATTAGGAATGCGCACTTTCAACTCTGCGTACGTTGAGAAAGACTCAACTCCAATCCTCCAGATAAAATTTTCCGCAAGGAAGGAGTGCGGCGCTCCCATATCAGACAGTACCCTAGAGGGGTACCCGAAAACTACCACAAAGCCTAAATACATGCAACAAACATAAATGGCTTGAAAGACAGAAATCTAAGGTGCAGGTTGAACTCTCATACCTGTCACCACATCGGGTTGACAGATTGCTTCCTATTGCCCAAGGTTATAGGCCCTTGGCTGCACTGGTTGAAACCAAGAAGCACTCGACTCTGTCATCTTCCCTTTCTCTGCAGCACTGGGGCCGGAGCGCACAGTCTGCTCCTGCCTTGGCTCTTGCTCAGTGTTCCCTTGAGTACAAAATCTCGCTATGTGTCCTGGCTTGCCACAATTGTAGCACGTCTAAGGTCCCTTAGAGCGTGACCCTCCGGACGTCCAATTACTTTTCTCGCCCGACTTGTATGGGTGAGGCTTCTTCTTCCATCTGCTCCCTTCCGACTTCCCATGGGACTGAGAAGGCTTTCCTTCCCCCTGCTTGGGTGTGAAACCCTTTCGGCGCTGGGATGGCTCCATGTCACTTTCCAAAATGCTGGCCGCCTCAACCAATTCGTTGAAACCCGCACGTTTCATAGATATGAGGGGCTGTCGCAGATTCTCCCTTAATCCGTGATAGAAGAGATTGTCTCTCTCCTCATCATCTGTCATGGTTGTTCCCGCATACCGACCCAAACGAGTGAATTCTTGAACATACTCGTCCACGGTCTTATCTCGCTACACCAAGTGTAGAAACTGTCTCTGGAGGGCTAGC
Organism: Platanthera zijinensis; assembly: GCA_039513925.1. Lineage (NCBI taxonomy): Eukaryota > Viridiplantae > Streptophyta > Magnoliopsida > Asparagales > Orchidaceae > Platanthera > Platanthera zijinensis. The sequence continues at coordinate 32,385,373 of CM077082.1, forward strand.
CTTGTTGATGCGGGAATGTACTTCTTCAGGAAAGTATTCCCAAACTCATCAATGGACGGTGTACGTCCAGGAAACTATCGGCCACTGTGGCTCGACCACCATAACTTGGCGTCCCCATCCAATATGAAGGCAGCAAACTCTGCTTTCATCTCGACTGGCGTCTCGGCCGCCCTCAGAAGCTCCTGAATCCGAGCCCACCAATCTTCTGCATCTGTAGGCGTGCCGATTCCCTTAAAGGTTGGAGGGTGGAAGCTCAGAAAATACTTCATTTGCCGGTCCCCATGTCCGACAACCACCCTTTCGGCCAGCGGTTCTGCCCGCCTGGCTTCCTCGCCCGGCACGGCGGTTGCCGTATCCGGGGTAGCAGGAGTTGCTACTTGAGCAATGGGGGCTGCTACTTGTACTACCGCTGCATCTTGGGCCGCCACCATTGCTTCCGCAAGCATGCGGCAAAAGTCGGCAGGGGTCACCCCCATGCCTAAAGGACCCTGCGTCGTAGCGCTACTCGTCGAGAGCTCTTCTCTTGGCCTCGACGTCCCCGCCTTATTACTTGCACTCTAAACACAAGCAAAGAGAAACACATTTCAGTCTCTAATCGCAAGACTCAAACACAGGGACACTCATGACCCCGCAATACTCCTATGTGGATAACTTCTTATACGCGACTCGATTTTGACTTTCGACCACGAATTCTCTCCTCGGAACACTAAACCTCCCTCTGATACAAAAATGTAACACCTCCCCTGTAATGACCGTATAACATGAGTCCAGCTGGGACCCCACAACATACAGACGCCACAGCTTCAGCATTATAAGATGATATAATCTACCCAATCTCAAAACTTAGAACAAACACAGCGGATAAATAAACCTAACAACTAGAAGTTATCCACCACTAACATGAGTATCAAATGGCCTCAAGGCCATACACACAAAAGTCCAGGCACAAAGATCATATAGTCAAACAACAACGTGTGAAAGCACTCCTAAGCTACCTCGGCATGCAAGCCGGACAATGTCTAAGCAAGGTTCATAAAATCACCGCAAGCAACAATAAACATACAGCAACACTTCATGAGGCTTAGGGCTTTTTGCCTGGCGCACTAGCTCCCGCTTGCGATCCTTGCCCTGTAAAGATTTGAAGTAACGTGGGTCAGCAAAGGCTGACCTCTACTGTGTAACCAACACATCTCTTCCCGGCCGCCCCTAACGGACCCCGGGGTACCCCTCAAACCTACAAGTCAGCCCTTCGTATACCAAATATACAAATATATAAATCTTTTAAAAACAGGTTTGGATGTCCCATATAGCATACACATTTTCTATGTTTTGAACAGAGTGAAGGGGCCTACTATACAACATGAATGCGAACTCGGGCTTCGCCCAAGGCACCCTATCTCGTATGCATCTAACACATCATCAAACAGCTGGGTACTACCGTTTCTCCATTGGCTTAAAGCCGCAAAACAAAAGGGAGCTACCATGTCCCTAACGGCCCAAACACCGTCATACAGAAATCTTGCAAAAGCCCCACTCGCATACAGGTCTTAAACCCCGGGCTTGCCCGCAAATTCTGACTTCTCACGTCAGGATTCCGTCTCACACACAAACCGATTCTAAGAACCCTTGCTGGACTCCACCCGCTCATGGCCTCATTGTCAGGGCTTGCCCTACGCTCGGCATTCTCGTCAGTCTCACAGAAGGGGACTAGTCTTGCTGGGACACTCTCCCCATATGACTTGCACGTCACGGGATAGCCAGCCGACCACGGAGACGTAGCCACGCCTTAGCACAGCACAACCATATATTTTTCCACCCTAATCCGCCAATTGTACTGTATCAATCCCGTGCTCCAAGGAAAACATCTACCACCAAAGCGGAGCTAACCTTGTCTGGTTCCGACTAAAAGTACTCACTCGAGAAAAGGGGAAAAACTCATACAACACAACGGCATCTTGCCGCAACAGATTTCTACCGAATCCTCAAGGCTCGTTATGCAACATCACTGAGTCGGACTAACGGGCGCGACTACAGTTTCACCCACAATGCCTAATCCACTAACAGAGCGGATCTCTAATGCAAAATCATGCCGGGGACGGACACAATCAACCCGAAGGTTTCTCTTGAACCATGGCAACCCAAACCCCTCTCATTTGAGAGATCTGGAGCCCAAAGATGAAAAGAAATGATGATAAGCGTGCATCCTACAACTAAGAGGAGAAGTGTCGTTACCTTGCGACCCCTCTTCCTAGCCATGGAAAAACTTGGCCAGATGAACACCACCGCAGCGATCCCGCCTTTGTGGATCTGGACTCCGCTCGCGAAACGAGGCTTCGAAGCTTCACCGGCGGCCGGAGTTGATCTCCTTCTTCCTCCTATCTCTCCCCTCTCTCTAAGGCTTTTAGAAAGAGGAAGAAGATGAAGAAGTGAGGGTTTTAAAACCCTATTTCGGCCTTAAGCCTAGCAAAGACCAACCACCACCCTTGCATCCCCAAAGAAGGAAACGAACGGCCACGATTCGCCCTGAAAATAAACTTCCTGGGCCAAACACGGGTTGTGACACGCCCGTGTCTAAGGCCGTGTTCCCTTACTCGCTATCAAACCAGAAATCCCGAACATGACACGGCCTTTGACATGGCTTCAGACACACCCGTGTCTTAGGTGACACGCCCGTGTCAGGGCCCGTGTCACGGCCCGTGTCCCTCAAACGACACAGGACCAAAACGTCCCGAGAGCCACACGGCCATGTGACACGCCCGTGTCGCATGCCGTGTTTTAGACATTCCCAGGGACATGCCCGTGTCCCAGGCCATGTACCTTCCTTATCCAAAAAACCCGAGCGGAACACGGTCGTGGACACACCCATGTCTCTGGCCGTGTGCCCTTACTCAACGCCACAAAATCGTTGAGTGCTCAACACGCCCTTGGACACGCCCATGTCCAAGACCGTGTGCATACTCAACGCCGCAAAATCGTTGAGTGCTCGACACGCCCTGTGATACGCCCGTGTCGCAAGTGACACGCCCGTGTCATAGCCCGTGTTCTCACTCAACGATCGTCGACTGAAAAATCATCGAACCCGAGCACGACACGCCCTGTGACACGCCCGTGTCATAGGCCGTGTCAACCTACCCAGAACCCATCTTGGACAAAACAACGCCATTGGTTCCTCTTCCAAATTTTGGGGTGTTACACGTTGGGAGCTGGTGGAACCAGTCCCTCGCCTTCTCCTTTAGAGTGATGGCAAATAGCCGACACTTGAAAGCATCGGACATCTGCCTTATGGAAATGACATCCTCAAACCACTGCACATGATGCGTAGGGTCGCCCCTGCCCGTGTAGTAGGACATGTCCAGCTCCCTTAATCCATCTAGAACAGGAGCCGAGATGATAAGCTCACTAAAAGGGCTCCCTCCCCCAGCCTGCCGAGAGGGCTCATCCCACGACCTTAGCTCGCTAGCCCTGTCTGCACTGGCTTGCCCGGGGAACAGCTCCCACCCGGCGACATCCCTCTCGGTAACCTCTGTTGGAACCTCCTTCCCGGGATGCTGTCGGGGAGTGTTCTCGGCCAATGAAGGGGAGGCAACCACTGGGACCTGAGGTGTGGCCCACTCGCTCCTTGCCAAGAAGGCCAGGTGGATGGTCTGGAGGATCTCCCTCCTGAAGTCCTCCAACATCCCCAGTGTCACCCCACTTCCCCGAGTGGGAGAACCTCTTGAACCAGCTCCTTCTCCTTCATCCCCAGCCATGGGACTTGACTTGAGATTTTCTTGTGTCGGCTATGGTCCACGCTCACCACACCAGAAATGTTGAAGCCAAAAACTGGCCTCAATGAGAGTTCGGACCTTAGGGTATAGCTAACACCTACTTCTCCCAAACCCTGACCCCTGACTGGTAACAAAGAACTAAAAACTGACCTTGAGCCTCAGTTGGGAGGTCTCTCTACTAACCTTGAAGATCTCTGAGCGATTTCCCTCCAAAGCCAATCGCTGGGCTAGGAGTACCTCAAAAAGCACTAGAGAATTTGAGAAATGATAAAAAAACTTGCCTTCTGAGGAACTTTGTGGGTCTATTTATAGATTTTCAAAATCTTGCATGCTCGAAAATTACTGAAATACTATGGGCTGGTCTGCCAACAGCCAAAACTGCGCTGTTCTGAGGAGCTAAGTGCATTCATAGGGGTATCCAAGTAATTTCACCTTTGGGCCCTACCTGGCAGAAAATGCAGACCTAGGTGCATCCAAGTAATTTCATCTCTGGACCCTACCTGGCGAGAGCCCTCCCGCTGATCTTTGTGGGCCTACCGCTTGTCTCGAGCGTGAACCTTCCCGCCTACCCTGGGCGGGAGCCATAAGGCTAGAGGGGGCGTTGAGTGGTGAAGCTTCACTCAACGCCAAGAACCAAAAGGCTCCCACCGACTCGAGGCGCAAGCCCTTTCGCCTGGCCTAGACGGGAACCCTCTCGCCTTCTTACCTATCTGGTCCGTTTTTAGCCCAGAGCTAGCCTAAGGCTAGCTTAATCCGGGTCTCTGGAGCATCTTCGTCTCACTCTGCGAATATGGGGTTGTACATGTACAATATAAAATTATACACACAACAAAAATATTAATTATATATATAATAAATAATATATATAATTATTATAATATATATAGCATAATATGTTAATATATGTAATAATTAATTATTACAAATATTTTTGTATAATATAATTATTATACTTATATATGTTAAAATATTTATATAATATAATTATTATACTTATACGTAATAAAAATATAAGTTAAAATTATTTGACATGTTATCACAGATGACACCTTGGCTCGTTGGGTTGAGTTGTTCCTCCTGTGCTTGAGATTCCGGGATCAAAACCAGACAACCACATTTTAAAATAAAATTTTAACAGTTGGCGAGTTTCCAAAACACGCTCTGATTCGTCGGTCCCCGGTCAGCCCGCCCAGTTCAATGGTCAGCACGCCCGATTTCTTAGAGTTATAAGGGAAGAATCATAATTTCACATAAGTTTAGGATACCCCAGTAGTCAGTGGCGAATCCAGGATTTTCATCGCACCCGGGCACCAAGTAATGGATATAAATATTTTATAATTCAAACTTTTTAAAGTTATATTTCAAGTACTGATGGGTTCCACCTTCATTTATAGGAAGCAAGGAGCCTCCAATAATCTCCACTCAAGGAAAGTCATGGGTGGGCCCCACCCCCCACCCCCCCCCCCCCCACCCCATGATCTCTCATGGAGATGATGGGGGCAGGCCCCACTCCCTCCCTTCGTGGGGAGAACCTCCGCCAGCAAGAGGCCGAGCCACCGCCGGCGGCCGACACACCCTCGGCCGCCGCGGCCGTACCCGGCCACCGCGGCCGTACCCGGCCGTAACCATGGCCGTCGCGGTCATGGCCGGCCGCGGCCACGGCCGGCCACGGCCGGGAGGCGCGTGGCCGGCCCCCGTCGCCGGTCGCCCGGCCGCCGCCGCCGTCATGGAGGCCCCGCCGTCAGGAGAAGCCTCCCCGCCGTCCGATCAAGGGGGAGGCCCTCCCGGTCGTCTAATCGAAGGGGTAACCATCCACTATCCCACCACTTTAGTGGTGGGGCCCGCCATGATCCGCTCCTGGAGGCTATAAAAAGGCCCCCAAGGGACTCTTATTCCGGACCTTTTTCTCTTCTCCGCTCCTTCCTCTTCTTCTTCAGGTGAGAGCCCCCCTGCCTCCTCCATCGAGTCGGCCACCGCTCGTCGTGAACCTTCAACAGCCACCAGCGGCCACCAACGGCCACCTGGGACAATTAGCTGCCGCCAGCGGCTATAAGCACCCCATCAGCGCACCGTTAGCCAAAGAACGTCCAGGACCGCAAGGAAGCCAAGGGAAGAAGCGATCCAAAGCTAGCAAGCGTGCGCCGCCCCGAGCACACGCGCCAGAAGCACCCCATACATTTGCTCGCCTAAGTCACTTCCGTGGGGCAGCCTGTTGTCCGCTGGAAGCGTCAATCTTTATCTCTCCTCTCAAAGTTGTAACGGGAGCGGTCCGTCGCCCCGATTCACCAATCAAATTGTAACCCCCGGAATCTAGTGGAATTTGACCGGCACAGACCCGGTCACGTGGTTTTTTACCCGGTTGAAGGGTTTTCCACATTAAAACTTCTGGTGTACATTTCCCTTTTTAAACTGACTGTGTGCGCGCTCGACCGCTCCACGAGCTAAGACGGTCCAAGTTAAACCGGAGCGCCGAGTTTGGCCGCAATAGTTTGGCGTCGTCTGTGGGAATCATTCCCAACATCCTTCGCAGAACAAGTTCATCATCCTTGCCACCGCAATGGCAAAGAGAAATGCCCGCATTGCCGAAGGATCCGCACTTGGCGGACACACTGAGCCCGCATGTTCCTATTCTCTGGTGGACGTGCCACTGACTGCTGAAGCCACATTAACTCCCGATACCACCCTGGAAGGACGCATCCGCCAGATGGAAGAACAACAAGTCAAATTGCTCACCCTGCTCCGAGATATGGGAGCACCAGTCGAGCCGCAACCTCCATCAATTCACGTCCCAACGCAAGAATTCCAGCAGAAATAAGGACAAAACCTCAGGAGGCAGGAAGAGTCATGACAAGATGAGCCCCGCCGGCGTAACCCTTCAACGACCGGGGGGCAACACCAGCCCCAAGAATACTTCCCCCTAAGTATTGTATGCGCTAACGCAAGGCATACAGTCCGAAGTGATTCAAAATCCCTCCAACCAAGGTATCCTCAGCCCTTCCCGCAAGTTGATTTAACGCCACCAGAAGAGCCTCTTCCTCCAACGACACATTACATGCACAAAGAATATAACATAGAGAAGGAATTCTCAAGCACAAGCAGCTCCCCCGCACCCGCCGCATCACTCCAAGAGATGTACGATCATCACCTTGCCTGTTCGCATTATAAAGAGAGGGTTGGGAACATAACAAACCCTGACGCCTCGGCCACAGAGCAAAGACTCAACAAGTATCAGCCCAGCGATAACTCACTTGACTCCCAGGCAGCACCACGCTCGGAGGATGACTCCGAAATCCGTAGTTTCAACGGGACAGGCGACCCACTGGCACACCTAAAGTATTTTGAAACTAACATCCACACCCGCAACGCTTCAGATCAAATCATGATCCAAGCATTTCTGACAACACTAAAAGGCAGAGCTCGAGCCTGGTCTTACTCCCTACAAGGAGAAAAGATTGATAGCTACCTCGAACTCGCCACCCTCTTCATCAGAAGATTCATAAAGCCTTCACCGGAAAATCCAGGACCAAGCAGAAGACAGAAAAGGAAGAAAGAGGAGGAACCAAAATAAAAAGAGCGACCTCTGAGCAGGCATTGTCGCGGTAGTCGACAACGTGGCCCTCCAAGGAGTGGGGGGCAACCTCCACTTCAGGAATACACCCCCCCCTGAATACTACCCGTTCCAATGTGATGTATACAATTCAAAATGATCCAGTATTCCAATGACCAAGAGCACCGCGACCAAACCCCAAAGCTGACCAAACAAGATACTGCAAGTATCACCGAGGCCGCGGACACAACACCAACGAATGCAATGGGCTAAAGGAGGAAATCCAGCGGCTGGCCAGCCTAGGAGCAGTCAATCAGTTCATATCAAGAAAGAAGCCGCCTCCCAGTCAGAGTATGACACCTACAACCATCAGAATCGGCAATCCATCTACCGAGTTGAACCAAGTTTTGGTGGATGCAGAGATCACCGTCAATGTGTTGTTTTTATCAACACTACTTCAGCTCAAGCTAACCACTGGCCACCTCAAGTTAATGTCTACAAGCGTGGGCGTTTCAGGGAACAACCCGCTACCAGTCATCGGCACCATCACTCTCCCAGTCACTCTCAAAGACGTACACCGACAGACATCCTATGACGTACAGTTCGCCGTCATCCAAGCTGATTCCGACTACACAGCAATACTCCAACAATCGCTCCTGGATGTCTTCCAATCCCTCTCTCGGCACTTCCATCTTTAAGTGGTTTCATTTATTAGTTTGTTTTGTTTATTAAATATTATATAAATCACAAGCCCAGGCTTGTGAGGACTATCTTTTTATCATTTACCTTGACAGTATGGGAATCAAGAAATGGCTTCTTCACGCTAAGTCACGTAATCGAATCAAACGCATGATCCTAATCAAGTCAACACCATGGGGTTCTGCTCCCCCCACGAAGAAGCCGCGAGCATCCCTCGCGCAACTTAAGCCGCGAGCAGCCCTCATGCACCACGGTGGGGGTCTGCCCCCCTCACGAAGAAGCTGCGAGCATCCCTCGCGCAACTTAATCTGCGAGCAGCCCTCGCGCACCACCGTGGGGGCCTGCCCCCCACACGAAGAAGCCACGAGCTTCCCTCGCGCAACTTAAGCCGCGAGCAGCCCTCGAGCACCACCGTGGGGGCCTGCCCCCCTCACGAGGAAGCCGCGAACATCCCTCGTGCAACTTAAGCCGCGAGCAACCCTCGCACAACACCGTGGGGGTCTGCTCCCTCACGAAGAAGCCGCAAGCATCCCTCGCGCAACTTAAGCCGCGAGCAGCCCTCGCGCATCACCGTGGGGGCCTGCCCCCCTCACGAGGAATCTGTGAGCATCCCTCATGCAAATTAAACCGCAAGCAACCCTCGCGCAACACCGTGGGGGCCTGCCCCCTCACGAAGAAGCCGCGAGCATCTCTCGCGCAACTTAAGCCGCGAGCAGCCTTCGCGCATCACCGTGGGGGTCTACCCCCCTCACGAGGAAGCCGCGAGAAACCCTCGCGCAACACCGTGGGGGCCTGCCCCCTCACGAAGAAGTCGCGAGCATCCCTCGCGCAACTTAAGCTGCGAGCAGCCCTCGCGCACCACCGTGGGGGCCCACGCGCACAAAGCCGTGGACCAGCTCCATGCAACCAAGCCGCGAGCCAGCCTCGCGCACAAAGCCGTGGACCAGCTCCACGCAACCAAGACGCGAGTCAGCCTCGCGTACAAAGCCGTGGACCAGCTCCACGCAACCAAGCCGCGAGCCAGCCTCGCGCACAAAGCCGTGGACCAGCTCCACACAACCAAGCCGCGATCCAGCCTCGCGCACAAAGCCGTGGACCAGCTCCATGCAACTAAGCCGCAAGCCAGCCTCGCGCACAAAGTCGTGGACCAGCTCCACGCAACCAAGCCGCGAGCCATCCTCGCGCACAAATCCGTGGACCAGCTCCACGCAAGCAAGCCGCGAGCCAGCCTCGCGTACAAAGCCGTGGACCAGCTCCACGCAACTAAGTCACGAGCCTGACCCATGTACCATCATAAGGGTCTACTCCCTCTCTATTTTTACAGCTAGGCCGTAAAATCGAAGACGATTCAAACAAGATCTCAAGGATTTGGAGAGGACGCCACCAACGCCCTCCTACACTGCCACTTTATGGCAAAACACATCTGTGCAAAACATATGATAATGACATAAAGATGAAGATATCATAAGTGACAACAAATCTGAGCCCTAAGGGCGACAATCTCAAAAGCTACAACAAAAGCAAAAAAGCAACAAATATACGACAAGACATGCGACAGCAAATAAACACTACAACTACTCTCCATCAGCATCCGAGTCAGAGCGCTCATCCCCAGAAACGTCCGTAAAACTGAAACTGGAGGTGTCACACCCAAGGCGCTTTCCTACGAAGCGAAAGGCCTTCGAAACCCCGCGATAGAGCGCTAGCTCGCGTATGTCATCCATCTGGGGCTCCACCTCCTTGGACCAAATATCATCATGAACCTCTTCCGCAATCAAGTTGCAATCGCAAAGATAGTCCAGCGACTCCAAGTACTCTGCGAGCCCAGCCGCCTTCAGCTCTGATGCATGGTCGTTAGAAGACATCATATCAACCGGTGCCTTCGCCTCCCGAAGCTGAATCTCAAGGCCTGAAACCTCCTCTCGTGCCGCTTGCAGCAGGGCCCCCAAGCCAGATGTCTCCTCCCTCGCATGCTTCAGCATCTGAGTGGTCCTCTCCACCAAAGCCTTCTCCACGTCCAAGGCTGCACGCGTATCTTCTAGCTCGGACTTCAGCTCTGAGCCAACTCGACGGTGCCGTGCAATATCCCGGTCATGTTCCTCCTTCAGGGAGGAGAGTGAGCTCATCGACAACCGAAGCTTCTCCTGCAAAGCGAGATATTCGTCCTTCAGGCTCACGTAATGATCGTTCCAGATCCTTGCAATCTGCGTCTGAGTCTCAATCTGCAAGAGAAAGACACACGATAAGCCACTTTCAAACAAAAAAGGAAGGAAAAGAGATAGTCACCCCCTTACCACATCACTCATCGCCCTCAAGGAAGAAGACATCCGTGGAGCCGCTGTACTGGCGGGCGCCTGAGGAACCGGGGAAGCAGGCAGTTGTACCTCTGGAACTGAATCGTCAGAAGCTACCACCACAACATCAAGGTCAGCAGCAGGGGCCATCACCGCTTTCCTCTTCCGGCCCCCTCCCTGAGAAGTCGTCGCCACCTGAACCGCGCCCACCGAGATACCACATCCCAGCAGTCGCGAGCCTGATCTTGTGCAAACTATTATTTATTCAAAGTATCGCATTTTGCATTCTGTAAATATCGTGTATTAAAACAAGATCTATGGTCTCCCTAACTTACGCAACCTGGGGAGAGCCTGCCCCCTTTCTCCAGCAAAGCCATGGACCAGCTCCACGCAACCAAGCCGCGAGCCAGCCTCGCACACAAAGCCGTGGACCAGCTCCACGCAACCAAGCCGCGAGCCAGCCTCGCGCACAAAGCCGTGGACCAGCTCTAAGCAACCAAGCCGCGAGTCAGCCTCGCGCACAAAGCCGTGGACCAGCTCCACGCAACAAAGCCGTGAGCCAGCCTCGCGCACAAAGCCGTGGTCCAGCTCCACGCAACCAAGCCGCGATCTAGCCTCGCGCACAAAGCCGTGGACCAGCTCCACGCAACCAAGCCGCGAGCCAGCCTCACGCACAAAGCCGTGGACTAGCTCCACGCAACCAAGCCGCGAACCAGCCTCGCGCACAAAGCCGTGGACCAGCTCCACGCAACTAAGCCGCGAACAAGCCTCGCGCACAAAGTCGTAGACCAGATCCACGCAACCAAGCCGCGAGCCAGCCTCGCGCACAAATCCGTAGACCAGCTCCACGCAACCAAGCCGCGAGCCAGCCTCGCGCACAAAGCCGTGGACCAGCTCCACGCAAATAAGTCACGAGCCTGACTCATTTATCCTCGTAAGGGTCTACTCCCTCTCTATTTTTATAGCTAGGCCGTAAAATCGAAGATGATTCATACAAGCTCTCAAGGATTTGGGGAGGACGCCACCAACGCCCTCCTACATTGCCACTTTGTGGCAAAACACATCTGTGCAAAACATATGACAATGACATAAAAATGAAGATATCATAAGAGACAACAAATCTGAGCTCTAAGGGCGACAATCTCAAAAGCTACAACAAAAGCAAAAAAGAAAGCAATAAATATACGACAAGACATGTGACAGCAAATAAACAGTACAGCTACTCTCCATCAACATCCGAGTCAGAGCGCTCGTCCCCAGAAACATCCGCAAAACTGAAACCGGAGGTGTCACATTCAAGGCACTTTCCTACGAAGCGAAAGGCCTTCGAGACCCCGCGACGGAGCGCTAGCTCGCGTATGTCATCTATCTGGGGCTCCACCTCCTTGGACCAAATATCATCACGAACCTCTTTCGCAATCAAGTTGCAATCGCGAAGATAGTCCAGCGACTCCATGTACTCTGCGAGCCCTGCCGCCTTCAGCTCTGATGCATGGTCGTCAGAAGACAGCATATCCACCTGCGCCTTCGCCGCCCGAAGCTAAATTTCAAGGCCTGAAACCTCCTCTCGTGCCACTTGCAGCTGGGTCCCCAAGCCAGATGTCTCCTCCTTCGCATGCTTCAGCATCTGAGTGGTCCTCTCCACCAAAGCCTTCTCCACGTCCAAGGCTGCACGCGTATCTTCTAGCTCAGACTTCAGCTCTGAGCCAACTCAACGGTGTCGCGCAATATCCCGGTCATGTTCCTCCTTCAGGGAGGAGAGTGAGCCAATCGACAACCGAAGTTTCTTCTGCAAAGCGAGATATCCGTCCTTCAGACTCACGTAATGATCGTTCCAGGTCACTGCAATCTGCGCCTGAGTCTCAATCTGCAAGAGAAAGACACACAATCAGCCACTTTCAAATAAAAAAGGAAGGAAAAGAGATAGTCACCACCTTACCGCATCACTCATCGCCCTCAAGGAAGAAGACATCCGTGGAACCGCTGTACTGGCGGGCGCCTGAGGAACCGGGGAAATAGGTAATTGCACCTCTGGAACTAAATCGTCAGAAGCTACCACCACGACATCAAGGTCATCAGCAGGGGCCATCACCGCTTTCCTCTTCCGGCCCCCTCCCTGAGAAGTCGTTGCCACCTGAACCGCGCCCACCGAGATACCACATCCCAGCAGTCGCTTTTCCTCCACGTAAACATATATGTTGAAGAGACGATTGGCCAGCTCACGAGGCTCGGAGAATCCCAGCACTGGGGAAAAGTCCCGCTCCCTCCCTTTCACACGAAGGCAACGGTCGGGAGCGCATTCCACACCTCAGGAAGACCCCAGGAGTTCTTCATATATCCAAACAAAGTATTACCGTGACGACGATCTTTACGGGCCTTAAACTCTAGCCAAGCCTTGTTGTTACGCACCTCAATCCGCTCACCACCATCAAAGCGCACGTCGCGCCAATCCCGAAACTGGTCCAAAGAGAGCGAGCTCCCATGCTCACGAAAGAAAGCGACCAAGCCCATGATTCGAGCAACCCCAGTCGGAGCAAACTGGGAGACAGGCACTCCACAGAACTTCAAAATCTCTATCACCTCATCGCAGGGCGGAAACCGGAAGCCGGATCTAAGGGATACTTCACAAATCGTCAGCCATCCACGGGGAGGATTCTGAACCTGCTCCTCGGGCCGCAGGATCCTCACTTCTAAGTCAGCAGGAAGACCATACTTCGCCCTCCAAATTTTCACACCGTCTTCAGTCAAGGAAGAGCGCAAACGCATCGGACCAGAGGAGCGCTTCGTTACCTACACATGATGAAGAATGAAAAATCAGGTCACAGTTGTAAGGTCGCACAGTACAAACCGCACAACCCTCGCTTGAGCGCGCAAAATGCACACAAAGCTCGCCCGCGCGCACAAGCCGCACGCCAAACTTGCGCAGGCGGCCAGCACGTGCGCGCGCGGCCCGAGCACGCGCGGCTGGCGCGGGCGCGGCCCGCCCGCGCGCGCCCGGCCTACGCGCACGCGGTCGGCGCGCGCGCAAGGCCTGCGCACGCGGTCGGCGCACGCGCAAGGCCTGCGCACGCGGTCAGCCCGCGCGCTGCCAGCGCCCGCCCCCACAGCCCTTCCTCACACGCGCCGTTTTGACGCTCGAAAATCGCGTCGGCCTCCGTCCGCGTGTATCCGGCGCCCGTTCGCCAAGCCTCTGCACGACATAATACCTTAGAACCACGATCCATCGCCGCCGCCTCGGATTTCTCGTCGGCACCCACTATGACAACAAGGAACTACAGAAATCTCTCCTCACGCTCGCTTCGCTCCCGGCCAGTAGAGATTTGGGGGGCATTTGATGGGTTCCACCTTCATTTATAGAAAGCAAGGAACCCCTTCATGATCTCCACTCAAGGAAAGTCATGGGTGGGCCCTACCCCCCACCCCCCCATGATCTCTCATGGAGATGATGGGGGAAGGCCCCACTCCCTCCCTTCGTGGGGAGAACCGCCGCCGGCAAGAGGCCGAGCCACCGCCGGCACTCCCTTGGCCGCCGCGGCCACAACCATGGCTGCCTCGGCCATGACCACCGCGGCCGTGGCCAGCCGGGTTCGTGGCCAGCCGCGGCCGTGGCCAGCCGCGGCCGTGGCCGCCCCGGCCCCCCCGGCCGAGGCCGCCCGCGGCCGCCCCGGCCGTGGCCGCCCGCGGCCGCCCCGGCCGTGGCCTCCCCGGCCATGGCCGCTCCGGCCGTGGCCTGCCACCCTTGCCGCGCCCGACCGGCGGCAGGTCACCGCCGGGAGGAGCGCGGCCGACCCCCGTTGCCGACCGCCACCGACCGCCCGGCCGCCGCCGCCGTCATGGCGGCCCGCCATCAGGAGAAGCCTCCCCGTCGTCTGATCAAGGGGGAGGCCCTCCTGGCCGCCCGATCGAAGGGGTAACCACCCACTATCCCACCATTTTAGTGGTGGGGCCCGCCATGATCCACTCCTGGAGGCTATAAAAAGGCCCCCAGGGGACTCTTATTCCAGACCTTTTTCTCTTCTCCGCTCCTTCCGCTTCTTCTTCAGGTGAGAGCCCCCCTGCCTCCTCCATCGAGTCGGCCACCGCTCGCCGTGAACCTTCAACAGCCACCATCGGCCACCAACGGCCACCTGGGACAATTAGCTGCCGCCAGCGACTATAAGCACCCCATCAGCGCACCGTCAGCCAAAGGACGTCAAAGACCGCAAGGAAGCCAAGGGAAGAAGCGATCCAAAGCTAGCAAGCGCGCGTCGCCCCGAGCACGCGCGCCAGAAGCACCCCGCACATTTGCTCGCCTAAGTCACTTCTGCGAGGCAGCCTGTTGCCCGCTGGAAGCGTCAGTCTTTATCTCTCCTCTCAAAGTTGTAACGGGAGCGGCCTGTCGCCCCGATACATCAATCAAATTGTAACCCCCGGAAGCTAGTGGAATTTGACCGGCACAGACCCGGTCACGTGATTTTTACCCGGTTGAAGGGTTTTCCACGTTAAAACTTTTGGTGTACATTTCCCTTTTCAACTGACTGTGTGCGCGCTCGACCGCTCCACGAGCTAAGACGGTCCAAGTTAGTCTGAATCGACCGGAGCGCCGAGTTTGGCCGCAACAAGTACCAAAAATCTAAATATATACCAAAATCTCAAGGCTGAAGTTGTTGGAGCCTGAAGAGTTGATGTAATCTGAGACCTTTTAAAACTCCTTACATTTCAAACTTTCATCAACCATAGGGGAATCCGGAATCGTGAAGAATTTTAGCATAAGCTGACAAGAAGTACAATAACTAGTGAGATTATAAAAGGCGCAATAACAAGGACTTTGGTTGACTGAAACCCTGAAAGATACAAATGTGACTACTTTGGCTCACTGTCACTAAAATAAGGATCGATTAAAAGAACAATTAAAAGAAACATTACAGTTGACACTTATTTACTGGGTCTAATCACTATGATTTTTGTAAAACAGGATGTTGATGTACAGTATATGGAAGAACACTTAAAGAAATTAGGATAATAGAGAACAAAGTGAGCCTAGGCAATTAAACAATTATTCGGGCCACAATTGATGGAAATTATTCAGAAAACAGAGTGCTGATTCCATAAAGACCGTAGTCATCGAAATATTTTAGAATATTGGAGGCTTACAGTTATGTCATCAAAAATTAAAAACCTTAGAAAGTTTAGGGTCAAATAAGCCAAAAAATTAAGATAAGCCTTGTAAGGAAATCCTAATCAAGATAAATTTTATATGAAAACTTTTGAAAAGTGAAAACAATCCCAAAAATTAAATCTTTGTTGGAACTCTGGAAGAAAATGTAGAAGGGTTTGTTCAAAGTATTCTATCATACCCCATCTAAGTATGGAATAGGGTATAAATAGTACTTCCAGCATAGGGTCAAACTCTAGTATGACACGAACCCGTTAACCTATTCAGAGTCGTTCTCGACACGTGCGGACATATTATTATATATACTAACAATCTCCTCCTATGTCCGCCGTGAACCCAGACTTCAGATAGAGGGTTGTTTGTGCACAGTTCAACCAACTGTGAATTATACACAATCATGTCCAGCACCTGTTCCAAACAAAATTAGACTTAAACAGAAATAGTATGCACGCATAAGTAAAACGAAACTCAGCTACAACACATAATAGTCTCAGGTACAATAAGACACTGGTCATATATGTCGGGCGTCCCAAACAAATAGAGAGCTAAAAGTCTAATCAAATATTGCATAAAAAGAAGAGCTAAACAATGCTCTGAACGGAAGTAGCAAAAGATAAACTCATAACACTCTAAAGTTCATCATCCAAAAGATCATCCTGATCTGGATCCCAGTCAACCAGTGCTCCTCCTATCCCAGCAGCCCCTGCAATTTCATCAGAGAATATCATTTTAGAATGAATTATATCCTTTGCAAATTTGCAAATATCTAGTTCTACTAAAAGAACTTAGTATTAATTATTTTAATTTGACTGGGAGGACGCGTTCATAGAGTATTATAGTTTTATCTTAGAATCTGATATCTGTTTCAACCGAAAAGATTTTCAGACTTCTGGACACCGCATCTATATCTGTGATCCTATATGGAATGTCACGGTTACTACCCTTATAAAGTTAATTGGAACTCATCAAGTTTGGAATGGAACTAATCTTCAAAAGAAAAGACAAAACCAAGTCAGATTGTGTTATCAAGTATGGAATAACACTCTCCTCCAAGGCAAAAGTTGAATCCAGGTGAAGTTGTTAGCATCAAGATTGGAATGAAACAACTTACTAGATCCGAACTCAGCAACCAAGAGCATCAACGGAGCACAATATGCTTGTTTTGACAAAAGAAATCAAAATATTCAAAACGTTTGGACAAAGGCTGAACTAAATCGCTTGATGCTGAAAGAAGGACGAACTAAATCGCATTTAGTCTCATTTCTCCCACTATTTTGATTAAACAGTCTTTGAGCATTCCTTTTGTCAATGGATCAGTCAAGTTATCCTTGGAACGTACATCAATCAAAGTGATAATTTCTTATTCTTTCAGATAATTCAATAAGGCATGTCTCAGTCGTACATGACTCGTCTTAGTATTATAGAAGACATTCTTAATGACTTGGACTGCTACTTAATTATCATAATACAAGCTCAATGAGTTGACTTGTAACTTAGACAAGGGAATGTCTAATGTCAAGTTCCTGATCCAATCTGCATCTTCACCAGTCGAAGTTAAGGCAAACAACTCGGCTTCTATAGACGACAATGCTATACAGGTCTGTCTTTTGGATTTCCAAGAGATAGCAGCTCCACCAAAGGTGAATATATATCAACTGGTAGACTTGTTGTTCCTAGCTTCTGAACACCACGAGGCATCGGAATGTCCTTCCACAGTAGGTGGGTAATCAGTATAGCACAGAGCATGATTTTTAGTACCTCTTAGGTATCTCAACAGCCTGTCTAGTGCTTCCCAATGCTCTTTTCCTAGATTACTGGTAAAACGGCTCAGCATGCTAACCAAAAAAGTAATGTCTGGTCTTGTACAACTTGTGGCATACATGAGACTACCAATTATTTTGGAATACTTAACTTGATCAATGTTGGTCTCTTCATTAGAACTTAACTTGATGTTATGATCAAATAGTGTCTCAGATGGCCTACAGTTGTCATATCCTCAGGGAGAAAGAAGTTGCTCAATATAATAAGGCTAACTAAGAGTAACCCGACCCTTATCAACTCTAACCTTCATACCTAATAGGGTATTCACAGGACCAAGGTCCATCATGTCAAAAACTTTTGTTATAATGGATTTAATATCCCTAACTATAACAAGATTAGACTGCAAAATAAACATGTCATCCACATATAAATATATGATAACTGCCTGATTCGACAATGAGCGACGATAAAGGTATTTGTCTGAGAGACTAGACTGAAATCTGAGGCTCTTCACCACCTGGTCAAATTTCATGTGTCACATCTTAGGCGCTTGTTTAAGCCCATAGATTAACTTATCCAATTTGCACATTTTATCTTTTAGATCTTTCTGCACAAAACCTTCAGGTTGTGCCATGTAGATCTCCTCATCAAGCTCTCCATTTAAGAAGGTTGTTTTCACATCCATCTGATGAACTATAAAGTTCTCGATAGACACTAGGGCCAGAAGATTCCTGATAGTCGATAAGTGATACACAGGTGAATAAACATCAAAATTATCTACTCCCCCCTATTTTTTATAACTTTTAGCTACGAGACACGCTTTATACCTAGTTATAGACCCATCATTATATAGTTTCTTCTTCAACACTCACTTGCATCCTAGGACTTTAGCACATTTTGGCAAGTCAACTAGATGTCAAGTATTGTTATATAGCAGTGAGTTCATCTCATCATTAATGGCTTCTACCCACAACAACGAATCTCTAGATCTCATTGATTCCTAATAGAAGAATGAATTATCCTCTAAGTGATAGGTGACAAAATTTTCACCAAAGTACTTAGGGATTCTTTCTTTTGTAGATGCTCTAAGTGGAACAAGTTCCATCTCTAAAGGTTGGGGAGCAGTGCTAGAAGGACCAGCTTCAGGTTCTATGATAGATTCTAAAATCATATCATTAGACCCGGAGAGAGACAAACCATGATCATTAAGAAACTTATTTTCAAAGAATATGGCATCTTTAGACTCTATCACGGTATTCATGGATAGATCGAGAAATCTGTCGGTTACACTATCTTTTGCACCCTAGATAAACGCACGCCATTGTTTTAGGTCCCACCTTATGCCTCTTAAGTTCTTGTATTTTCACATAGGGCAATACAACTCCAAGTCTTTAGAGTATCATACCTACAAGGATGACCATATCACAGCTCATATGGGGTAGAAGTGAGCTGAGATTGAGACACTCTATTCAGAATATGATTTGCAGCACGAACTGCTTCTCCCCAAAAGGAATTAGGCATGTCAGCTATTAGGAACATATAATTCAACATCTCTGTCAAATTTCTATTCTTACGCTCAACATCATTAGACTGAGGTGATTAATGAGTCGTGGTTTCAAGAATTATTCCCTCAGAGGCAAAAAATTCTTTGAACCCAATAACAATGTATTCTCCTTATCGATCACTTTTAAATCTTTTAATTTTCAAGTTTAACTGATTTTCTACACAATACTTGAAGATCTTCAATGTCTCAAAAGCTTAGTCTTTCAATTTTAACAGATACACATGACAATATCTAGAAAAACCGTCTATGAATGTAATTAGATACTTCCTTACCCCTCTAGTGATGTGGCTACGAAAATTACAGAGGTCTGAATGTATCAATTCAAAAAAGTTTTGTGCTTCTAGAAACCGGTTTGAAAGGTTTTCTACTTATTTTTGTTTGAGCACACACCTCACACTTGTCAAATCGAATAGACAGGTCTTAGGAAATGTTATAACTTTTCTCTAGATCTAACATTTTTCTATAGTTTATATATCCATGTATGTTATGTAACAACTTAGGATCAATAAGATTCAAATTTATTTGGTTAATGTTATCATTGTTTAAGCTAAGTCTATACATTTTATTGATCAGGTACGCACGCCCAAAATAATGTGAATTTACCGTTAAGATCATTCTACCGTTTTGAGTTGTGAAGAACATCTCGGCCTTATCTAATAGACTCCTAAAAATCAGATTCTTAGTTAATGTAGGAACTACTTTAACATTATTCAAAAATAAAATTTTATTTGATGAGAGGACCAGCTCGGTTGTCCCATCATGGGTCACCTCGGTCTCTCCTCCATTGCAGTTCTCCACCTTTTCTTTGACTGCCTTGACCTCAGTCAGAAGATCTCTGTCATTCGTTACATGACAGGTAGCACCATTATTCAGCCACCACTAAGAGGAAGTACTGTGGTGACTACCCCCGATCATAACCACGAAGGGCTTGGGTTCGAAGTTGTTGACCAGTAGGTTTAAAGTAATTTGATCCTCTAAGTGGATGAACCTTTTGAGTTCATCCAGTATGATCTCCTTCAGCTTTAACATTTTGGCCTTGAAAAGGATACACTCAGGAGGCAGCTTGAACAGAATAAGACCCACAAAGAGATTATCTATTATCTCAAAATGTTTGACTGCCAACTCGAGACGCATATTTTCCAGTTCAACAATTTGGGATGTGATTGAAGTGTATGTATCAAATTTAGAGTTAAAAAAAATTTCACTAAGGAGAGTTTTCACCAATCCCTCCTCATGGAAATGCGCATTCAAGCGATCACAAATCTTCTTTGCAGTCTTAAAACCATTATAGACCGTGGTGAGACGAGGATTTAGGGAACTTAGGAGGTAATCCCTGCAGAAAATATCATCCTTGCTCCGCTGATATTCGTCCACATCCTCTCGGGTAGAGGAGAAATCGCTCAGAACTGTGTAGAATATATCACGTTCTTTCATCTGCAGTTGGAAGTGCAGTTTCCAAACATGAAAATAAGTGGGAGCAAATGACTGAAGCTCCATGATATCGAGTGAGCTACACTTCGACATCTCAATTTAGCTTGAACAGAAAAAACTAGTAAGAAGTCATCTGATCCGCGCAGAGATGATCCAGTGTCTTCAGATCCAATCCAAAAATATGTTTGCTCCTCTTCGGCTGAACACAGTCACTGAAGATAAGATCCACGCAAACAAAGACTCCAAAAAAGATTTCCTGCTAGCAAACTGAGAAAGACTTTATCCCTGCAGTGCACTGGATCTCCTTAAAAAAATGGATGGTCTTTGAGGTCTTGATCAGAATATCCTTTGATCTGATTTGGGATTGCTTGATACAGCAAGAGATGTTGGCCTAGAGAAAGCCCTTTGTTGTATCAAGCCCTTTTGTTGAGTAGAAGATCCTTTGTTGAATGAAGCCCACTAGATCTAGTTGGCAGCAAAGGACTCCTCTAAAAATAGATCTGCTAGATCCAACAACTTCTCCAGGTTGTAGAAGCAACCAGGTAACTGAATCAAGCCCATAAGATCAGAGTTTCTACAACCTAGCGACAAAAGATCGACCGTCTTCCTTCTCTGCAGATCGAACCATATCAGAGTAGTGAGTACTTCTGGATATATGGCTGAAATCTCCAGACAACGTAATCTCCTGCGACTGGATCTGCTTCAGTAATAGTGCTGATCAACGGAGGAAACCTGCTAGCTAGCCACAAAAAAAGGAAACAGGAGCGGCGCAAGCCGGGAAACGGGAGAGCCATGGTGTTAGACTCAAGATGGGTCAAGAACGCAGGAGACGCCGGAGAGGGACGCCTGTAAGGGGAAGGAATAACCACGGCGTCGCCGGAAGGCCGCCGGAGATGGGGAAGATGAGTTCAGGAGGGAGAGAGAGAGAAGTTGAGAGAGAGGGAGAGAGAGAGAGGGTAAGAGAGAGAGAGAGAGAACATTTCCTTTTATTACTCATGCATACCGAAAACACAAAACACATATCTATTTATAGGAATAGATTGACCATTGACTTACATTACTCCTTTACAGCTAATTAAAAACTAACGGTTATATATAATCCAACGGTGGATGATCTGCCTGGATAAAGGTACACCCAGCGGATGGTCTATAGCTCTACAATGTATTAAACTTTGCAGGAGATGAAGCCACTTGTCCCTGATTGCCTGCTGGAAAAACACGTGGAGAGGTGACCTAACAATGTTGCCGCCTTTAAAAGGAACGATGCCCTCATCGTTTTGGCTCTGCACAAATTGAGTTTAGGGTTTGGAATAGCGCCGCGGAGGAGATCTAGGAAGCTTTAAGGGCTGGAAAAAAATTTCCCTTTGATGGCGAGAATGGTGGCTTGATGCAGGCAAGTGTGCAGTACAGAAAGGTATTGTTGAATAGGCTCGCCTAATGTTGCTCTGCCTCGGCGGCCCGGATGGTGCGTCCTTGTGGTTTGCTTCGTTTTTTCTTCTGAGTCCATCCCGTAGGAAGCCGATCTGTTAGTTCTGCGTTAGTCTCCGTTTGGTGTCGTAGATCTGCGGGAAGGTCATCCATATCTTCCCAAGTGCTGTCTTTCGGTGGAAGGTCCTTCCACTGGACGAGTCCCTGAGATACCGACTGATTGGCTCGCCGGATCTGTTGAAGGCCAACAATGGCAAGGGGCATATGTAAGGGCATATTTCTGTGGCTAGTTGTTGGTAGAGGCGTAATCCGTAGTCGTTCTTGTCCCCGGTAGAGTTTGAGGAGAGAGATGTGAAATACAGGGTGTATTTTGCAGTCCGCTGGTAGCTGTAAGCGGTACGCCGTTTCTCCCACGACTTCCACTACTTGGAAGGGACCGTAAAAGTGAAGCGCCAGCTTCCGACAGAGGGATCGGTGTAGAGTGAGTTGGCGGTAGGGGTGTAATTTGAGCAGGACCCAGTCATTCACTTGGAGCATAATTGCTTGTCTCCTCTTGTCTGCAGTTGTCCTCATGTGTTGTTGCGATTTATGTAGATTCTCTCGCAGCTCGTGTATGAGCTCTTCCCTTGTTCTGAGTGTGAGATCCACTGCTTCGTTTGTTGAGCTTCTTGCACAATATGAGAGAAGCCCAGGGGGCGATCGACCGAACATGGCTTCATAGGGTGTCATGCCGGTCGAAGTATTAATTGTAGTATTAAAATGAAACTCAGCAACGCTTAGATAATCACTCCATTTTTTTGGTTGGTCGTGTGTGAACATCCTTAGATATTGTTGTAAACTCTTGTTTGTACGTTCTGTCAAACCATCCGTTTGGGGGTGGTATGCGGAACTGTAATGCAGGGTTGTTCCCTGCATCTTAAACAGGTCTGTCCAAAAATTACTAAGGAAAATTGAGTCACGGTCGGATACTATGGAAGTGGGCAACCCGTGCAATTTTCCAACCGTCTCCCAAAACACGGTCGCTGCCGTGGGTGCAGTTAAGGGCGGGGACATGGCTGTAAAGTGAGCAGCTCTGGACAAGCAATCTACAATCACCATGATGATTGTATAGTTGTTTGACTTAGGTAGGTGTGTTATGAAGTCCATAGTAAGGTCTGACCAAATTTGTGTTGGTATGGGTAAGGGCTGTAGTAGGCCATATGGCAGGTGGTTAGTTGGCTTGGCCTTCTGGCACAGATCGCATTGGCTAATGTAGTCCGTTACGTCTTTCTTCATGTGATGCCAGTAAAAGTGATTAAGAATCATGTGCATTGTGGCTTTTATTCCTGAATGTCCTCCGTAGAGACTATCATGCGCATTCATAATTATTTTTTTAATGATTGAGGAGTTTTCGGGAATGAACAATCTGTGTTTGTAAAAAAAAATTCCCCCCTTCTGTGACCAATGTGGTCTCGTATTGGCCTGGCAGACTAGGTCATTTAATAAGTGATGGGTAAACGGGTCGGTGGCATAGTCCTGTTCCAGTCCGTCCAGTAGTGGGGATATTGGAGAAGTAAGTGACAACATACATAGGTGTGCTGTTGGCGGTGTCTGTTGGATTATTTTGTCTTCGTGGTTACTGTGTTGGGTGCATGAGCGTGATAAAGAATCGGCTACTATGTTTGTTTTGCCCGATTTATATGTGATTGTATAATTATAACCAATCAACTTAGCTAAGAATAATTGCTGCTCCGGTGTATGGAGGTCTTGGGTGAGTAGGTTGTGGAGACTTTTATGATCTGTGTATGTGAAAAGTGTGGCCCAGAAGGTATTGTCGCCATTTTGCAACAGCTGACGTAACCGCGTACATTTCGCGTACGTACGTTGACTTCTGTTGCATCAGCGGCGACAACTTCTTACTGTAGTAAGCAATTGGTAATTTTTGTTGGAGTAAAACTGCTCCTATTCCACTCCCCGAGGCGTCTGTTTCTATAGTGAAGGGTTCCTCAAAGTTTGGTAGTGCGAGAATAGGTTTTGAAATGAGAAGCGTTTTTAATTGTTCAAAAGCCTGTTGGGTGCGATCTGTCCAAGAAAAAGCATCTTTTTTAAGTAAATCAGTTAGTGGGGCAGCGATTTTTGAAAAATTCTTTATAAATTTTCTATAAAAACCGGCTAAGCCCAAAAATGCTCGAACCTCCTTTTGAGAGATTGGGGTTGAATAACTCTGAAGAGCTTTTATATTGGTGGTGATAGGGTAAACTGTGCCATTTGTGATACAGTGTCCTAAGAATTCAACCTCGGTTTTTTAAAAAAAACACTTTGAATGTTTTATTTTCAGTTTGTTAGTATGCAGGAGGTTGAGTGTTTTAGTTAAATGTACCAGGTGTTCTTCCTCCGTAGTGCTAAATATTAATATATCATCAAAGAATACTACAATGAATTTGCGTAGGTATGGCCGAAAAATAGTATTCATGAGGGATTGAAAAGTGGAGGGTGCATTGGTAAGGCCAAAAGGCATTACCGTAAATTCATAGTGGCCGTGATGTGTGCGAAAAGCGGTTTTATGGATGTCTGGTTCAGCCATCCTAATTTGGTGGTATCCCGATCGTAAATATAATTTTGTAAAAATCCGGGCGTGAAATAGTTCGTCCAATAATTCATCAATCGTCGGGATTGGAAAACGATCTTTTATCGTAAGATTATTCAGGACGCAGTAGTCGACACAGAATCGCCATGTGCCGTCTTTTTTTTTTGACCAAAATGACGGGTGAACTGAAACTCGATGTGCTTGGGCGTATATATCCAGCATGTAACATTTCAGTTATTAAACGTTCTATTTCATTTTTTTGAAAATGGGGATATCGATATGGTTTTACATTTGCTGGCTTGACATCTGGGGGGTCATGGAATGGTGTGGTCAACTGTGCGGCATGGTGGTAATGTAGTAGGTTCATCAAATAATTCATGGAATGAAGTTAATAATGACACAAATGCAGCGGGTAATGTATCATCAAACAGTGGTCCATGGTTGGAAGTGTTGGTTTGTGGTGGTGCGGATGTTAAGACCTAAAGTGCGGAGGCTTGTAATGTCATTAATCGGGCTACCTGCGATGATGAAACTAATTGAGAAGGTGCAGTTAACTGCCCCTGTAAAGTGACAGGCCCTTGAGCTGAAATATAAGATATTGTAAGGGTCGAGTAATCGGTGGTGACGGGTCTTAACGACCTAAGCCATCGTACTCCCAGTACGATATCAGCCCCATGTAATGGGAGGACATACCAACTTATTGTATATGTTTTGGTTTGAATGAGCCGGGAAAGATCAACACACTTGCCCGTGCATGTTAATGACATTCCATTGCCCATGAAGACTTGAAATGGGTGTATTGACATAATGGGTAATTTTAAAAATTTGGCAATCCGTTCGGAAATAAAATCGTGAGAGCTTCCGCTATCGATTAAGGTCTCCATTGAGTGGTTAAGTAGTAGGGAGGTGACCCGCAGGCAATTGCCCGAGGATTCCCCTGTGAGGGCGTAGAAACAGACTGAACCAAGTGGATCAATGGCCTCTTGAACGGGGTCAGCTGCTGTCTCGTCATACTCCTCGGGTTCGTCAGAACCTTGAAAGTATAACAATGTACCGGCTCCTTTGCAACGATGTCCGTGAGTGTACTTATCGTTAAGATGTAGCACAACCCGAGATCACGTCGGCATTGGCGTTCTGCAGCGAAGAGACGTCTAATTGGATACTTAGGGGCCGTGGGGTTGAGTTGTGCCGGTGTGGTGGACGATGTGTGCCATTGTAGACGTGGAACCTGTGGTCTTGTAGCGTGGTTTGGTGGGCGTGTTGTGGGTGGTTATTCGGCCCGTGTGACAGGAGTGTTGCGAGGATTAATTTCTAAGTCCTGATCTTCGACCATACGTGCTAAAGCGTAAGCCTCGTGTATCTCACTAGGTCGTTGCATGCGCACGGCACTGCGGATATGGGGTTTTAATCCGGATACAAAAACACTCGATAAAAATTGAGGTGTCAGACCGGAGATGCTAGTGGAAAGTTCCTCAAATTGTGTCTTATAGTCCAAAACCGTGGATGTTTGCTGTAATTTAGTGAGTGAACCAGCGGGATCCTCGTAATCTGACGGTCCAAAACGTTTATTAATTGCTTCGACAAAAATCGGAAACGTTATGGTAGGCTGGTCGCGAATTGTCGCTTGGTACCAACGGGAGGCGGGGCGATCAAGATGACAGGCAGCTAATAAAAGATAGTCGCGGGGGTTTGTATTATGAAATTGAAAATAAAGTTGCAAGTTATATAGCCAGTCGGTGGGGTCGCCATCACTAAATCGTGGACATTGAAATTTATAATCAGAATTTAAAGTGGCAGAAACGACCTGTGTATACGCGGGTGTAGGGGCAGGGCCAAGAACACTGGGTGCGGCCGATGACTGTCCCTGATCCGTGTATGTCTTTGGTGTAGTCAGAAAATCCAGTGATTGTTGAACCTTAGTGAATTGCACCAGCATGTTATTCCGAGTGTCCAAGATTTGTTGCATGAGGATTGCCTCTTTCGTGAGCAGGTCCTCTCGAAGGTCGGAAATCTGCTGTGTTGTCATGGCTTTCTCAGTGGTAAACATTGTTTGGAGATCCAAGAATTGATGGTGGACATCCTTGGCTCTGGTGTGATCAGCCATGGAGAGGTGAGATCAAGATCGACGAGAGCACCAAATGTTAGACCCAAGATGGGTCAAGAACGCAGGAGACGCCGGAGAGGGACGCCTGTAAGGGGAAGGAATAACCACGGCGTCGCCGGAAGGCTGCCGGAGATGGGGAAGATGAGTTCAGGAGGGGGAGAGAGAGAGAGAAGTTGAGAGAGAGGGAGAGAGAGAGAGGGTAAGAGAGAGGGAGAACATTTCCTTTTATTACTCATGCATACCGAAAACACAAAACACATATCTATTTATAGGAATAGATTGACCATTGACTTACATTACTCCTTTACAGCTAATTAATAACTAACGGTTATATATAATCCAACGATGGATGATCTACCTGGATAAAGGTGCACCCAGCGGATGGTCTATAGCTCTGCAATGTATTAAACTTTGTAGGAGATGAAGCCACTTGTCCCTGATTGCCTGCTGGATAAACACGTGGAGAGGTGACCTAACTCATGGCATTGGATCTGAAACCAGCGATGATGGATCTATACCCTCTTCCTGATCGAGAGCCACGACAGCGCTGCGGCAGAATCGCGAACATGATGACTCGCGAATGGGAGACGGACAATAGTAATAGATCTGTGAGGTGAAAACACAGATCTAGCGCCAACAGTAATAGATCTGGCAATCGACTTGCGACTGAGTGGCGGAAGTGGTGCCGGAAACAGAGAAAAGAACTCTGGATCTGTGATCTCCTCTGAAGTGGACACAGGAAAAATCGGAGCGGAAGCGCCGACGGGAAGAAGAAATGAGCTTGCTTCAATAAACCTCCGGTGTCGGAGATTCAGAGCGGCAGAATCACGTCTCTGCTGCAAACGGCAGCCACAGGAACTTGCCAAATCGGGAGCGGAGCCCTAATCGTTCGGGAGCAACCCTAGCAGAGCAAATACTTTGAGAATGTAGAAGGATTTGCTCAAAGTATTCTTCCATATCCCCCATCTAAGGATGGAATAGAGTATAAATAGTACTTTCAGCATAGGATCAAACCCTAGTATGAAACAAACCCGTTAACCTATTCCGAGTCGGTCTCGACATGTGCGGACATATTATTATATAAATCTAACAGAAAATAGGGCAAGCGAGCCAGAGACAGAGAGGAATGACTGAATGGATGATGGATCAACTAGATAGGAATCAAGAATGGATAACAGGATAGATGATACTGGATCTACCTCAGAAATCATACGATTTCCTGCATATTGTGGCGTCTTCTTCCTTGTCGTAGGCTAGCAAGCACGCAACGTTGACGTAGCAGGTTTGTAGTCCGCAGAAACAGAGAATCGCTGCCTCGCCCAATCGCCCACCCTCCTAGCCACACAGCGTCGCTTACTCTGTTACTTGTCTCGCCGGTGGTCGCAGAGTTGCAGGAAGAAAATCGAGAAGTTTCTACTTTCTAGGGCACGTATAGGAAATGAGCAGACCGGCGACACTAGCGCACACCTGTAGAAAATCGAAAAAAAAATGAGCCTGAGCACGTGCCCGGGTGTGCCCATATGTGGGTCCGCCTCTGCTAGTAGCAGGTATAGGAGACCTACTAAAAAGTGGAGAGAGTGTGTGCTTTTATTGAGTTCGATCAGACGGTTGTTGAATTATGAACTCATGATCAGACGGTTTATGGAATTTTGAACTCATGATGTCGGTAGACCACAGTATTTCTTTATCCATGGTATATATATATATATACACACGCACACACGAATATATGTATATACGCTTAACGCGTATATACAAATATCTGCGCGACGTCGCGATTCTCCTGTTTCCTTCTTCTTCGCGGCCAGCCTTTCGCAGCGATTCGTCGGCTACAATTTCCTTCTCCTTTGCGGCGATTAACCCTATTCCCCCATTTCCTTCTCTTTTGCGGCGATGATTTTGCAGCAGCAATTCGCTGGAGACAGAGAGGGTCGATTAACCCCATTCCCCCTTTTTCTTCTCCTTTGCAGTGATAATTTTGCAGCGATTCAACGACGACAGAGCGGATCTCCTCACGCCACATCTCCCACACTGAAAGAATCACAGGGTAAGCCCTATGTCGTGCCTCTTAGTCGCATTTACTCTGACCGAGCTTCTAACAGAACTCTTTACACTTGAAGCTCTTCTCCGTTCTTCTTAGGGTAAGCCCTTGCCCGAGTTCAATACTTCTACTCTTAGGGTGAGCCAAATCCCTCACATTGCAAGCCCTATCCACTCCAGCCGACTACCTAACATACTCATTACACTTGCAGGTGCCCAACACGCGCCTCTTACTGTCATCCCTTGCTGGAAGAGATATTGAATCTCCAGGAACAGTTTAACTTAATTTGAAAACAAACTGTCATCTGAAAATAAACTGGAAGGCAATGTTATTGTTGTTAGTAGGCACTTATGATTCTTCTGCATTACAATCTACTTGATATTAGTCATGAAACAGAACTCTTTACTAGTGTGTTAAACCTTATTTTGCTATGAAACAGATGAGTCGTGAAATATTAGGCACTTCAGGTTCTTCTCCAATGCATATCAATGATAATAGTAGTTATTGTGAAGATACTGACACGATACAAGATGATTCAAATTTTAGTCCGCTTTAAATTAATGAATCTTACATTGGACTCGAGTTTGATGATTTGGAAGAAGTTTATAATTTTTATAATTGTTATGCAAAGAAATTAGGGTTTGGAATCAGGAAAAATTCTAATAGCAAGTCTAGAATAACATAAGATTTGATATGAAAAATTTTTGTCTGTGATAAATCTGGCAAAAAAAGTTTTACTAACAAAAAAAAGAATCAACTACAAATAAAGGGGACGTGATAGAAGGATTGGAAGAAGGAGTTCTACAGGGCTAATTTTTAGGTCAGGACTCCTGACCTAAAGAAAGGTCAGGGCAACCAATGAGGAGCTAGAAACTGTATGGGTCCCGTGCAAAAGTGTATGACACAAGTTACTAGTGCGTGGGCCCCACCTCCATTACAAGCTCCTCATTGATGTAGGACCATGAGCATTGCCAGGTGTCCTGACCTAAATATTGCTCGTTCTACAGCCGTCCGTCGTCCACCGGCACGCCGCCCGCGAAAAAAGTGTGCTCTGCGGCCGCTCGGCCCGCTCCCTGAGGAAGTTTCTTATATTATAATACAGGCAAAACACCTATTTAAGTCCCTAACTTTTTCCTCCCTTACTATTTCAGTCCCCAAATTTCTTTTTTGACCAAAAAAGTCCCAAACCTTCTTGAACATTCCATATAAGTCCTAAATAAACGGCAAAGCTTGAACTTTTGCTTTTCCGTCAGGGTTTTTTTTTGGAGTCGGCTCTCCATTCTACCACGCCAAAACTCCACCGCCACCACTCCAATCGGCCGATCCACGACGAGTTTGACGGCGGCTTCTCCGACGAGTACTCGGAGACAAAGTCCCTCGGGCTAAGACTGATCCACGGGGAGTTCAACGGCATCAACTCCAGCAGGTAATGGTTTCTACGGGTGGTTCATTTGGTTTAGGGTTTTGCCTAGAACATGCCTAATCATGATTTCCTTGTGGTTAATCGAATTTCTTAGTATTTTTTCAGTGAGTTATGGCTAGGAACGAAGTAAAATTTTTGCATTTGGGGTTTTTTTTTGGCGATTTCAAACAATAGATTTCAATCAATGCTTTGGGGGTTTTTTCTCCTCAACCATGGTTGCGTTCTCAGGAAAAACTACTCTAAGCTAATGCAATGATTAGTATGGATGTGTTCTCAGATTTTTTTGGGTGATTTATAGTTAGAGTAATGCAGGAAAACTAAGTTTTTGTGTTTCTTGTAGTTATTAGAGTAATGCAGGCAAACTAATACATAATTTTGTGATTTATCGTTGATTTCTACTCAACGATGGCATCCATCCACCATTAGAGTTTTTTCAACATTCCAGTGATTTTAAACGATAGCTTTAGCTTTTTACAAAAAATCCTAATGTATGTTTTTGTGTTTCTTGTAGTTATTATGGGTGACAACGATTTCCTTGTGGATGATTGTGACTCTGATAGTATTGATAGTGCATTGGATATATTATTTGAGGGTGAAGATCTTTTCAACGATGATTTTGAATGCACAAATACTCCAATTCCAATTCCGATAGATGTAAATATGAGTCCAAATAGAGGTCATAATGAGGATGAATATTCGTCGGACTCTCTTCGATCTATTAATTCTGGCAGTGAGGATGACTTTACTACAGGTAAAAAGTTTGTTCAACCAATATTCAAAATGTTGAAGGATATGAAAGAAATGCAATGGCAACCCGGACTAATGTTCAAATCAAAAGATCAATTTAAAGATGCTGTCAGAACATATGCAATTCATATGGGTGTAGGGCTTCAAATGATGAAGAATGACAACAAAAGAGTAAGGTTCAAATGCAAATCTGGTTGTGAGTGGGAAATATATGCTGCCCCCATGAAAAATAAGGGTACATGGGAAGTAAGGACTATTATTGATAAACATTCATGTAGTAGAGAATTTAATAATAAACTGTTGAGCGCAAAGTGGTTAAGCAAGCGAATTGAGTCTAAAGTCCGTGATAACCCAAATATTCAAGTCAACAAAATTGTTGATAAGGTAAAAACTAAGTGGGTTGCAGGAATTTCAAGAGGTAAAGCAGTTAGGGCAAAGGCCCAAGCAACTGCAATGGTTGAAGGTCATGAAGGGGAGCAATATAATAACTTGAATCGTTATTGTGCAGAGTTATTAAGATCGAACAGAGGAAGCTCGGTTTTTATGATATTTACTTGGCCAACGGAGCATTTTCAAGACACGCCATCTATATCACGGACTATATTCCCTCGTTTTCAAAGGTTATATGTATGTTTTACAGGATGTCGCGAGTCTTTTAAATGTTGCAGACCATTTGTGGGCTTGGATGGATGTTTCTTGAAGGGTCCCTTCGGTGGCCAATTATTAACAGCTATTGGTAGAGACCCAAATGATCAGATGCTTCCAATTGCTTTTGCCGTGGTAGAAGTTGAAAATAAAGATTCCTAGACTTGGTTTCTAACTAATTTAACTAGAGATATTGGGCAAGTTGGTGTTACATACATTTCAGATCAACAAAAGGTTTTCTTTTTCAGATATTTGCTTATGTCAAATTTTAAATACAATTGCATAGTGCGTATTATACCTTTAATGTTACATTGCAGGGTTTGGTTCAAACATTCAAGGATTTACTGTCATCTATGGATCATCGTTTTTGTGTGCGTCATCTCTACAATAACTTTAGAAAGAAATATCCAAACAAAAATTTGAAAGGTTTGTTATGGAAAGCCTCAAATGCAACTTACGAAGAGGAGTGGGTTAGAGTAATGCAGGAAATTTATTCAATTTCACACGATGCTTATGACCACCTAATTAGTATAGACAAAACACTGTGGTCCAAACATGCCTTTAGTGGTATTCCACGGTGTGATGTAGTGGTAAACAATATGTCAGAGGCATTTAACTGTGTGATATTAGATATGCGAGATAAACCCATACTGACCATGTGTGAGGATATTCGGCTCTACATGATGCGTCGTTGGGTGGCTATTAGGGAGCAGGTGGACAAACAAACAAAAGATGTTAATCCTAAGATAGCCAAAAAAATTGAGGATGAGGCAAGGCAAAGTGGTGGATGGCTGCCTTTGTGGAGCAACAACAAAGTGTTTGAGGTGGTTCGACTTCCAGATAAATATATAGTTGACTTAGATAATTGGTATTGTTTTTGTGGAAAATGGCGTGTTAGCGGTCTTCCATGCCGACACTCGATAAGTTGCATGTATTATTTGAACATAAATATTGATCTCTATGTGCCCGACTGCTTCAAAAAAACTATGTACACTGAATGTTACAAATATAGTATTTGGCCAACCAATGGACCAAATTTTTGGGGAAACGTTAGAGATACTCAGATTCTACCGCCACTACGGCGAAGAGCTCCGGGTAGACCCAAAAAAAAAGGCACATGGAAGCTGATGAGGAGAAGAGTCAAACTAAGATGTCGCGCAAATTTGGCACGGTAAAATGCTCAAAATGTGGTCTACATGGTCATAATAAGAAAACTTGCAAGTGAGTTTTTTTAATGCAAAATCATTTATGAATCATATTTTCCTGTAATTGTCTAATTGTTTTTTTTTAACTAGGAATTCGGGTGCGTGAAGTGGAGCTTATCCAAAGATGAACGACGAATGCATGATATTTTTTGATCCACGATGATTTTGGACTATTAAAAAGGAGCAGAATTTTTTGTTTAAAGGGTTGTTTTAGCTCCGTTCATTGTTTTCGTTGTTGTTTAATATTGGTTATCGCTGATTTTGGAGCAGGATTTCTGTTTAAAAGTATTGCTTCTGATGTAGGACTTTCATTTTTTTTGTTTAATGTTTGGCTGGTGAGAAAAAATGTAAAGTTGGTTTTTATTATTTTAGATACATTCAGCTGGGGGTATTTATTGTGATTTGAATTAGTTATTTTAGGTGTGATATAGTTAACAGAATAGATGTCATGGTTAGTTAGGGATTTAAATAATAAAGGAGGAAAAAGTTGGGGACTGGAATGCACACAAAAAAAGGTTTGGGACTGAAATAGTAAAGGAGGTCAAAGTTAGGGACTGAAATAGGTGTTTTGCCTATAATATATTATGACAGCAGTCAGCTCTCACCTGGGGACGCGGGACCTGCCGCAGTCAGCACTCAACTCTCACCTCAGGACCTGCCGCAGTATAATATAATATTAATTATATTATATATATAATTAATATATATGACAGCAGTCAGTTTAATATTATGACTGTAGTCAGTTTCTTATATTATAATATATTATATATTTATTATTATTAATTTAATATATTAAACTACTCCTTGGTGAAATATTGTCCCTCTATATTGTCCTTATAGTTGTATTCATAATTACACAATTACACCCAATTTTATATTAGTATATTATAAAGACAATATTCTTTTAGATAATTACACAAGTTTACAATATTAAAATACAAAAAATAAAAACACTAGATACCCTTAACCTATTATCTCTAGCTATGTTGTACCGGAGAATGTGGTCCATCCCCCTCCGACTGCCATTCCTTTTCAGCAGATGGAGATGGGACAGACCCTGACGGCCATTCTTGAGGCCTTCAGAGCCCAGCAGGTCCCAACACAGCTGCCAAATCCGGGATCAAACTGGCTAAGTGCCTTTAAGATCCTGTCCCCACTGATGTACCATGGGGCAGAGAATGTGGTGAAGACTGAAGAATGTCTTGAGGCCATACAGGAGATGCTAGCAGGCATCAGAAGCCCTGTCAGCCAAGCAGTACCTTTGGCATCTTCTGCATTGGATGTCCATGCGAAGAGGTGGTGGAAGGCTGTGCTGGACTCCACATATGCTGATAGGGAGCTGTAAGATATTTCATGGGAAGAATTCAGCAAGGCGTTCTTGGATCACTTTGTGTCCACCATAGACATGGATGAGCTAGAAGAGAGGTTCTTGAACCTCAAATAGGGGACCAGGTCAATGATCAAATATCAGAGAGAGTTCTCCCATCTGGCCAGGTTTGCAGGGATTCATGACACGGATGATAGAAGGTATGCCAAGAAGTTCTACCGAGGGCTTAAGGACTCCACCAAACAGGCTCTACTATTCATCTCTCATGGCATGTCAACACAGATCATAAAGATGGCCAAGAAGCTGGAGGCAGACCAGCTGATGGTGCAGAGACGAGGAAAGAGGTTTTTAGATGGGTCATCATCCGGGGAGAGAGCAGGGGCTCCCAGAGAGGCAGGGTGATTGGTTACAAGAGGGGTGGGGGACGTCATCGTCCCAACTTTAGGCAGGAGCAGAGGCCTCCTTCAGTTTTAGCTCCCCCACCTCTCCAGGTACAGGGCCCGATGAGGCAAGATGATCGTGGCTAGCGGCAGGTAGTTTGTTATGAGTTCCACCAGCCGGGGCACTATAGATCTGAGTGTCCGCATCAGTTTCATCCACTCCCTCCTCCTCCTCCTCCACCTCCGGTGGCCCCTCCAGCACAACAGGGCAGAGGCCGAGGATGAGGTCGAGTCCAAGGCCGAGGACATTATGGCCGAGGCAGAGGGAAAGAGCAGATGTACGCGTTAGACCTCGTCGAGCCGAAGAATCCTGAGGAGGTCATCATAGGTACTTAAATTATATTATGAATTTAAGATTTTATTCAATATATATGACTTGACCTTGTAGAATAAACAACCAAATAAAAAACTCAAACCAACCTCAGGCATAGTCTTTATCAGCGACAAGCCCGCTCATATACTGTTCGATACAGGTGCCTCACATTCATTCGTATCAAAAGAGTTTGTGGAAGGACTAGATGGCGTGGAACGATTCATGGGCTTGACGATGAGGGTGCTGCTACTCGACGGATTTGAGTTATTGTCGTCTGCCAAGTGCAACATGGAGGCAGAAATTGACAGGAAGGCATTTGAGGCACCGGCAATGATCCTGAACGTGCCAGACTTTGACCTGATCATGGGCATGACGTGGTTGCATTGAAACCATGCCCAGATCGACTGCCCAGTCGAAGAGGATCACATTGAGACACAGGGACTCCTACGTCATCGTCGAAGGCATTAGACTCATCTCCCATCTTCTATTATCATATGTACAGGCTGTCAAGGCCCACGAGCAGGGAGAGGAGGTTTATATTATCTGCTTCAAGACGGCGGGAGGAGAAACTCATATGGTTGACATTCCAGTGGTCGGGATTTCTCCGACGTATTTCCGTAGAAATTGCCCGGGTTGCCACCGGCCAGGGACATGGACTTCCGGATTCAGTTGGTGTCAGGAGCGAGGCCTGTATCTCGGGAACCGTATAGAATGGCCCCAAAGGAGCTAACAGAGTTCAGGACGCAGCTACAGGAGCTTGTGGAGTCAGGATTTGTTCGACCGAGCTCATCACCGTGGGGAGAACCGGTGTTATTCATCAAGAAGAAGGATAGGTCATTGCGACTCTGCATCGACTGCCGGGAGTTGAACCAGTTGACGGTCAGGAACACATATCCTCTGCCCTGGATCGATGAGCTTTTTGATCAGCTTAAGGGAGCCTTCTAGTTCTCCAAGCTAGATTTGAGATTAAGGTACTACTAGCTGCGGATCCAAGAGGAGGATATTCCAAAGACGACTTTTAGTTCCCGCTATGGATTGTACGAATTCACGGTGATGCCCTTCGAGCTCACGAATGCGCCTTCTGCATTCATGAGTCTGATGAACCGTGTCTTCGAACCCTACTTGGACAAATTTATCATAGTCTCCATCGATGACATTCTGATCTACTCTCGGACACAGGAGGATCACACACAACATTTGACATTTGTTTTGAGGAAGCTGAGAGAGCACCGGATGTACGCCAAGTTCTCCAAGTGCCAGTTCTTGCTGCAAGAGGTGTCATTCTTAGGCCATATTATCAGTGGGGCCGGGTTGGCCGTGGACCCGGTCAAGGTGCAGGCAGTCAGAGATTAGCCGCGACCGAAGACAGCGTCGGATATGCATAATTTTCTGGGACTCGCATGATATTATCGCAAGTTCGTGGAGGGGTTCTCGAAGATAGCACTACCCCTCACATCATTGATGAAGAAGGAGGCAGCTTTTACTTGGATAGAGAAGTGCGAGGCAGCATTTCAGGAGCTAAAGGACAGGCTCACCTCTTCCTTTATCCTTACACTTCCATCTGGGAAGGAAGGATTTCAAATTTATACTAACGCCTCATATATATGGATGGGTGCGGTCCTGATGCATCACGTACATGTCATCTCTTATGCTTCGAGACAGTTGAAGAAGTACGAGCAGAACTACCCCGTACATATTAGAGCTCGGGGTGGTGGTATTTGCATTGAAGATTTGGAGGCATTACTTATATGGGGTTCATTGTGACATTTTCTCAGATCACAAGAACCTCAAGTATACCGATACGCAAAAGGATTTGAACCTTCGCCAGAGGAGATGGCTGGATTTCCTATGCGACTATGACTACTAGATGCATTATCACCCGAGGAAGGCGAATACTGTGGCTAATGCCTTGAGCAAGAGTGCCGGCACTACTGGTCCGGAGCCCCAGTTGATGGTTATGGAGCTGATACATATGCTGGAGGATATGAATATTACTATAGTTTCCGAGTCCGAGCCAATGAAATATCAGGAGTACTTGAGATCCTTGATCATTGAGTGTGATATACAGGACCACATCAGAACACATCAGAACACATCAGAGGCTAGATGCAGCTTTGGAGCTGGTATTCAGGGCCCTGAAAGGGGGCAAGTTAGAGGATTATTCATTGCGTGATGACCTCATTCATTTCCGTGGTTTATATACCAACAGGAGGTGGTATTCTGGAGGATATACTTAGGGAGGCACACTGCACTCAGTACTCAATGCACCCTGGTATCACCAAGATGACAGCGGATCTACGGAGGAGCTTGTATTGGCCATGGATGAAGAGAGAGACCATCTATTTTGTGACACACTGCGAGACATGCCAGCGGGTAAAGTCAAAACGCAAGAGCCCAGGAGGACTACTACAGTCACTACCGGTGCCAGAATGGAAGTTTGAGGATATCGCTATGGATTTCGTACACGGATTGCCTCGCTCCCACTCTGGGCACGATTCTATTTGGGTCATTGTCGATAGACTGACCAAGGTGGCCCGGTTTATACAAATCAGAAAGGACAGCTCAGTTGTGTCTTTGGTGAGGTTGTTCGTGGAACAGTTCATCAGGTATTACAGCGTCCCAAGGACGATTAGATCAGATCGTGACGATCGGATCACTTCTAGGGAGTGGAGAGCGGTGCAGGCGTACTTGGGTTCTCAACTTGCTTTTAGCACCGCTTTCCATCCAAAGACTGACGGCCAGACAGAGCGGACCAACAGGACTATAAAGGATCTGCTACGTTTGTGTATACTGGATACGGGGAAGCCATGGGAGAGGTTATTGCCACTAATTGAGCTCTCCTACAACAACAGTCACCAGGCGAGCATTGGGATGGCACCTTATGAGGCTCTGTACGGGAGAAAGTGTCGGACCCCAATATCTTGGGTTCAGGATGAGGACCCCAGG
Source organism: Platanthera zijinensis (assembly GCA_039513925.1). NCBI lineage: Eukaryota > Viridiplantae > Streptophyta > Magnoliopsida > Asparagales > Orchidaceae > Platanthera > Platanthera zijinensis. Next base: position 32,422,776 of record CM077082.1, read on the forward strand.
GCACTTGGATCGGAATATATAGAGGATACGGATGCTCAGATACGACTGATCAGGGATCGAATGCTAGAGGCTCAGAGCAGGCAGGCCAAGTACTACGATGCGCGGCATCGGAAGGTGGAATTTCTGGTGGGGGATAGAGTGTTCTTGAAGATACGTCCGGTGTATGGTGTTTCTCGGGTGTGGAGGCACAAAAAGCTCATCCCTTGATATATGGGGCCATATTTGATCCTGGAGCGGATCGACCTCTTCGCTTACAGGCTGGAGCTGACGCCATAGTTAGGAACCTTGCACGACGTCTTTCACATCTCCTCACTATGGAGAGCTCTCCTTCGGCCAGAGCAGCATATTACCACTACAGTAGGCCCGATAGCACATGGCAGATCAGTTCGTTTAGAGCTGCTCCGGATTGATGATACTGCGGTCTGAGTACTGCGGAAGAAGAAGGTTCCCCTAGTGAAGGTGTTGTGGGCCAACCATGCATGGACGGGAGGAGCACACCTGGGAGCTGAGGTATTTGATGCTAGAGCAGCACCCGGAGCTTTTCACCTCAGGTAATACTTAAATTTTGTTTAAAGTTCTTAAATTCTTGTGTGTAGAAACCCCGTAAACCCGAACTTAAATTTCAGGGACGAAATTATTTTTTTTATTTGGATTTGTAACATCTCATTTCCTATTAGACCCCTTTTACTTAGATTGGGTTAGGACATGTGGTGGGGGCATGGGTTTAGGCTAGGTTTGAACCATGGAGTTAGGGTGTAGTCACATGAGATCCATTATAGGGCCCAAGTTAAATCAAGTCAAACTAGCCCAAATTGGGATCCTATATACACATTGGCCCCACCACTATACCCCTAACCCTAATACCAATCTAAGTGAACCAGAAGCCATGTCATTGGGTCAACTATTGACCCAAGTCAACCCTAACACTAATTTTGTCAAACCCACACCTAAAGGCCCAATTAGTCCAAGTAGGGCACCACCATAGCCCAACCCAAGTTGGGTGGCACCATTGGGTCCATGACCATCAAGTGGGGCCAACCCACTCAATGTGTTGACCAAGTCAACCTAAAAAATCAACAAAGTCAACATAAGGCCTAAAGAGATAAAATGAGAGCCAAGCTCATTTCCAATGGGCTAAGCCAATGAACCAAGGCCCATGACCAGCCTTAATGGTCAATGACAGCCCTAACCCTCTGAAATAGGAGAGAGAATACATGCATGGGGGGGTTACTTAGGAATTTTGGAGAAAATGTAGAGAAAGGAGGGAAAGAGGGGATGGAGGCCATGTGGCCCTCCTTCCCTCTGCTTAAGCCTTTGGCAGAGTTCCCAGGCTGCATTCCAGCAGGAATAAGGGGTTGGTGGACACTTGGCAGCCAGGAAGAGCTTACTATGCTCATGGTCGGCCACCTCCTTAAGCAAAACCAACACACAAGCCCACCTCATCCTCATTCGACCATTCCATCATCTTCAGTGAGCCCTAAGGAGCAGAATTCGACTGTTGGAGCAAGGGATTTGTTGGAGAAATGAGCAATTGGGCTAGATCGCTGAGCAAGCCTCGGCGATGGCTCATCGCCGCCACACTCGCCACCAAGCCCGACTGCAGGTTCATTTCGCCTCACCTCACCCTGTGCTAGCTTTCTAGATCAACTAGGCGAGACACCGGGCTCAATTGATCTCGCTGCCATGTGAGCAAGTGCGTATTTTTCCAAGTTTTTCTTCTAGCTCAGGATCGCCGGAGGAGCTGCCTCCAGCAGCCTCACCACCGGGAAACGCTAGCCACCACCTCAATAGAGGTGATGACGATAATAGCCGGCAATGGAGGTGGCTAAGTTGTTTGGAATAAGCAAGACAAATTGGCCCAAGAAGGTTGAATCCTGGCTGTTGGCTGATGGGGACGATGAACCGATGCCATCAGTTTCATCCCATTTAAATTAATCAATATAATTATTTATGAATAGTGTAATCTGCCACACATTTTCAGTGATATTGCATGTGAATTTTAGGCCTGTTAAAAGTATATTCAGAGGTAGATATCAACATTAAAAATGTAGGACTTCATCTTACCTTTAAAATGACACCCTAAACATAGGATTTGGTATAGTAGAACTCCTTGTAGGATCATTCTACCATGACTGGTCCTAGGATATGGCAGATCTTAAAAAATACCCAAGCCAAACCATAAGTCCTCATGACCTAAAATTTTTGTCAGACTTGTGTTAAGGATAAATCTAGACTCTGACCAAAAATGAGAATTTTTGGTCAAACTTTGGCTGTAGTATTTGGTGAAATACTAATAATTAAATTAAGTGTATTTTGGGAGATATATGACTCTCAATTCCCCTATATTTGGGTGACATGTCCATTAGGTCAATATAAAACCATCGTATAAATCTCAGGTAATTTTGACCTCTGAATGTTTGGGAAATCCCACATGTATGATATAGGTATGTTCAAATTTGGGGTGCCTATAGTAAAAATAGGAAAATGGGAATTTAGCCCATTTGGACCATTGCATGTCCATGGAACTTTGGACAGTGTCTTATAGGAATGGAATACACCTCCCATGAAAAGTTTGGGATTTTTGGAAACAAAAATCTCATTAATTGGAATTATTGAAAAATATGCCTAGATAGGAAATAAATTTGAATCTAGGGCATATGAATTTATTAAATACTAAAATTTTGTCATAAGTTTTATTAGGACATAGATCACCTCTGGAAAAATTTAGGGGACTGATAGATGATGTTAACTTGGATTTTAAGTAGAATTTACCATTTTGCCTATTATGGAAATTAATTAAAAATAAGGCAAATTATTGTTTAAATATTATGGAAAAATTTACAGTAGTTTGTTTCTGTGATTAATTATCTGTTAAATTATTTGAGAATCTTTGGATGTCTCTATATACTTAAAACTCTAATAATGATATTTTGGTAATATTGTTCATTTGGAGATAAGTTAGATCAAATTACTGTTTTGGATTTTGAAATTCTGTATTTAGCTTTAATACATCAACATGGATTCTCTGTCATTTTCCTAGAATTTCTGATTATATAAATACTGTACTTCATATGGAAAGTAGTCAAATTATGATTTAATATTAAACGGTAATTAAATGGAATTTCTTATGAGAAAATTATGAAACTTGGTAAGAAGTCAAATTTGACCTCATGGAACATCTGATAAATTTCCTAGGTAGGCTAGACCATTATATATAATACCGCATGTGCAGACGACCCAGGTCACTCAATTAAAAGAATTAAATTAGGCCCTTAAACCCTTAGAAAAATAGTGAAACTTGGGATGGTCAACATCATACATCATAGTAACCCATGATAAATAATTAGGGGAAGCTGGCACAAAAGTTTGAAAGTCATGTCATATGGGTCCACTTTAGGTCATGAGTGCGCTTAGCATGAATAACATACATTACTAAGACCCACAGAGGATAAGACTTTCGGTTGAGATGGAATTTATGTTGAGAAGATAAACCCTGGTTGATGTCCATTAGGTCACTTCTTGAAAACGAGTGGTAGAGTGCAAAATGCCAAAGGGAACTTGCATGTGCATAGAAATAAACGAGAGTTTGGCATGGATCATGGGTAGACATTAATAAAAGTAAATATCCTTGCGAAAGGGAACTTTGGGCTTCAACCCATCGTAGTTCCTAGTGCCCCCGAGAGCCCTTCACCGGGCATGCCCTGGGCACTCCTGGGATTAACCCTAAATTGCTAGGTATAACAAACATTAGATAAGAGTAGTATATAGGCTAAGAGAATGTGGTAACATTCTCACTCGTGAAGGGTTGGAGGGATTCAAAACTAAGGCATCGATGTGCAATCTCACCCGTGAAGGGTTGGAGGGATTCAAAACTAAGGCATCGATGTGCAATCTCACGCGTGAAGGGTTGGAGGGTTTCAGGACAAGTTTAGTCCTGCGAGCTGGAGGCTCGGGTTTTAATACCTTGCATGTGAATAAAAATAAACTAGTGGCGGGTCATGCGGTACTGGACCAATCGTCACACTGATGGCAGTACGGTGACTCTGGTGAGGTGTGAGGGTTTGAGGGGCCAGTAGGTTGTTTATACTGCGGTTTGGAGGACAATCCCCGAAAATGCACACCCGACCAAGAAAGTCTGGCAATTGGCCAACATTAGTACGCAGAGAAACTAGAGTGCACCTAGGACTTGTACAGAGGCATACAAAGGGTTTGGGCTTGGTAGTGTGTATACCCGCCTAGAAAGCAGAAGCGCCCGTTCCGCTGCTGTCGTAGCCACAACGGTGGTACCAGAGAGTGATGCTAGCTCCAAAAAGTGGGAACTAAAGGTTCATGATCACAGAGTCATGTGTGTGGGTTACACTTGCATGAATCATAAAACACATGCATAACATACATTCATACTAGGTCATACACAACATAGATCCTTATCATATAAATTAGTATGAGCTCTTTTATATGATAAGTTATATTTAGAAACCTTAACTTATAAGTTTGTATGAGCATTCATATAAGTTAAGGTACTTCTGTGATGGTGGCTTAGTAGTATCATATTCTACTTGTCATTCTTTACTTGTTTACTTACAGCACCTTACTTACCTTCTGTACAGTTCTTCATACTTTACATGTGATATATATCTATAGAACTGTTAGAGTAGAAATAGATTGATACTATATATACTTGGTAGTATAGCTCCACTGTCACCAGCTTCTTTTTATACCCCTTGTTGTCCTCTGCTTCGTCCTCCCGCTCGGTGCTTAGGAGTTGCGGGGCGGGGTGTGGAGGAAATGAGTTAGTCTTTATGACTAACGGTCGGTTATGACCAAATCATTTTAGGAGCTTGAGGAGATGGAGTACCAACACGACCAACATGATGAGGTGGAAGGACCTGAGGAGCTGGTACCACCACCATCTACTACTACTACAACCCGTTCTCAGGTGGGATGACCGTACTGATGATAGATTAGCTTCCGCATGTTGTCATTTTGTGAGAGAGAGATTTGATATCATGTACAGGGCATAAGGCCTTTCTCTTTTATGTACTCATTTTGGACTGTTGTACTTTCATTTTCATATATATATGATGGTGTTGTGACTTGTGGACTAGCTGTTATTTACTATACTTTATACTTCTATTTCTCTATTGGCCGAACAGGTTTTATGATTGTACTAGCCGGCAGGATCGACGTCTTGCGGTGTCGACTAACCTGTGAGTTAGTGTCACCATAAGGCGGCGGTTCTGGGCATAAGATCGGGAGCCTCCTTGGTAAGGGGAGGGGTCTTACAGTGCGCGTCTGGCTGCGCGCGCGCCTGGCCCTGCGCGTGTCTGGCCGCATGCGCGCGCTCTAATGTGTGCACGCCTGGATGTGCGCGTGCGCGTGCGCTTGAGGTCGCGTACGTGTGCTCTAGTTTGCATGCAAGCCGGCTTGTGTGTGCCCGCACACAGGATTGCTTGTGCGCGCGTACTTGGGCGTATCACGCTATGACACGTATGGTTTTGGTCTTGCTGTGTGACGTGCCTTCATGCGCATGATAGGGGCGGAAAATTATTGATTTATAGATTGTTTTATCTAGGATCGATCCTAATTTTTTTATGTCAGGGTTCGAAGCGCACCGCGAGATCGATGCATCTGCGCTTCTCCCTTACCGGTGATCAGTTTGCGATTTGGAGGAGAAGGTTTGGTCTGCCTGCTGACCTTAAAGTGAAGATATCGCGTGTCGAGGAGAGGGTTCAAAATCCTCCTCGCGGTTGGTTGACAATCTTTGAGACTACTTTGAGATCGGGCTTCCGGTTCTCTCCATGCGAGAAGTGATCGAGATTCTGAAATTTTATGGTGTGTCGATTTCCCAGTTTACTCCACTGGGAGTAGTACGCCTCATGAGATTGGTTGTCTTCTTTCGTGAACATGGAGGGAAACTCTCTTTGGACTGCTTCTGAGATTGGTGCGACATTCGTTCTGATGGTGATGACCGTGTGGAAATTCAAAGCAACAAGAGTTGGCTTGATTTTGAGACTCGGACGAACAGTGGTCACGGGAATACTCTATTTGGCTATGTCAAGAACTCTTGGGGCTTGCTGGAGCTGTGGAATGTATTTCCTGATCATTGCCTCTACCAAAAGGGGAAGGAGCGGGAGTTCTCCCCAGTGTTAGGATTTTCATAGCCCCGCGAGTTGGCGAACCGGCTGTTCAGTAATTCCTTATTTGTGGAAGAGAAACGCTTGTTGCGGTGCGATATTTCTCCAGAGTCTGGGCGTGTTATCGAGACATCTTTGGATCGCAGTCGGAAGAGGAAGGCTACTTCAACCCCTTGTGGTGATGTTGATACGATGTCTTGCCTGGTTTCTCAGGGTAAGACCACTTCTTCTGATGGTCGAGACGGGACTTTTCCCGAGATACAGATTGTACAACCCCGTATCCGGCGAGTGGGGTCGGCGGGAGCCAGATTGACCAAAAAGTCCAACCCGTGACCCGGGCGAGCCAGGTCCTAGGAGTCGAGTCTACTTGTCACCTTAGCCAAGGCGTCGAGTCTACTCGCTACCCTCAGCCAAGGCACTGAGTGGTGCTAGCTCACTCACCGCTTTTAGCCTAGGCATCGAGTGAGGCAAGCTCTCTCAATGCCCTAGAGAGCTCGGCAGCAGCCTCGACTCGCCCAGAAGGGGAAGGATGTTTTGGAAGGGCGTGCTTGTACTCGTCAAGCCCTGATTCGTTGAGCTCACGGTTGTTCGTCGATCTCAGGGTTGTTCGACGATCTCAGGACTGTTCGTTGAAATATGGGTCGTACGATGAACTCACGGCAGACGAGCAGGGCAGGCTGGGCCCGAGCTCGCCAAAGGCCGGGCGGAAGCGGCGAGTGCCAGCTCCATTGAGCACTTGCCGCCCTTACCGAGTAGGGATCATTGAGGGCAGCTCGCCCAACCTGTTGTGGTGTGTTTTTACCCTCTTACCACCACTGGTCTTCCCCTAGCCAGTTAGAACAACAAAGTTACGCTGTTGGCAGACCCAGTTGGGTTGCAGGTCGGCCCAGGGTGTTTCCAGTAATTTCATAGCAGTTGAGATTGGTTATTTGCAGACCGTTTTTCAGAAATCTATAAATTGACCCCAAGGGGATACCTAAGAGGGCATGCTCACTTGTCTCTCAGTCTTCTAACGTCTTCTAAGGTACCTTAGCGCGACATTTGGTTAAGGAGGGGAAGTTCCCTGAGATCTTTCAGGTGTGTGGTGGGTCCTCCGCGTCGGGCCCTCAGGTCTGTTCCCTGTTCTACTTCCTTTGTCATTTTGCATATAGGAGAGAAGTAGGTGCACGATCACCCCTTCCCCAAGGGTGAACTCCACAGAGACCGACTTTTCGGTTTCAACATTCTATTGCGGTGAGCGTGGAGAGTGGTCAGTACAGAAAATCTTCAGTAGGCTTGATGACAGGAGGATCAGGACAAAGCTTGGACAGGTCCGACTCACCACCCCCTCCCCCTCTCTCCATGGTGGGTATGTTCGAGGACTTCAGGCAGGAAGTACTCGGTTTGGTCATATTCGCACTCGGCGTGCGTTCCGAGTGCTCGAATCCAGCGGCGCCGGTACTCGCAGTTTCGGCCTTTGGCGAGAATGCTCCCGACAAGTGAGCTGGGAAGGAGATTGTAAAGGAAGGGAGAGGCGGCAAGCTCCCCGGGCAAGTTCTCTTCCCGGGCTCGGCAAGCGGCGGCAGGTTCGGTGAGATGGGGGCATGATACCCCCCAGCTCGCCCAGTGGGGAGAGGCAGTCCCTTCACTGAGTTGGTTTCTTCTGCTCCAGTTCCAGAGGGGTTCAGGGAGCCCGAGATGTCCTACTATATCGGGAAGGGAGACACAGTCCAGCATGTCCAGTGGTTTGAAGACGTGATCTCGATCTGACAGATGTCGGATGGGTTCAAGTGCAGGCTCTTCGCTATCACTCTCAAGGAGAAGGCGAGAGAGTGGTTCCACCAGCTACCGACAAATTCCATCTACTGCTTCAAGGACCTGCGTCGGTGGTTCATGCTGAGGTTCACCACCTCCATGAGGCGGAAGAAGGAGTCGGAGACCCTATTCTACATCAAGCAGGGGGTGAACGAGACCTTGGGAAGCTACGTCGACCATTTCTAGGAGGAGGTTACCCAAGTCCAAGAGATGCCAGGACATACCTTAATGATGGCCTTCACCCTGGGGCTGCAGTAGGGCTTCTTCCGGATGGAACTGAAGAGGGTGCTACCCCTCTCCTATGAGGAGCTGATGGAGAGGGCACCAAGGAAAGTCGACGGGGAGGCATTGAACCCAGAGTTTGCCCAGAAGCTGGACAAATGGGTCGCGGAGGAAGAGGGCCAGGCCCATAGGGGGGAAAGGTCAAGAGGAGAGGAGAGTTGAACCCCAACAGAGGGAGCAGCAACAGCAGCCTAAGTGGGGGCGTTAGGAGCCGAATCACCGGCTAGGTTGGAGGATGGAATGGAAAGACCAAGGGCCGCAGAGAGGCTTCCATGGAGGATATAATCATCAGGGATACCAAGGCCAATTTTACACTCCAGGCGGGAGGCAGGGCCAAAGACCACCTCTCCCTGACTAGAACCAAGCTATGGCTATAGCCATGGGGGAGAGGAGGAGAGCAGCGCGGAGAAGGAGAAGGGAGGTTAGGGTGGAGTTACCCTATTGTGACTTTCATCAGAAGGAAGGGCATGCCACAACCACGTGCCTAAAGTTCCTTGAGATGAGAGGAAATAGGGAGCAGCAACAACAGCAAGACCGCCAGGGATTGCGGATCGAGGAGGTCCTGCCTCATGTGGAGGAGGGCAGGTGTGAAGACTGGGCAGATGTCGGGACCCGGGGAGGGATTAGAGTGATCCACGGGGGGGGGGGGGGTCGAGGCTTCCCGCAAGGCAAGTCTCCACACTATGTACCGCCGGAGCGTTGGCTCCACATCCCAGACCCTACCCCCGGAGGAGAAGATCACCTTCTCAAGAAAGGATATGTCAGGTCATGAGGATCCCTTCTGCGATGCATTGGTCGTCCAGACAACGATCGAGAACTTCACCGTCTCCCAGATACTCATTGACAATGGGAGCTCGGTCAACGTCATCTTCAAGAAGGCATCTGACGCAATGAAGGTGGAGTCCAAGAGGGTGCTGGCCTCAGATGGACCCTTGTTTGGGTTCTCGGGTGAGAGAAAGGAGGTAGAAGGAGGAGTATGCCTCCATATCACTCTGGGGTGGCAGTCATGTACCTGCCGATTCATCATCGTGGATGCCCCCAGCAGCTACAATGTCATCTTCGGGTTATCAGTTCCTTCCACTACGTCCCCTCATCCTTCCACCAGTGACTGAAGTTCAACGTAGAGGGAGTCCAGGTCCGAATCCGGGGAGACCCCAAGGAGGCAATGGAATTCTACGTCACTGCCATGAACTCCATCTCCTGGCAGGAGGGGGCTGAGGAGATGGAGCAGAGGATGGAGGAGGCAGAGCGGGAGGCTGGCGGAGAGGAGATGGAGGTAGAGGAGAGCCTTGCTCGGATGGAGGAGGCAGAAGAAGTCTGGGAGACGGCCAAAGCGATGATCATAGAGGAGGCTGTGGAAGAAGTCCTTGCCCCAAGAGGGGAGGACGTTGAAGAATGGGGGAGCGGTCTCTTCCGGAGGTAGTAGAGGAGGTGGTGGAGATGGAGGTTCTCACCCTGGGAGGCAGGGTGGAGAAGGTTTGCGTCAGCGGGGGGCTGACCCCGGAGGCCTAGGGCAGGGTACTGGAGTCAATCAAAAAGAACGTGGACATATTTGCCTGGAGCATCGCAGAGATGCCAGGAATTGACGCATACGTGGCCTGTCATCGCCTCAACTTGGACCCGGAGGCTCGCCCCATCCAGAAGAAGAAGAGGTCCATCGTGGACAAGCTGGCTGAGCCGATCAGGGATGAAGTGGCCAAGCTCATTAAGGCTGGCTTTATATCCAAAATACAATACCCTGACTGGGTCTCCAACGTAGTAATGGTTAAAAAGTAGATGTTTGGTGGCGTATGTGTGTTGATTTTTCTTTACTTAATAAATCATGTCCCAAAGATTGTTATCCCTTGCCTCGGATCGACGTGCTGGTTGACTCAGCCATCGGTTTTCCTGTACTGAGTTTTCTAGATGCATTTTCAGGTTACCACCAGATCAGGATGCACCCTCCCGACATCAAAGATGTCTCCTTCATCACCGGGGATGGGTGCTACTGCAACAAAATGATGTCCTTTGGGATAAAGAATGCAAGAACAACCTATCAGAAGATGATGGGCAGAGTCTTCCGAGAGCAAAGGGGGAGAAACCTGGAGGTATATGTGGATTACCTCTTGATCAAGAGTCGAGATGTTGACTCTCACCTCTGGGACTTGGAGGAAACCTTCGCCACCCTACGCAAATATAAGATGTGGTTGAACCCCCTGAAGTTTGTCTTCGGGGCAAGTTCTTAGGCCATCTCCTAATCCCTGTAGGTATGGAGCCTAACCCTGATAAGGTAAGGGCGATCATGGAGTTGGGATCACCACGGAATGCTAAGGAGGTGCAACGGTTGACAGGGAAGCTGCAAGGTTGAGCAGGTTCCTCTCCTGAGCTGAAGAGAAGTGCTCCCCCTTCTTCAAAACTTTGAGGAGGTCCAGAAGTTCGAATGGACTATGGAGTGCGAGGAGGCATTCCAAGGCTTGAAGATGAAGTTGACTCAGGCCCCCCTGCTCCAAGGGCCGAAGAAGGGGAGGATTTATCTTTATATCTAGGGGTCGGAGCTGAGGCCCTGAGTTCCTTCCTAGTTTGGGAAGAGTGAAAGAAGCAACTCCTCGTATACTATGTGAGTCGGGTCCGGAGGAAGGTAGAACTCTGGTATCCCATCCTAGAGAAGCTGGTCTTCGCTCTGGTTATCTCAGCTTGGAGACTCAGGCCCTACTTCCAGGCACACTCGATCCAAGTGGTGACTGACCAACCCCTTTATAACATCTTCGAGGGGGTGAAGCAATCAGGCAGGTTGGCTAAATGGTTAGTGGAGTTGAGCGAGTTCTATATCTCCTTCGTCCCCCGCCTCTCTATCAAGGCTGGAAAAAGGGGTTAGATCTGATTTACTCTAAAGGGGGGGATAGAGTATTTAAAACTTTGACTGTTTTTCTAGATTTATATCAGAGTTAAAATATGTGATACCAATAATAAGAGAATGGGAAAATGCTAATCTAAGCAATCACAGTCACAGCAAGAATAGAAAGAAAATAAGCACCACCAGACAACACAATAAATTTATAGTGATTCCCCAACTGGGTACATCCACTCTTCTACCACCCTGGTAGGAATCCACAATAAGGTTTTTGATCAGCTGGCTGCCACCATAAGATCTATTTACAGAGAGATCTCATAATCCTTTAGGCTTTTGATCAGGTGCCCAAAAACTAAGAATAAACTTTTGAAGGGTGTTAATAAACCCTTTATACAGGAGGTGAGAGGATGTGATGATGTCTTGTCTTTTCTCTATACAATAGAGAAGACTAGTGGATTGCTGGTGTCAAGACTCTTTTCTGAAATGATATTGACTCAGAAAGATTAAGCCTTGCTCAGGGTGTAGGTCTTCAGCCTTTTCTGAATACAGTCCTGGAACTTTCTGACTGAATCAAGATTGTTGTCCTTAAATGTTCCTGGACCAGAAGGTTGAAGAAGACTCATGATGGTGATGAATGTTCTTCTTCAGTCTTCAGAAATAATAAGGGAGAAAACAGAAATTCTTCTATACTGGAAGAGAGATCTGGATGTTTAGTATATTTTGAGTGCTCTGGGTTCTCTTCTCTGTAATCCCCTATAATGTTCTTGTCTCAGTTATCGATTGAAAAGAGATAATCTCTTTTATATTCTGCTTTGGTTTATCTTTCTCTGGCTTCAAAGACAAGAATAAAACATAAACTAAATCACTTGTTCTGCTTTGATATATCTTTTTCTGGCTTCTCAGAAGTCTGTCTGAAAATGATTTCTCTATTAGGAACACCAACTTGTTTATTTGACATTGTCATGTCTGATGCGCCAATGATATTGATATAAGTATCCCTTGGAACAACAGCTTCTGGATGCAGGCTCATGTAATCATCAACATTAAAGAATTTATTAGCATTGGCATACCTTTTAAGTTCTTCCTTCCTGTATGAAGACATGGTAGAGTATTGGGAAGGATCCTTTCCTTAAGCTTTGGTTTTGTTAATTAGAGAGAGTCCTATCAGCTCCTGAAATCTGGCCATTTTAGCTGTTGTCTCCTGCTCTTGATCTACAAAGGGTATTGGAGGAGATTCTGGCCTTTTAGGACTTGAGTCTTTTGGTGAATCATCAATTGAGTCTGTAGAACTTCTTTTATATGTAGCTGGAGGAGGTTTGCTTTGAGATGACTACTGCTGACTGCCTGGCTTGGAATGTCTCTGATAGGTTTTTGTGACGGGTGCAGATCTGTGAGATACATTTCCAGAGGCCCCAGAAGATGGAGGAGGAGGAGGGTCTTTCCTGAATTGCTTAGGAGGAGACCTGTACCTTCTCCTCTTCTTCCTTTCTTTCTGCTCGTTCTTAGATAACTACATCCAATGTGGCATCCCTGGGTATGGAGTAATCTTTAGCAGAATATAATATGGAGTATCATTGGTAGGGTTTAGCTTGGGAGCAACTTTTCTCTTCTTTACAGTCTTCTTTTTAGATTTAGGATCATCAGATTCATCAAAATTATCATCAAAAGAAGTAACTAGTCGTATCCCTCGACTTAGTGGCTCATCCAGTTCACGAGAAAAAGTAATTATACGCTGCGGAAAATACTTTATTTACAGTGATTGACATCTTACATGAGTATAAACATCCCTGAATGATAACTCATGATATGGAAGACTCTAGATTTATAATAATTATGAAAGTAGCTTTTACGACCACTAAATATAGCGATTTAGATTTCAAATATGTCATGTATGAAGTAATAGTAATAATAATTGCTTTTATATTTTAAAATACCTAACATGCAATCTAGCATAAAATCTTTCCAGAGAGCAAGTACAACCAACCAAAAGAGGTAAACTAGCAGCTATCAAAGTATTCAATATTCCAAAAGAAAACTACCAGTGAGTGTCAATAACCTGACACGAACCCATTGAAAGTATGCATGTCTGAACTAAAACCGAAAACAAAAAAGTATCTCACGGTAGTGAGGAAAACCACTGCAACAATTGTAGCCCACAATCTACCACCCAATACAGCCGCTCCACCGGCTACAACCCTGAACCTAAGGCATTTAAGTAAAGAACACCTCAGCAAGAAATCTATAAGTGGCAGTGGAAATAAGCAGGTAATAAGTAGAAAAAGGCAAGAAAGGGTTTACCAAACCCGATTATAAGAAAAAGCTAAAACCATGACTGATTAGGCAAATATAAACAGGAAAAGTGAAAAGTTTGCAATAATGGAGTAAAAGAAATTTGCACCAAGTGTGAAACGAAATCATGCTTTGACAAAATCTGCAAGGATAAGCATGAAATAGCATAAACTGAACTATAAGAAGCAAATGAGTACAAAACAGCTCGAAAATGAGAATCATTAACACTAGAAAAAATAACTGGGCCAAAGTCGGTGACCAAAACGTGTAAAACCGAACTACCAGACTCAAACTTCTCACAAAAAAGGCACTACGGGGGGGGGGGGGGCACTAGGCCCAAACACAACCCAACAGTCTATAAAACAGAGACCAAACAAACCACCAACTGTAATGATTCACAAACCGACGTCCAGTTGGTGGTCCTTTATCCACTGCCAACCTTCCTAGCCGAAGAAAACATCATACCCAAAAACCCCGAACCAAACCCAAGCCTAAACCCAAAGAAATACCTTGACAATCCCTAAATTTACTCTAAAGATCATACACAACGAATCAGACACAAATCGGCGAAAAACACTAAGTCCAGCTACAATTCAGTGAGTATACCCGACGAATATTGTCGATACTCGACGAAAAGGACATAAAGCAGCGTGTATACTCGACGAAAAAGACTTGGTCGCCAGATTACTTGACGCTTTCTAAGCCTAAGCCATACACGATGAATTTGTCGAATGCACTCAACGCTTTTGCATTCACTCAACGCCACGCCCGCCAATACACTACGAACTCGACACCTAGATACTCGGGACAATTCACTATGACACTCGCTGAAATTTCCTTGACCTTACCGGCCACTCAACGATTTCTACACCTAGTTCATACTCGACGAACTCCCTGATACTCACCGAAATTGCCTTAACGTAATTCGGCGAAATTACTTACCTAAACCCGCCGAAATTGACTCCACGATAATCGACGAATTTTCCTAGCGATACACGACGAAATTCGGACAGCCCACTACGCCTAAACTCGACAGATAATGACCGAAATCTCCTAACTCACCTATGGATTCCTCAAGCTTGATCCCTACACAACTCCTACGTTCTATAGAGAGCAAAAAAAAAAAGGAAAGACATGAAAGGAAGAAAAAGAAAATAGCAAGCAAGGAGAAAATCGCCACTTGCCTCAAAACATCGGAAACCGCCTCCTCCAGGCGCACCACGACCTGGATCGGCCGCCAAAAGCTCTAAGCAACGTTTCTTGAAACTTATGGGGGAAGAAGGAGGTCAAAATCACAAAGCCTAACACACAAAAATTGGAGGAACGAGGAAAGCTTACCACGAACGCGTAGATCTCGGTGAGAGCTTTCTGAATCTTAACTCCTCCGTCGAAACCGACCCCGAGACCTTACTAGATCGCTGGCTGAAACCCAACGACAACCCGCCACTCCTTCTCTTTCATGAAACAGACGACGACTCAGTAGGGAAGACGATAAATAGGGTTCGGATTTGACGATTTAACCTGTGTATATATATATATCTCCTATCATATAAGGAAATATACACTTCTTTGCTCATACCATATAATCATCCTCCACCCTTGGATCCAAAGACAGATTTATTCTCATCCACTAGATGCGGAGAGAGAAAGAAATCTTTAGGAGGGAGAGAGAGAGGGATGAGGGAATATTAATAGGCCTCCTATACCTACATGAGAGAGAAAGAGAGAGAGGAGAGGGGGAGAGTGTGCGGCTGAGAGAGGGATAGGAAGAGAGAGGGAGGGAGAGAGAGAGAAAGGGAGATAGAGGGCGTGGAGAGAGAGAGTGGGGAGAGAGAGAAATATTTGTTTTGTTGTATTAGGCGAGATAGAGAGAGAAAGAAAGAGAGGGGAGGGGGAGAGTGTGTGGCTGAGAGAGGGTGAGGAAGAGAGAGAAATAACAGTTTTGTTTTCCTAGGCAGGGAGAGAGGAGGGGGAAGAGAGAGAAGTAGGCGGTGAGAGAGAGAGAGGAATAGGTGGTGAGAGAGAGAGAGAAAGGAATTTTTTATTTTATTTGTGTCATTTTTTTTGATTTTGTATTAAATAAATGATTATTCAAATATTGAAATATATTATAAAAACTTTGTTTTTTTATTTTATAATGTATTTAATAAAATTTAAATAATTGTTTCAAGTGGGTTCGCGGGGGCGGGCGTATCGAGAATGGGCGAACAGGCGAGGCCCGCTTGGCAACCACGCTTCGTGAACGGGCGGGTGAAACCCGCCGGGGGGCGGGCGAAGCCCGCCGAACTGCCAAGCGGGCGAAGCCCGCTTGGTTGCGGGCAAAGCCCGCAGCGACGCATCGAGAACGGGCGGAGCCCGTTCGAAGATGATATATATATATATAATTTAATATTACAATTAATCATTAAATAAACGCCAAAATGACCCCAAACTCAAACCAACTCGAAATCTTATGAAAATCGCACCGTAGCTAAATACCGATGTTACGAATCCAACGGTGAAGTCAAAATCCAAATCTGACAAACCAAACTCGGATAAAATATCACCCGGAGATAAAACGCCACCACATCCCTATAAAAAGCTCCATGGAGTCAACAAAACAGACCCGACTCGCGAGGGAAGGTGCACAACCAAGCTCAAAACCAACCACACAGGAAAACCCATTGAGCAAACCCATGCTCCAACAAACGACACCCGTTTACTATGCGTCAACGTAACGTCCTGACATCAAAAATACGTCACTACGGGAATTAAAATAAACACCGAAAAATCATGGGCGTTACACGCGCTCCCAGGGCGCGTAGCACAGTCGCGCGTGTGCGCTTCCAGAGCAGCCGCGCGTGCGGTTCCAGCTCAGGAATTCTCTACGCTCTCCTCCTTGTGCTAAGGATTCAACATGCCCCAAGTCACGTCAATCACTTCCATAAGAGTGGTCCCACCAAGGCTCCACTTCAATGAGAGCGCTC
This sequence comes from Platanthera zijinensis, assembly GCA_039513925.1. NCBI lineage: Eukaryota > Viridiplantae > Streptophyta > Magnoliopsida > Asparagales > Orchidaceae > Platanthera > Platanthera zijinensis. The sequence continues at coordinate 32,439,071 of CM077082.1, forward strand.
CCTCTAGAAGATTCGTGGACTTAGAGAATTTTTCACCCGGAACAGTCCAGGTTCCGCGAGTTCAACAATGTTTCAAGATCAGAGCGCTTCCATCGAGGCTCCGAGAGCTTAGTCGTTTTTCCATATTTTCTACACCTATAACGGAGTAGCGGCTGATCGCTCTCTGTGATCATATATATATATATATATATATATATATATATATATATATATATATATATATATATATATATATATATCTTTTTATACTATAAGCAAACTTTAAAACAGGCATGTTGTAATATTCGTCTTCCCAAAATACCCCTAGCCATGGTGTAACATCCACTTACCCAAAATACCCTTTCATATCTTCTGTTTATTTCAAAAGATTTGGTTTTTGAGTCATTTCTACTTTGCCACCAATATATCCCGCTCAAATTTGCGAAGAGATGCGGTAATAAAATCGGAATGCTAGACGCGCCAATATGTCCCACCACAAATGTCGCCCCCGCGACCAGGGGCGGATCCAAGAAGTTTGATTGGGGGGGCAAACAAAAAGCGAAGAATTTTTTTTATGATCAACAACTATACTAAAATTTGTGCATGTAGAGATATCACAATTAAGTCATAAAAAAATTATTTCTTATTGCAACTTATTTATTTAGAGACATCCGAGCTCAATCTTTAATCAGTTTTAGAACAAATGGAATATTGCGTGATACTTGTTGAAAATTGTGAAGTGAAAGTGGCAGATTGCGCGACTTTAGAGTTCTATCCGCGCGGCCTGTGCGGTCTGGATAGGCGGATAGGCAGGTCGGCAATAAGGTAGCGGTTAGCTGATGGTCAGGCAACCAAGACGATCTGTCCGCGTGGACTGCGCGGACAGGACTGGCAGTTAATCAAGTCAGCGGATGTGCTGGAAGTGGCGGCCTTGGCGGTCTGTTCGTGCGGTCTGTGCGAACAAAGGAGGCGGCCAGCCAGACCGGATTTTGCTCAGACAGCAGGATGTTCCCAGATGGTAACCGAGCGAATAGGTTTTCTATCCGCGGTGTCCGGCAAGGTGCGGACTGGACTGGAGCTCGGTAGACCGGCATGGCAGATGCCTTGGTCTAGCTCTTGTGGTGCGACTAGTGGTAGCTGCAAAGTTCGCCGGCTAGGGCGGTGACCACACTCCTCATCGCGCCTATAAATAGGACCTCTCTATCACGTTAAGAGTAGAGAGAATGAACTGTAAGTGAGCTCGCGAACCGTTGCTGCGGACTGGATTTTGGTATCCGCCCTGGTTAATGGAGTTGACCGGTTTGTGTTGTGCAGGTTGTGCGGATAGCGCTGGAAAGCCAGGACATGGCTCTGATTGCGGTCAGGGACAGTGCAGACTCTGCGGTTAAGCAATAAGCGGTAAACAGCAGGCCGCGGACAGCGATCAGACGGTCTTCTCTTTGGCAACTTGTTTCGGGGTTCAATAAGTCGTCTACTTAAGGCGGCCTGTTCAGTTCGGCAGCAGCAGATCGCGCGGTCAGGCAGCTAGGCATGCTCCTACTGCAGAGAATGAGAATTTCAACAAGGGGGTGCCTAAACTATTCAAAAAATTTAAGAAACACGTAGTTAAAATTCATTGGCTTTGATCTCGTGTACTCTTACAGTGTAATAAAAGAGACACTGGGAAAATAAAAAAGATTACAAGAGTTAAGTAAAGAAGATGTCGCGTTATATCGTGCTAAAGATAACGATAATGTTTCTTTCAGAAATTTTGAAAAAGTTATGAGTAAAGAAGAAAGTGGACTTGACGGGATCAAAATTGTTTGCAACTATATTAACTAGCTTTGTATATATTATCTCCACAAAAATTAATTAAACCGATTGACTCTCATGTAAACTTTCTATCTTCCAATCAAAAAAAATTAAATGTCTCCATCTTTCCGGGTTCTTTTCTCCCTTATCCGGACACCGTTTTTGAAGTATAAGTAGTCAAAATCCATTGACTCAACGAGAGGAACACAAATTTATCATTTATTTCGCCAAAATTCTTGGGGGGGGGGGGGCCCGCCGGCCCCCCCTTAGATCCGCCCGACAAATCTTGCCCGCACGAGGTCCCCCATGCTTGACTGCTTGTATGTATGTATGGGTGTATATATATATATATATATATATATATATATATATAATATAAACAAAGTCTAACACGACTTGACTGTATAACATATTATAGATAGAAGTGCATTAAAGCTGTCATGCCGGTCCGCCCACATATACGTCAAAACTGAATAGCCGGGGGTTGTCCATTTTTTACTTCCCGTTTTTAATTTTGGTTTTAACTTCTGATTTTGGCTCTATATGGGAGATTTATTTTCACCGGTCAAGCGGTTACGATCGCATGAACCGGACAATAATTAAGGTCCGATTCATACGGTTGTAATCTCTTGATCAGTGAAAATAAGTCCCCCCAAACAGAGCCTTTGTATTACTATTTTCAAAAAATATGAATACTTTTATTAATAAGTTTGAGCTGAGTCTTTGTTGTCTTATTCGAGATTTCACCACCCCCCTCTTCTCCCATTCTCTCTCTTCCACTTGTCTTGTAATGCAATCGGATCGAGTATCGCGGTAGCGCAACGAAATTAAATCGAGCAAAACAATCGCGCAAAATAAAAACAGAACGAGATTCCAAGCATACAGACGACAAACAGAAATTTACGTGGTTCGGAGAGAAGCACCTAAGTCCACGGGGAGAGCGCGCCGGAAAAGATTCACTATAATGATAGGAGTTACATATTACAACTGAGACCGCAAAGGTCGAGCAATAAAGAGAAAATTGAAAAACTGAAAATTAGAGCTGTCGCTCGGAATCATCACCGCCACGTCGCTTGTAAACGCCACCGCCGTCTGGAACCACTGCAGGAAGCCGGCCTGATGTCGATCCGACTGGATCCGACCGAATGCCGCTTCTGCTAGCTCCGCCTTCAGTCGCCGCCACGCTTGAGGCCGGGATCGCCCGATAGAATTTATGCGCCGCCACCGCCGCCTGGCTCCACCTGGAGTCGCCGCCTCCTGGATCCGCCGCCTTTGCCGGGTTGAATAGCCCGATTTCTCTCTCTCTCTCTTTGAATGAATCTCACGGATTGTTAATTGCTTTTTAATGATGTGAGAAGGGGGGCTGCCCATTATATAAGAGAGAATCAGCCTCTTAATAAGGAGAATATCGCAAATTAGGAATAGACCCAATAATTGGGTAGCCGACCAAATATAAAAGATTCTCCTAATATCTTTCTAAAAACTGTGCTCCTCCGATTAAGGTAATTTTGATCCTACAGATCGGTGAGGTGCTACCAATCCAACAATCTCCACCTTGATGCCTCACAGAACATAACTCCACCTGCAGCTTGGATCTCCTCCCTCCAGCAAACTACCCCCTCTCCCTGGGGTCGCCCTAATTAACATGCACCAATATGAGCCAAGTCAAGGCAGTGCTTGAACTTGACTCCCGTCACTGGTTTGGTCAGCATGTCCGCAATGTTATCCTCTGTGGGCACCTTCAGTAACTGAATGTCTCCGCCAGCAACGAACTCCCTCAACTTGTGGTAGCGCACATCAATGTGTTTTGTCTTGGCATAATAGACCGGGTCTTTGGCCAGACAAATCGCACTTCGACTATCACAGTGCAGCTTCACCGCCTCCTGAGAAATCCTAAGTTCTTTGGCGAGACCTTTGAGCCAGATGGCTTCCTTTGCAGCTTCTACTGCAGCAATATATTTTGCCTCCATCGTAGATAGAGACACGATGTCCTGGAGAGTGGCTTTCCAACTAATGGGACCTCCACCTAGAAGGAAGATATACCCGGAAGTAGATCTTCTTCTATCGAGGTCTCCGGCGTAGTCGGAGTCAACGTAGCCCTCTAGCATACCGACATCCTTGCTCTTCTGAAATACTAATCCAATGTTTGGGGTTCCTCTCAAGTACCTTAGAATCCACTTGACGGCTTCCCAATGATGTTGTCCCGGATTCCCCATATACCTGCTGACAACACTCACAGCCTGAGCTATATCTGGTCTCATACAGATCATATCGTACATTAAACATCCTACCGCACTAGCGTACGACACCTTGAGCATCTTTTGGCGTTCCTCCTCGGTGTCTGGACACTGCTGTGACGACAGTCTAAACTGTTGCCCAAGAGGAGTGGTAATAGGTTTAGACTCCATCATATTGAATTTCTCCAACACCTTCTAAATATAGCTTGCTTGAGAAAGCCAAAGCATGTCTCGCTTTCTGTCCCGCTTGATTTCCATTCCAAGAATTTTTTGTGCGTGACCCAGATCCTTCATTTCAAACTCAGCATGCAACTTCTCCTTCAGTAATTGAATCTCTCGAGCTGATTTGCAAGCGATCAGCATGTCGTCGACATACAACATCAGAATCAAAATGTCGCCATTCGCCAGGAACTTGTGGTAGACGCAGTTGTCATACTGGCTTTTGCTGAAACCCTGGGAGACCATGAACGTGTTGAACCTCTTGTTCCACATTCTCGGAGCCTGCTTTAAACCGTAAAGGGATCTCCTTAACTTGCACACCTTTTTCTCGTTGCATGGTTCAATGAACCCTTCAGGCTGCAGAATGTAGATCTCCTCTTCTAAGTTGTCGTGAAGAAAAGCCGTCTTCACGTCCATTTGCTCAAGCTCCAAGTCCCACAACGCTACTATAGCAAGTAGCACCCGTATGGAATAGTGCTTTACTACGGGTGAGAAGATTTCGTCGAAATCAACTCCTTTCTTCTGTGCGAATCCCTTAGCCACGAATCTCGCCTTGTATCTCCACTAGTCCTTCCCGGAAGTGGACTCCTTCTTCCTAAATACCCACTTGGAGCTGATTGCCTTAGCTCCTTTCGGTAGGCTAACCAGTTCCCAAGTCTGGTTCTTTCGAAGTGAGTCCATTTCCTCCTTCATCGCAACTTTCCACTGAGAGCGGTCACTGCTCTTCATAGCTTCTTGGTAAGACCGAGGGTCTGAGGAGATCACTTGAAAAGCATAAGCTATAGTGTCCTGTAGCCTGAGAGGCAGTCTGATCTCTCTCCTCGCCCTTTCTCTGGCAATGGAGTACGACTCCACTTTAGTAGGTTGCACATCATCAGCATCCTCTGGGTCGGAGGAATCACCATGGTCGTCAGCCTGGTCACTCCTCTCCAGCTCCACCTCCAGGGGTGTGACTGGAGTCTTCCCCACTTCTTTGGATTGAGACTGAGACTTTTTCAGCATAGAAGCCTCATCGAAAATTACGTCGCGCCTTGTAAGACCCCCCTTTTTTCCTTTTTCAACCACCGGGGTCTTAGCCCAGAATTGCTGCTTTGCGGTGGCACCGATTCACGGGAAGGCCGCCACTACAAAACGCCAATTCTGCTGGCCTTTTTCGATCACAAGGAGAGAGAAGAAAGTATACACTGAATGTAAACATGTCCACAGAATCGTAAACAAATAGAAATCACAACAAGTCCATCAATATATAATAATAGAAAGTACTGCAAAAGAACAGTTCAGATAAAATAAAGAAACGGGCTCGAGCCCAGTACATCAGAGTCCTCACTACAAATCACTCATCGCGGAAGCTATAAAAATACTAAACACTCACGGAGCTGGTCACAGGTGCTCCGGTGCTAGACTGGCCCACCTCCGTGCGCACCGTACTCCGCTGGTGCTAGTCCCTGGGCTGCTGGTCCCTGTCTCCCATCCGGAGCTCCTGTAATGTTATGGTTCGAAAACCATTAGTCATAAAGACTAAGCCCTATCATCCCCTACCCCTCCCCCTACGGCTCTTAAGCATCGAGCGGAGAGGAGGAAAGGGAGGCTACAATGGTGGAGAATAATCAAACGGATGATAGTGAAACTAGTCTAACAATTGTTCATGGTGTATAAACAACTAATTAAAATAGAGTACATCTAGCAGTTCTACGGTAGTGAGTAGTAAAGTAGACATGTGGTAAGTAATATAACCATAAGGAGACAAATAGAGAACAAGTAAGTAAGTAAGTAAGTAACCTTAACTTATATGAATGCCCATAAAAACTTATAAGTTAAGGGGTCTTTTGCAAGGCTCCCATCGTATAAAAAGTCTCATACTGATTTATACGTTGGGGTGTCGATTGTATGCAAATATGAGTGTAGTGATATGTTATGCCATGATTCATGCAAGTGCAACTCACGCACACGACTCTATGCACACAGACCTTTAGTTTCCCCTGTTCGGGCAGCTAGCTTCACTCCTAGGAACCTCTGTAGTGGCAAACGGAGACAGTGGGTCGGTCCCCCACTCCTAGGTGGGTATCCACACTACCGGGCCTATCCCTTCCGTACGCCCCTAGAAGAACACAACCTAGAGTATCCGCGTACTAGTGCTGGCTATATCCACCAGACTTTCTTTGGCTAAGTGTCCCACACCGCCGAGTCAACGTACCGATGTCGTTGTGAACGACAATCAAATACCGAAGACCCACCACCTTATTCTGTATTCAAACCCTCGAGCCCTCGGCTCCCCGGACTGTCCCGTCCGTACATCTACCTTCAGAGCTACCGTCTGACTGGCAACCAAACCAACTTATTCTACCTACCTAGCTACCGAGGTGTGTGAATGTGCAACCCTAGATATTCTAGTTGCTCTTTTAGTTTATTATTCCTACGGTTTACGTTAGCCCAGGACTGCCCCCGATATTCCCTATGAAGGGCTCTCAAAGGGCACTAGGAACTATGATGGTAGCTGAAGCCCATCGTTCCCTTTCGCAAGGCACTTACATTTATTGGTTATTACCCATTACTCGATCCCATTCAAATTACACTACTAGAAAAATGGCTTTTAGCCATGGTTTCTTTTGCCACGGGGGAAAAATCGTGGCTAATAGAGAGTATTAGCCACAGTTTTTATTCCGTGGCTAAAAGTCTAGTATTAGCCACGGTTGACTAATCTGTGGCTAATACTGGACTTTTAGCCACGGTTTCCCTGAACCGTGGCTAAAAGTCTAGTATTAGCTACGGTTTGCCTGAACCGTGGCAAAAGGTCGTGGCTACATTTAGTCCCACACCGTCAAAACAAAATGAAATTTTGGGTTTATAAGGAATTTATTTCAATTAGTATTTGAAATAAATATGGCGGCGGCGACGTGGGGCGGCGGCGGCGGGGCGGCGGCGGCGGGCCGGCCGGCGGCGGGCCGGCCGGCGGCGGCCGGCCTGAATTTTTTATGTTATGAGTGGCCCTTTTACCACGACAATTAAACCGTGGCTAAAAGTCCAGTATTGACTTTTAGCCACGATAATCAAACCGTGGCTAAAAGTCCAGTATTAGCCACGGTTTTGGACTTTTAGCCACGGTTTGGACTTTTAGCCACGCTCGCATTGCCCACGCCCATTTTCCGTGGGTAAACCGTGGCTAAAAGTCTTTAGCCACTGTTTTGGACTTTTAGCCACGGCAATCTGCCGTGGCTAAAAGTCAGTTTTCTAGTAGTGTTACTTTGGATCTAACCCTAGTGTGTTAAGACTCTTCCTCTCCCACCGGGAAGGACGATCTTTCGTCGGTCCCGAGCACCTCTTATGACTCGACAACCAACCAACCTAACCTCATCTTGGTTACTGAGGATGCATTCATACACATTTCCAAACCACTAACCCAATACCCAAATCCTCTAAGTTCATCCTGTAGCCTAATATGATTTCAGCTGTTTTACTAAACGTAGACCATCCTAAGCTATATGAGGTATACAAGGGGAGATACTCTAAATTGTCTTCCAAATCTCCTATAAAATTTACTGCAGGTCTATCATGACATAATTAGCCTAAATCCAGAAATTTATAAATTTCTTAATTAATCTGATATTTATTTAATTTTCCCAAAAGATTGGTCATGGGTAATTTTAAACATGAACTACATGATTTTCTCAAGTAATTGCCACCCAAAAATTATAATCACTACATAACAACAATGTATCATCAAAACTAATTTTCATGATTTTACAGAAAGTATTTAGCCTCTAATTAATTTATCCATTATAATCCCATTAATCCTATGTAAAGAAGGAAGTACTGAAATTACTCATCATAAAATTAAGTAAAAATTACTGAATATTAATATGGTACAGAAAAGGTCATTGTGCAAATATCATAATTTTACAGGCTTTCTAGATACCAAAGTAGATTTAATTAATTTTTTATGGGAAACAACACTTAATGAAGCAAGCCTTAGAATTAAACTTCTAAAAATCCCATAAAAATTCATAGAGCTTTAAAACATAATAACAAGTCATCTGCCTAAAGTTCATCAATTTTTAGAAAGTATTTTCTCCATAATAAATTTCTAAGCAAATAATACAAACTACTAAATTGTTAATGAAGTATCCAAAATAATTATCCTAAATTCATAATAAAATCTCCATAGCTTGTGCTAACTTTAAAAACTACTTTATTCAAATCCCATCACTGTTTAGTGAGTTTTAGTGACATTGTCTATCTCTACAATTTTTGTGCCCTAAACTAGGGTTAGGGTTTTGAGAGACTTATTTACTTTAAAATCCATTTATATTTCTACAAGAAGATTCTAGCTATCCTAGAATTCTATCTACCAAGTTTCAGATCATAACCAGGTCATTTGACCACTTGCCCTTCACAAACCACCAAGAACCATCCTTAGGGTTTGACCTTGGGTCCTAGGGCAAATTTACCCCAATCCATCTCAAAATCAATGAGAGGGTGCTAGGAATAATGCCTAGTCAGTGGCCAAAATCTCAGCCTCTGTTGAGATGATCTGGCCACTCCAATCTCAAAGTGCACTTTTGACCTAAAAACCCCTTAATAGGGCAAAGCTTAGGTTTATCCATTTCCAATCTAAAACATCTCCAAATGAGATGAAAAATTATACAGAGCCTCATGATGAACCCAGGGACCACTCACCAAAATTTGGGAGGGTTTGAAAGTCATTAAGACATCTAATTAATTTACCCTAAAATTATTAAATTTTTCTAAAAAACTATAGAAAAACATTCTCCAAAAATTCCCATTTTTGGACAGGCCTTAGGTATATCAAGGGTAGACTCTCTGCCCAAATTTCAGATCATTTGGTCAAGGGATGAAGGGTGGACACACCTTTTAGTCTCTGCCTAGCTCTAGGTATAGATCCCACCAAAAGAGGTTCCCTAGTCAAACCAGTTGACCAAATTGACCCAAATCAATTTTAAAATAAAGTAGACCCATAGGGCTACAAATTATATGTTGACCATTTCTTCATATAAAGCCTATAAGTATTTTTCATCAATTTTCTAAAGTGACTGATATTCTAGTACAGAAAATTTATATAAAAGAAAAAGATTAATTAAACAGCACAAATCTTGAAGCAGATCAAACAGTGCTGGGTCTTCTTCTTCCTCCAGGCAAGGGCTGAGATTAGCCCGACCTGGAGTGCATTCCAGATGCTGCCGCCGGCCATCCAGCCTCCTCCCTGGCCGGCCACCACCACCTCCGTTGAGGTGGTGGCCATCGCCAGGTTGCGGCGCGGCCGCCGGAGAGGCGGAATCCGGCGAACCCGAGAGTGGAGATTGTTGCGAGAAAAAACAGGAAGGGGAGCCCCGCCCGATCGAGCTCCGTTGAGCTCGATTATCAAACCTAAAGAGTTCTAGGATCTACCCGTAGAAAGAGAGGAGGGGAGGACCTTATTCGCGGGCTGGAGGCGTGCAGATCGACGAAAAGCCATTAATGGTGAAGGTGTCGCCGGCGGTCTTCAACAACACACAGAACTCCCTCGTCTCCTTCAGGCAAAGTGTGGAAACGAGTGCTTGAGGTCTAGGGAGGCTTTTAAACCAGTAAAAGGAGGGAGGGGAAAGGTCTAACTGCTGGTGGCCATTAATGGCCCATTATAGCTTTTTCGGCCATGGTGGTGGGGGGGGCTGAAACGGCTCTGTCCAGCAAGCTAATGGCTGGAAACTCCTCCTCTTCCCTAGAGGAGTTGAGTCCAGCCATTAAAGAGGAGGGGGAGGGTCACGGCATCAAACGCCATTAACGGCCATGATAGCTGGTTCTCGGCCATGGCGGTAACCACTCCTCATTGCAAAACTGACAGTCCACGTGGCACAACTTCACTTGACCGGTCAACCTTTTAAATTAAGACTTAACTAAGTCTTAATAAGAGAAAACGGCTCACTTCCTAGACCGGCCCAGTTCAGCTGAACCAGCACACAGCCAAAAATCCTGCCAGAAAAATTCTAAGTAAAATGGCGTTGAGTGAGCTCTGCTCACTCAACTCCATCCATGCTGCGGCGTTGAGTGAGCTCTGGTCACTCAATGCCATCCCGGATACGGCGTTGAGTGAGCTCTGCTCACTCAACGCCATCCCGAATGCCCCTCCCAGACTATGGCGTTGAGTGAGCTCAGCTCACTCAACGCCATCCAGATTATGGCGTTGAGTGAGCTCTGCTCACTCAACGCCATCCAGATTATGGCGTTGAGTGAGCTCTGCTCACTCAACGCCATCCAGCCTACTCAAGGTGGCATTGAGTGCAGTCTATGCACTCAACACCATCTAGCTTATGGCGTTGAGTGAGGTAATCTCACTCAATGCCATCCAAACTACTACGGCATTGAGTGAGCTCAGCTCACTCAATGCCATTCCAGGCCTCAGCAGACGGCGTTGAGTGCAGTCCGTGCACTCAACGTTGTCTATTTTATGGTATTGAGTGAGCTAAGCTCACTCAATGCCATCCAGTCTACAGCATTGAGTGAGCTCAGCTCACTTAACTCCATCCAGACAACACCAAATGGCGTTGAGTGCAGTCAGTGCACTCAATGCCATTCAACTTATGGCGTTGAGTGCACTCGATGCACTCAACACCAACTCGCCTGCAAGTTTATGGCGTTGAGTGAGCTAAGCTCACTCAACGCCATCCATTCTACGGCGTTGAGTGAGCTCAACTCACTCAACGCCATCCAGACAACACCAGATGGCGTTGAGTGCAGTCGGTGCACTCAACGCCATTCAACTTATGGCGTTGAGTGCACTCGACGCACTCAACGCCAACCCGCCTGTAGAGATGACGTTGAGTGCAGTCAGTGCACTCAACGCCATTCTACTTATGGCATTGAGTGCACTCGACGCACTCAACGCTCGAGTCCTAATGTTATCTTAAGCAAGTTTGACCTAATATTTGCAGACCAAGGTGATTTTCACCTTCCTTCCTAAGCTCTGTTGGTCTTTTGGGTTTCCTAAGGTTTTGTCATGACCTAGTCATGGCAAAACCACTCCGGGGGTTGGGGGGGTCTGGCCGGAAATGGGATGTTACATGCCTGATCTCCACCTTCTTCGTGTCAGGGTTCCACAGCTTGAATCCTTTTGTGCCGGTCATTTTGCCCAAATAGATGCACTTCTTGGACTTAGCATCCAGCTTTGTTCTTTCAGAATCTTGCACTAGGGTGTACACAGGACAGCCAAATATGTGGATATTGGAATAATCAATCGGCTTGCCTAACCAAACCTCCTGTGGCGATTTTAGATTCAGTGATATCGATGGGGATCGATTCACTAGATAACACGCCGTGTTAATAGCTTCAGCCCAGAAGGACTTTGGTAGGTCGGTGATACACGGAAAATAGAGCTTGAAAATGCAAGTATACGTATCGTACAAGTAATACAGAGTGAGTGAGATCATTCCCACTGAGAAGTGATGGGTTTAGAGCTTACAATTACTAGCTACACCGCTTCTATGAATCCAAGAAAAACGGTTAATTGATTTTCTGAAAATAGATTAAAACTTTTAGATAAATATAAACTAATTTAACTATTGTTGAAGCCAAAAATGACCGAAGCCAAAATTGACTTCTGTGGAGTCCGACCCTTGGGGAAAGGGGTGACCTCACACCTACTACACTCGGAAGAACGTCACGGACCGAAGACTTAGGAAGCTATGAACTGACCCTCGGCTCTAGCGTGGAGGTCCCACCACACACCCGGAAGACCTTTGAGGTCTCCCCCTCCCTAGCCAATGCTTGAGCTAGGTGCCTTGGAGGAAGAAAGCCAAAGAGATTTGTGGCTAAGGAAAGAATGACAAGTCCTTCTTCAAGGCACCCCTAAGGGTCTATTTATAGTTTTTCCAAGTCTTAGGGGTAAAATGACCAAAACGCCCCTGGGGCCAAAATGCCTCCAGCTAATAGGAAACCTCCACACCGGGGGGCAAAGAGGGAAAAACCACCTCGGGGGTAAAATGGTCCAAGGATGAGACCACGCCAAACCACACACCCCCCCCCCCCCGGCGGTCTCGCCCGGAGCAGGCCGCGCGGGCGAGACCTCGCCTGGCCGGCGGTCTCGCCCGGAGCAGGCCGCGCGGGCGAGACCTCGCCTGGCCGGCGGTCTCGCCCGGAGCAGGCCGCGCGGGCGAGACCTCGCCTGGCCGGCGGTCTCGCCCGGAGCAGGCCGCGCGGGCGAGACCTCGCCTGGCCGGCGGTCTCGCCCGGAGCAGGCCGCGCGGGCGATACCTCGCCTGGCCGGCGGTCTCGCCCGGAGCAGGCCGCGCGGGCGAGACCTCGCCTGGCCGGCGGTCTCGCCCCTGCTTGGGGCTAAGGGGCAGGGGGGACAAGACCATGGTCTCCAGTCGACCCCGCTGCCCCCCACCTCGCCCTTCATCCCGTCTGGGGGTGTCAGCCAACTTGCCGTACCCGACCCTCAAAGAAGGGGGCAAGGGGGGAGGCCAATTTTTCCTCCCCCTACTAGTATATTTCCATGCTAGAGCCAAAATTGGCCACCAAGAGTCCAAAATATCCAAAAAGCTTAAAAGCTTAAAACTGGCTTTGCGCCTGCCGAATGGACCCTACTCCGCGAATACGGGGTTGTACACAATCCCCGCTCTTTTCGAGGTTGGCACAAGCTCGGAAAGAAATGTCCAACCCAACGTATTCGTTGAGTGTAGCTTGCTCTCGCGGTGTCGAAAGATTATGAGGCCTCTTCCGAGGGGCCAACCTGCCATGCCAGCTAATGAGAGCCTGGGTGGCGAGACCTCCTCAGGGTAAAAGGATCTAGCCTCCTGGGGGGTCAACCTGCCATGCCAGCTGATGAGAGCCTGGGTGGCGAGACCCCCTCAGGGTAAAAGGATCTAACCTCCTGGGGGGGTCAACCTGCCATGTCAGCTGATGAGAGCCTGGGTGGCGAGACCCCCTCAGGGTAAAAGGATCTAACCTCCTAGGGGGGTCAACCTGCCATGCCAGCTGATGAGAGCCTGGGTGGCGAGACCCCCTTAGGGTAAAAGGATCTAACCTCCTGGGGGTGTCAACCTGCCATGCCAGCTGATGAGAGCCTGGGTGGCGAGACCCCCTCAGGGTAAAAGGATCTAACCTCCTGGGGGGTCAACCTGCCATGCCAGCTGATGAGAGCCTGGGTGGCAAGACCCCCTCAGGGTAAAAGGATCTAACCTTCTGGGGGGGTCAACCTGCCATGCCAGCTGATGAGAGCCTGGGTGGCGAGACCCCCTCAGGGTAAAAGGATCTAACCTCCTGGGGGGGTCAACCTGCCATGCCAGCTGATGAGAGCCTGGGTGGCGAGACCCCCTCAGGGTAAAAGGATCTAACCTCCTGGGGGGTCAACCTGCCATGCCAGCTGATGAGAGCCTGGGTGGCGAGACCCCCTCAGGGTAAAAGGATCTAACCTCCTGGGGGGTCAACCTGCCATGCCAGCTGATGAGAGCCTGGGTGGCGAGACCCCCTCAGGGTAAAAGTATCTAACCTCCTGGGGGGTCAACCTGCCATGCCAGCTGATGAGAGCCTGGGTGGCGAGACCCCCTCAGGGTAAAAGGATCTAACCTCCTGGGGGGGTCAACCTGCCATGCCAGCTGATGAGAGCCTGGGTGGCGAGACCCCCTCAGGGTAAAAGGATCTAACCTCCTGGGGGGGTCAACCTGCCATGCCAGCTGATGAGAGCCTGGGTGGCGAGACCCCCTCAGGGTAAAAGGATCTAACCTCCTGGGGGGGTCAACCTGCCATGCCAGCTGATGAGAGCCTGGGTGGCGAGACCCCCTCAGGGAAAAAGGATCTAACCTCCTGGGGGGGTCAACCTGTCATACCAGCTGATGAGAGCCTGAGTGGCGAGACCCCCTCAGGGTAAAAGGATCTAACCTCCTGGGGGGGTCAACCTGCCATGCCGGCTGATGAGAGCCTGGGTGGCGAGACCCCCTCAGGGTAAAAGGATCTAACCTCCTGGGGGGGTCAACCTGCCATGCCAGCTGATGAGAGCCTGGGTGGCGAGACCCCCTCAGGGTAAAAGGATCTAACCTCCTGGGGACGGAGCTAAAGGACTTAGCTCCCACGAGAGATCAACCTGAACCCACCAGCTAGTGAGAGCCTGGCAGCGGAATCATCTCGGAGCAAAAGGGCTTGGCTCCCACGAGAGATCAACCTGAACCCACCAGCTAGTGAGAGCCTGACAGCGGAATCATCTCGGAGCAAAAGGGCTTGGCTCCCACGAGAGATCAACCTGAACCCACCAGCTAGTGAGAGCCTGGCAGCGGAATCATCTCGGAGCTAAGGGACTTGGCTCCCACGAGAGATCAACCTGAACCCACCAGCTAGTGAGAGCCTGGCAGCGGAATCATCTCGGAGCTAAGGGACTTGGCTCCCACGAGAGATCAACCTGAACCCACCAGCTAGTGAGAGCCTGGCAGCGGAATCATCTCGGAGCAAAAGGACTTGGCTCCCACGAGAGATCAACCTGAACCCGCCAGCTAGTGAGAGCCTGGTAGCGGAATCATCTCGGAGCAAAAGGGCTTGGCTCCCACGAGAGATCAACCTGAACCCACCAGCTAGTGAGAGACTAGCAGCGGAATCATCTCGGAGCAAAAGGGCTTGGCTCCCACAAGAGATCAACCTGAACCCACCAGCTAGTGAGAGCCTGGCAGCGGAATCATCTCGGAGCTAAGGGACTTGGCTCCCACGAGAGATCAACCTGAACCCACCAGCTAGTGAGAGCCTGGCAGCGGAATCATCTCTGAGCAAAAGGACTTGGCTCCCACGAGAGATCAACCTGAACCCACCAGCTAGTGAGAGCCTGACAGCGGAATCATCTCGGAGCTAAGGGACTTGGCTCCCACGAGAGATCAACCTGAACCCACCAGCTAGTGAGAGTCTGGCAGCGGAATCATCTCGGAGCAAAAGGACTTGGGGCTCCCACGAGAGATCAACCTGAATCCACCAGCTAGTGAGAGCCTGGCAGTGGAATCATCTCGGAGCAAAAGGACTTGGGGCTCCCACGAGAGATCAACCTGAACCCACCAGCTAGCGAGAGCCTGGCATCGGAATCATCTCGGAGCTAAGGAAAAATGAGCCACCCCCCGAAACACTCTCGACCCTGCCAGCTAGTGTGAGCCTGGTATGAGGAGATCCTCTCGGGGGTTGGGAGCTGGGCATGTCACCTAAGCTTTTTCAATTCCAACATCCTCTAACGGGGGAAAGAAGATGGGTTACATGACCCCCTCGACTCTACTGGTCGGGGGCTAGACTCCTTACAATAACATAAACATAAAAAAGATACATAACTCCGCCGAGGCGAGGCTTCTTCAGGGGGCCTGGGCCTAGTGGTTGCCATCAGGTTCCATCCCACTGGCCACCTCAACCCTGCTCAGGCTCTCCATGATCTTCTCCATCTCCTCTGCCTTAGCCAACCAAGAGATGGTGTTGACTGCCGTGACGTAGCACTGCCTCGCCATCCTGGAGTCTCCCTTGATCCTGACCTGGATCCCATCTGAGTTGAACTTGAGACATTGGTGGAAGGATGAGGGCACGCACCGGAAGGCGCTGATGAGGGGCCTTCCGAAGATGGCATTGTAGCTGCTTGGAGCGTCAACAATGACGAACCTGCAGTTCCTTGAGGTCCCTCCCAACTTCACCTAGAGTCCGACTCCACCTTCCACCTCCTTTCTCTCCCCTGAGAATCCGAATAGAGGTCCATCCGACGCTACTATCCTCCTTGGCTCCACCTTCATCCCCTCGAACGCCTTCTTGAAAATGACGTTAACCGAGCTTCCGTTATCAATCAAAATCCGGGAGACGGTGAAGCCTTCGACGGCTGCTTGGATGACCAGGGCGTCGCAGAAGGGATCCTCATGCTCTGGCATGTCCTTTGATGAGAAGGTGACCCTTTCCTCCGGGGGAGGGGTCTAGGATGTCGAGGCAACGCTCCGCCGATACATCACATGAAGACTTGCCTTCCGAGCGGCTTCGATCCCCACCCCCCCCCCCCCCCCCCCCCGTGGATCACAGCTATACCACCTCAGGGTCCTACATCGACCCGGTCCTCACACACATCATCACCCCCTCCTTGGGGTAGAGCTTCAATCCGCTCCGGCTGCTGCTGGGCTGGAGCTCTCGCCCCTCTCACTTCCAGGAACTCAGGGCAGGTAGCTGTTGCGTGCCCCTCCACCTGGTGGAAGTCATAGTACGGCAACTCTACCCTACCTCCCCCTCTCCCCTTGCGATTCCTCCTATCCCTTCGGCCAATCACCATCGCTTGCTGGGGTGGGGGCAGGAGTTGTCTTGGGGCTTGCCTCTGGAAGTTAAACCTCCCTTGGCCCCCATGATGGTTTCCTCCATCCTGAATGAGAGCCCTTCCTGGACCATGGGCAGGTCCTCCCTGCTGCCTCCAGCCTGGCTCCGGACCCTCCTGTCTCTGGAACCCTTGAGCTCTATGCTCCTCTCTCCTTCTCCCTTCATGATGCCTTGAGCCACCCTGCTCCTTCGACTCCACCTCTGTCAACTTTGCCAACTTCTTTACAAAGGCCGGGTTGGCTGCCTCCATGGCTATCTCCTCTGCCGCCCTTTCCATCAGCTCCTCGAAGGAAAGGGGGGCCTTCCGAGTCAAGCTCATCTTAAAGAACCCTTCGCGCAATCCTACCATGAACGCCATCTGGAGGGCATACCCTGGCACCTCTTGGATGTCAAGGACCTCCTCCTGGAACCTGTCAACGTAGTGGGCCAGCGACTCCTCGGCCCTTTGCTTTAACAGGAAGAGGGACTCAGGACCCTTCTTCCTCTTCTTGGAGGTGGAGAAGCGAAGCTGAAAGCTCCGGCTCAAGTCTTCGAACCCGAAGATGGACCTCGGAGGGAGTTGATGGAACCAGTCCCTCGCCTTCTCCTTCAACGTGATCGCAAAGAGGCGACACTTGAAGGCATCCGTCATCGGCCTGATGGAGACGGCGTCCTCAAACCATTGCAGATGCTGGACGGGGTCATCCTTCCCGGTATAGTAAAACAAGTCTGGCTCTCTGAACCCCTCGGGAACGGGAGCTGAGATGATCAACTCACTAAAGGGTGACCCCCTAAGGGGGGCTCTCGCCACCTCTACTCGCGCGACCTGCTCGCCAGGAGGGCTAGCTCTCGCCGGGCTGGGGAACAGCTCTCGGCCTGGGAGGTCTCGCTCAACCCCCTCTACCATCCTTTCCTTCCCAGGTCTCCTATCCAGCACACTTGCTTCTCCCCCTGCTGGGGTGATCTCGCCTTGCCCCCTGGGAGCCAGCTCGTCGAGACCACTCTGGGTTAGCTCGCTGAGACCCCTGGGAGCTAGTCCCTGGGGGGTGGGGGTTAAGCTGTCAGCCCGAGGGGCAATGCTTCTAAGCATCCCCATGATGCCTTCGATGGAAGCCATGAACTCCTCCCTTCCTACAAAGGGTCCTGGGTTGGGGGAACCACATAGGTCATCACTACCTCCCTGATCTCCAGCCATGACACTCTCCCGAGATCTTCTGTGCTGGTCACTCTCCACGCTCACCGCACCAAAACTGTTGAAGCCAAAAATGACCGAAGCCAAAATTGACTTCTGTGGAGTCCGACCCTTGGGGAAAGGGGTGACCTCACACCTACTACACTCGGAAGAACGTCATGGACCGAAGACTTAGGAAGCTATGAACTGACCCTCGGCTCTAGCGTGGAGGTCCCACCTCACACCCGGAAGACCTTTGAGGTCTCCCCCTCCCTAGCCAATGCTTGAGCTAGGTGCCTTGGAGGAAGAAAGCCAAAGAGATTTGTGGCTAAGGAAAGAATGACAAGTCCTTCTTCAAGGCACCCCTAAGGGTCTATTTATAGTTTTTCCAAGTCTTAGGGGTAAAATGACCAAAACGCCCCTGGGGCCAAAATGCCTCCAGCCAATAGGAAACCTCCACACCGGGGGGCAAAGAGGGAAAAACCACCTCGGGGGTAAAATGGTCCAAGGACGAGACCACGCCAAACCACACCCCCCCCCCTGGCGGTCTCGCCCGGAGCAGGCCGCGCGGGCGAGACCTCGCCTGGCCGGCGGTCTCGCCCGGAGCAGGCCGCGCGGGCGAGACCTCGCCTGGCCGGCAGTCTCGCCCGGAGCAGGCCGCGCGGGCGAGACCTCGCCTGGCCGGCGGTCTCGCCCGGAGCAGGCCGCGCGGGCGAGACCTCGCCTGGCCGGCGGTCTCGCCCGGAGCAGGCCGCGCGGGCGAGACCTCGCCTGGCCGGCGGTCTCGCCCGGAGCAGGCCGCGCGGGCGAGACCTCGCCTGGCCGGCGGTCTCGCCCGGAGCAGGCCGCGCGGGCGAGACCTCGCCTGGCCGGCGGTCTCGCCCGGAGCAGGCCGCGCGGGCGAGACCTCGCCTGGCCGGCGGTCTCGCCCCTGCTTGGGGCTAAGGGGCAGGGGGGATGAGACCATGGTCTCCAGTCGACCCCGCTGCCCCCCACCTCGCCCTTCATCCCGTCTGGGGGTGTCGGCCAACTTGCCGTACCCGACCCTCAAAGAAGGGGGCAAGGGGGAGGCCAATTTTTCCTCCCCCTACTAGTATATTTCCATGCTAGAGCCAAAATTGGCTACCAAGAGTCCAAAATATCCAAAAAGCTTAAAAGCTTAAAACTGGCTCTGCGCCTGCCGAAGGGACCCTACTCCGCGAATACGGAGTTGTACAACTATATCTTAAAGTAACTTCTTAGCAATTAGAGAAAATAGCCTTGCATTTCTGATTTCATATGTATAACATGATGATGATAATTTGAAAAATTTCATTTGGTTGAGTTTTGAATTATCTTGCGATGATTTTTTTAAAAGAAGAAATCTTTATCTCTCGATACAAGAAGTCTTAATATCTACGTAACCCTAGTTATCTCTAACTTAGGCAAAACGAAAAATATTATAAAGCGCAAAAATCTAATTCGCTAGCATGAAAAGGAAATCTCTTTCACTTTTCAAAACTCAAGAGATCTTGTGATGTACGCACGTTTCTCCTCTCTCGATTCTTGAAATGCCGTAAAAATAAAGAAATTTTGGTTAATGATTCACACCGCTCATCTCTCGATTCTCGCACTGCGATAAACTAGCCCTTAAATTAACGTTGCGATGCTCATCTCTCGATTCTTGCGGCGCAATATAATAAAAAGACATGATCCAACAATT
Organism: Platanthera zijinensis; assembly: GCA_039513925.1. Classification (NCBI taxonomy): domain Eukaryota; kingdom Viridiplantae; phylum Streptophyta; class Magnoliopsida; order Asparagales; family Orchidaceae; genus Platanthera; species Platanthera zijinensis. The sequence goes on from CM077082.1 coordinate 32,458,443, forward strand.
TCACCATAAAGATCACAAGATCTATAAAGATAATCACAAAACAAACTCAAAATCAAAGATGTTCATCATCAAAATACACATACTACTCTCATCATGCAATACTAGAGAGTTTTAGTTCATGACTGCGGGAAAATAACACAAAACTGAAGAGATCTTACTAAACATTTCGAAAGAAATGTGAATCTTCCCTTCTCCAGTGACGTGGAAGTGTATCCTTCAGTCCGAATGCCGAAACTGGACTGGTTTCCCCTTGACAGAATTTCTCCCCAGGTTTTCTCCTCCTCTCTAATGGCCGAATAATGAAGAAGATCCTCCTTAAATGGCTGAAATCTTCCTCTTTTAAACTTTCCTTTTCCTCCTCCCAGTGGGCCCCACATCCAGTCATTATTAAATGCTGAACGGATGCTAAAAATTAGTATGTAACTGTTGAAAACTTGGTAATTTCGGATTTGAATTTCTTGTAACTGTCAGAAATATTGCGAATATGTTGCAATATTTCTGGTTCTGTATTTCTGCACAATTTGACCTGCCAGATTTGTTGAGAATATGTTGCAATATTTTTCCCAGATTTTTCACAATACTTCGCCTTCATTCCTTGACTTAAATTTTCCCCGAATCCTATCATAAAAACATATAAAAATGAGAGTAACAACCATTTTGACATCAAATCATGCGGCAATTGGATTTTTATCTAATTTTCATGTATAAATATCACATAACATGGCTAAAAATTGTCAAAATAGGGATGAAGATAACTTATTTTTGCGAAGTTATCACACCCCCATGCTTGGTTCTTTGCTAGTCCCTAGCAAAGGTAAATCATTGAAAACCATAATATGACAAAGGTTTATGAAAGTGTAATTTCTTTCCCTTCTACTCTTCATTATAAGTTAACCAAAATAGCTTCAAGTAATTCTCATTAACTGATGCTAGACTTGCTAATCCATAAGAATTCAAACTTTCATAAATCCATCAGATAGATATAAGATAAGGCTCAATTAAGAAGTCAAGTGTTATATGTGATGCCCTTAACAATTTGTCTACTTCCCTTACAATTCATTTTCGATAAACTTCGTCACCAATAGGATAGATCAAGAGTAGTTTAAGGCTTTGATATGACCTCTACATGAGTTTGGTAGAAACCGATGCCAAATAAAATGACTTGATGAATTTTAGAGAGGTGGGTAGCCATTGATTTTAATTGATTAACTTAGTAGCTTGCCAACTTATGGGGTTTAACTTCCAACAATAATTTTTTTTCTTTTGATATTTTCACAGTTGGGATCATTCCAAGTATGAGTGAACATCCTTGGGCCACATATCACTATATATATATATATATATATATATATATATATATATATATATATATATTATCATAGTTGGGATCATTCTAAGTAAGCCGGAACTAACTTAGGCCACATGTCACTATGATATACAAATTTTTTTTTATAACACCCATAAGTGGCCAGTCTACTAGCTAAGGAACATAGTGAAATGAATAATCAAGTCTTTAAGCTCAAAAGTAATATGTGATGGCAACAAAGGTAAGGATTTACATGGAAGCAAGGTTAACTACGTACGCTCAATATATTGGCAACTATCATTGAATTAGAACATACTCGATCTAATCTCATTAGGATTCGAAGTTAATTAAATAAATTAAAAGGGGGTAAACTCTTTTAAGAACTATAGTGCATGAATGTGAGATTGATTTCTTAATCGAGCTTTAACCAATCAGTCTAATTTCAATTTAATAGTCTGACTCATAGGACTGACTCGTCTAACCTTACAATTAATTTGAAAAACTTGAATAGATTTATTAATAATAATAAAAAAATTAAGAGCAGACATTTCTAAAATACACCCCATAAAAGATTTGTCATGCAAGGTATATTAGGACATGCCCCCATACTTGAACCTTTACTAGTCCCTAGTAAAGAAGTTGTAGCAAATATAATAGCCATGTATGCGATTGCGAAATTCATAAATCATAAGAGTGGAATAAAAAGAAAGTTAAACATGTGAGTCGCCAACATATAAATATGGGTGAAGGGGAACACAAAAGTATAAGATATGACTGAAGTGTCCCACCCCACAAAGCAGCAGATTATAATAAAGTGTTCTCATGAAACAGTGAGTTTATTTATTAAGCAGTTAAAGCTTCATTGCATTAAAATATATAGCAGTAATTTATGGAAACAATTCAGCTAGAGAAGTGATCAACCACAGTGCAACAAGTAACAGTCATAAGGATTAGAGCTAGAGAATAATTAAACAAGTAACACTTAAATGAAGTTATTAACATTTAATAACTTAAATAGAACAAATTAGCATTCAGTTAAACAAGTTCAGGAACGTTTAAGGAGTCAATAAATTTCCTCATGTTTAAACGAGATAATGTATAAAGCAAAGTAAATCTGAAATGTATCACCAATACTGAAATGTTTCAAAATTCCAAAATAAAACAAACATATTTTACCACAGATCAAAGTAAATTTGTGCAAAAAGCAACAGATCTATGTAGAAATAAAACAAAATATTTCACCAACACTAAAATGTTTCACCACAGACATTGCCCAAAATAAAACAAACATTTCACCAGTAATAGAGCAAGGTAAATTTCCCAGATTCTGAGTAGTGGAGTGTCAACCATCCTCCTCATCGTCGTCAGCGTCATCGACCTCGTCCGAGTCGTCATCGTCCAAAAATTCTTACATTTCGCCGTCTTCGCCGGATGCAAAGACTGCATCGTCCTCGACCGCTTCCGCTTCATCATGTGGATCCGGAGATGTTGCAGCCTCCTTTCCCTTAGAATTAGAGAGTTTGCGCTCATACCAAGCAGGATTCACATCGCGGACTGCTATCTTTTCCTCAGGTACGTTCAAATGGCGTAGAATTTCGACTTGATTGTGATGTAAAATGTCTAAATGTGAAACTAGATGACGATGTTGCTGATGTTGATATTTGGCAGTGGCTTGCAAATATTTAAATATGATCGGCCAATCCAGAGGATTAGGGGAAAGTGGCTGCGGGATTGAAGGTTGAGTGGTTTTGCGCGAAGATACGGGATGACGTTGTTTCTTGGCGGATTTGGGGGAGGTCTCCTATAAAGATACCTTAATATAGGATGAAATGATGAAAAATGTTATTGGTCGACCTACAATGGGGGTAGTGTCCGTGTCGGCGAGAGATACCCCGGTGTAACGGCACAACGAGGTGATGAGTGTGGGAAACCATAACTGAGTTCCCCCCTCCATTTTGACCTTTTTTTGGATTTGACTTGAAATGATATGTCCTATATTAATGGGAATCCCTTTTATAATGCTATAAATTATGCAAGCTCTATCAAAGGAGACATGGTTTGGGTGCTTTGTTGGCATAATACTTGAGTTTACGAAAAGAAACCAAACTTTAGCTTCACGAGTAAAAAGGGTTGAATGCAGGACATGTGAAGATTCATTCACCCAAGTTATATTTTTAGTGAGGCTCAATGTGGTGGCGATATCGAATGGGTTAGTAGTCCTAACAGACTCGAAGACATCGCTGTCCAGATTTGTTAAGTCGAAGAAGGAGTTTATACCTTCCGCGGAGAAATTGACTTCCCTTCCCCATATATGAATTTTTCCGTCCATATGGAACTTGGCGTTGGCGTAGAATTCGTACACCCATGGTAGGACCGCTTCAGTGCGGGGTGGCAGAAGGAATTCCAGCCGAACTTGTCTATTTGCCGCACATAAGCTTGAGTTCAACCACGAACTTCAAGTTGAAACCCTCTTTCGTAGATGACGGGCTTTGCTTTCAGCAGTTCATAGCGAGCCTTGGCTTCTTCGTTGATGAATCTTGTGTGCTTATGTGTCACCACCTTCTCTCGACCTTTCTTAGGGGCCATGAATGCGGAGGGGATTTGTTTAGTGTGGGAGAGTGAACGGCAAATGATCGAGAGAGAGGACAATGTCGAGTTCTTGCCACTTCCTGAATGTCGGCGCAATTTCGAGTATGCACGACGGCCGACTAGAGGTTGCTTCTGCCGGCGGATGATTCAAAGAGGGGGAAAAAAGTGGATTTAGGGTTTTCCTGGAACAGAGCGGACAGCGGTAGTAGAAGGTTTCCTGGAGATCGTGCTTTTACCAATCGGCGGCCGGTTAAAATAGCCGGTTCAGGTTATTTCAATTTATGATTAACTTATTTCAATTAAACCGGCTTAATAAGTTAAATAATTAATCCATCAGACAGTCGGTTTAAATTATTTAAAATGAACCGGTTGTTTACTTAACTTATGCTTTTGTAAGGGAAGTAGTCAGAGGAAAAAATGTTGTAATATTCAAAAATGTTGTAACATTCGGAGGAGAAAACATGTTTCGAGCTTTGACCAGAGCCGAATGAAGGGAGAATGTGTTTTTAAGCGTTTGAGACCAAGAGCTTGCAGTTATGCATCATTCATTTCATTTTTTTAAAAACGAACCTTTGAGAGAAACACAAACAAACAAAACAAAAAAAAAAACAACAATAATAATAACGAACTTAACATTAAAATTTGGGGTTGCCTCCCCGAAAGCGCCTTAGTTAATGTCCCGGCTGGACATCCGGCGGCTCGAAAATTTTATTTCAAGTGTATGAACGATATTGCTCATTCATTTTCGTTTCCTAAATAAGCCTTAAGACATCCGTCATTGACCTTAAATTCCGAATGATCTTTTTCATTGATGATAGTAATGACCCCATAAGGAAGCACTTCCTTGACCCGAAACGGGCCCGACCATCTAGACTTTAATTTACCAGGAAAAATTTTTAGTCGTGAATTGAATAATAGAACTAGTTTCCCTGGTTGTAAATGTTTTTTCGTAAGATGGCGGTCATGCCACATTTTAGTACGGTCCTTATAAACCCTTGCACTTTCATATGCCTGCGTCCGGATCTCCTCCAATTCATTTAACTGCAGTAGTCTAGATTTACCGGCTTCTTGAAAGTCAACATTGATTTTCTTAATGACCCAATATGCCCGATATTCCAACTCTAACGGTAAGTGACAAGCCTTGCCGTAAACCAAACGATACGGGGTAACACCAATCGGGGTCTTGAAAGCGGTTCTATATGCCCATAAGGCATCATTAAGGTTTTGAGATCAATCCTTGCAATTTACACTAACCGTTTTAGCCAAGATTTTCTTGATCTCTCTATTAGATACTTCCGCTAACCCATTTGTTTGAGGGTGGTATGCCAATGCTACTTTATGCTTAACCCCGTACTTTTTCAACAACGCAACAAATTGGTGATTACAAAAGTGACTTCCCCCGTCACTTATAATAGCTTTGGGTGTTCCAAATCGACTAAATATAAAGTTTTTCAGGAAGTATAACACCACCTTCGCATCATTTTTGGTCGTGGCAATGGCCTCGACCCATTTCGATACATAGTCTACGGCTAAGAGGATAAATAAATTACCATTCGAATTAACGAATGGTCCCATGAAGTCTATACCCCAAACATCAAAAAGCTCAACTTCTAGAATTGGGTTCATAGGCATAGCTTCGTTCTTCTTAATATTTTCTTCCTTTTGACATCGATCACACATTTTCACATGTTCTTTAGAATCATGAAATAATGTAGGCCAATAAAAACCGGCCTCTAAAACTTTCATAGCTGTCATATTTCCCTTGAAGTGTCCTCCGTAGGGAGAACTATGGAAATTTTCTAAAATAGGATGTATTTCCTCTTCCGGGATACATCTCCTCACTACTCCATCAACACCAATTTTAAACAAATAAGGTGGGTCCCAAAGATAAGACCACACTTGGTGTAAGAACCGCATTCGTTGTTGGTAGTTTAAATCTGAAGGTAAGATGTTACTAACTAGGTAATTGACGTAATCGGCGTACCATGGCACTAACCCCTCTGATATAGCTAAGATTTGCTCATCTGGAAATCTCTCCTCAATCTCTGAATAATAATAAGATTCCTCTGGTTCGATCCTAGAAAGATTGTCTGCTACAGGGTTATCTACGCCCTTTCTATCCTTAATCTCCAAATCGAATTCCTGCAATAATAGTACCCAACGAATCAATCTCGGCTTTGTATCTTTCTTTTCCATCAAATAACGGATGACCGCATCATCAGTAAAAACGGTGACTTGAGTGCATAAAAGATAAGATCGAAACTTTTCGAAGGCATAGACTACTGCCAACAACTCCTTCTCAGTCGTGGTGTAATTGATTTGAGCTTCGATCAGAGTTTTGCTCGCGTAGGCTACGGTGCGAAAGAGTTTCTCCCTAACTTGACCTAGTACTACACCCACGGCATAGTCACTCGCATCACACATAAGGACAAATGGTTCACCCCAGTCGGGTGCCACCACAATTGGTGTCGTGGTTAATTTCTTCTTCAAATTATTAAATGCACTCAAACTGTCTTAATCAAAATGAAATTTCGTATCTTTTTCCAACAATCCACTAAGAGGTTTTGCAATTCTCGCAAAATCTTTGATAAACCTCCGGTAAAATCCCGGATGCCCTAAGAAACTCCTTAACTCTTTCACATTCCTAGGAGGAGGTAATTTCTCAATGACCTCAATTTTGGCCTTATCTACTTCTAACCCCTTGCTTGACACATGATGGCCTAGCACGATGCCTTCGTGTACCATGAAATGGCACTTTTCCCAATTCAGCACAAGGTTAGTTTCGATACATCGCACAAGCACTCTTTCTAAGCACTCTCCAAATTATTTTCCGAAGATGGAGAAATCATCCATGAAGATCTTTATACCATGATCCATAATTTCTGAGAATATAGCAATCATACACCTTTGGAACGTGGCTGGTGCGTTACATAGACCAAATGGCATTCTCCTGAAGGCGAATGTTCCGTAAGGGCACGTGAAGGTTGTTTTCTCTTGATCTTTCGGGTCAACCGTGATTTGGTTATACCCGAAATAGCCGTCTAAGAAGCAGAAGAAATCATTACCGGATAACTTATCTAGAACTTGATCGATGAAAGGCAATGGAAAGTGGTCTTTTCTAGTAGCCTTGTTAAGCTTGCGATAATCCATACAAATGCGCCATCCGGTAATAGTTCTAGTCGATATTAATTCGTTCTTATCATTTTTTATTACGGTCATCCCTCCTTTCTTCGGAACACATTGAACCGGAGAGACCCAAGAACTATCGGAGATAGGGTATATTATCCCTGCATCTAACCATTTTATTATTTCTTTCTTTACGACCTCTTTCATAGGTGGACTGAGGCGACGTTGAGGCTCAATTGAACCTTTGTAAGATTCTTCTAGGAGAATCTTGTGCATGCACACCGAAGGTCTAATCCCTCTTATATCCGCGATCGTCCAACCTATGGCTAATTTAAATTGCTTCAGCAAATCTATGAGTTGTTGATGTTGATCTGGTGATAATTTTGAGTTGATAATGACCGGTAATGTATCATTGTCCCCTAGATATGCGTAGGCCAGATGTCCAGGTAATGGTTTCAACTCAAGTGTGGGTGGACTAATGATGGAAGGTTTATTTGCACATGTCTTATCTGTCATATCTAAAATCTCCGACTTACGAGTGAATGTCAGTGAACGTGCACTTATTTCAAAGCATTCTTGAATTTCGTTCTCAAAATCAGATTTCTCTTCATCCGCCCCTTCCTCTTCATCTTATTCTAGATTCTCACTTAAGTTGTAATCATAAAGGGTCATACTCTTAACTTCCTCTATGTCATCTTCTTCTAAACGAGGGAATTTCATGGCTTTTAATACATTAAAAGTCACTTGTTCATCGTTAACCCTCATGGTTAACTCACCCTTGTGTACGTCAATCAAAGTTTTCCCGGTGGCTAAGAAAGGCCTACCCACTATAATGGGTACTTCATTGTCTTCCTCCATGTCTAATACCACAAAATCTGCCGGAAAAATAAACTTTTCTACCTTGACTAAGACGTCTTCTACAATCCCCTTTGGAAAGGTTAGAGATTTATCGGCTAATTGCAATGTAAGCGATGTTTTGGAAATCTCTCACAATCCTAACTTCTTATAAATTGAAAGTGGCATAAGATTTATGCTCGCCCCTAGATCGCACAAAGCCTTTCCCTCGAATTGATGACCAATAGAACACGGAATCGTGAAGCTTCCGGGGTCCTTTAGTTTTGGTGGCAATCTCCTTTGGAGAATTGCACTACATTCATGTGTAAGGGTTACCGTTTCATTCACGCCAAACTTCTGTTTTTTATTTAAGATGTCTTTCATGAACTTTACGTAACTCGGCATCTGTTCTAATGCTTCGGCAAAGGGTATATTAATTTGAAACTTCTTAAAGATTTCTAAGAATTTCTGAAATTGTTGGTCTAATTTGCTCTTTTTTAGTCTTTGGGGGAAAGGTGGTGGTGGATAGGTTCGTGGGCTCTCCTTCCTTCTTTCCTCTTTCTCTATTTTTATTTCCTTACCATTTCTTTCTGTTAATACTCCTTCCTCCTCACTCTTATCGCCCTCATTTCTTCCTATTATTACTTGCTCACTAGGACCCTTGACTTCTTCTTGGTCTTAATTTTTATTTTGTTCATTTAGATTAGTGTCTTGACCAACTATTAACGCACGCCCACTTCGTAATGTGATGGCCTTACAATGATGATTATCTCCCTTGGGATTGGGTGTGGTATCCGTAGGGAGTGTGCCTTGCGGTCGCATACTTAAAGCGGTGGCGATTTGTCCTAGTTGTGATTCAATCATTCTCATTGACCCTTCCAAGCTAGAGAAACGGGCTTCATTCTTTTGCATTGATTCTATGATGAAGTCATCTGTTACCTTTCTAGATGGTCCCGCTTGGTTGGAATGATTGTTTTGAGGTTGAGGATTAGCATTAGAATTGAATAGGTGTGGTGGAGTAGGACCGGAGTTGTTCTTCCAAGAGAAATTAGGATGGTTTCTCCATTCAGGATTATAGTGGTTTGGGTAAGGGTTTGTGTTTTGCTTATAATGCCCTCCTAAATAATTAACTTCTCATTACCCCCTACGAGTTGTTCAATTGTTAAGGTGGGGTTAGGAGAAACCATGGGAGTAATAATATTATTGACTTGAGGATTCATTTGATTTTGGTTCAACGTCAAAGCATCTAACCTCTTGTTAATGCTATTAAATTGGGACGTCATTTGAGCTGCAAATGACGTTAATTGGTCAGCTTGATACAATCCTGTCGTAGTGGGAGGATGTACTTGACGCTTAATCGTGTGGTAATTATTAGAAGATAAATCTTCCAAAATACCGTAGGCATCTTCAGGATACTTGTTCATCAGCGAACCTCCCGCAGCTCCATCTACTTGGATCATTGTAGATGTCTGAAGGCCGTTATAAAACGTCCATACTTATTGGTGAATGGCTAACCCATGGTGGGGACATCTACGTAGTAATTCCTTAAATCGTTCCCACGCATTATATAGGGTTTCTCCATTCGTTTGCATGAATGTAGAGATATCCCGCATTAACTTAGCAGTTTTGGATGAAGGGAAATATTTGGATAAAAAAATTTCAGTTAATATAGCCCAAGTAGTAATGGACTCGTGAGGCAATGAGTTCAACCAGTCCTTAGCTTTCCCTTCTAAGGAGAAAGGAAACAAGCGTAACTTAATGGCTTCATCAGATGCACCATTAATCTTAAACGTGTCACATATCTATATGAAAGTTCTACGATGAGAGTTAGGGTCTTCATGATTAAGACCCCCAAACTTGTTGTTTTGAACAAGTTGCATTGTCATGGAATCTATCTTAAAGTTATTGGCCTCTATCGCGGGTTTGGCGATACTAAACTGTACCCCTCCCCTAAAAGGCATGTTATAATCATGGCAAGTTCGTCTTGGTTCATTTGGGTGTTCATTATGTTCTATTTGACCACCTAAATCCTGCCCGTTCTGGTGAGGCTCATCGTCTGGATTGGGATTATCCATTGTTAGTTGATTAAGTTGTTCTAGCCTGGTTGACTTTCGATTTCGTCTACAGGTTCGTTCGATTTCAGAATTTAAAGGAATTAATTCAACGGATCAATACCTGGACATACACTATAAGATAACAAAGATTATAGCTCAAATACAATAAACTAACAAGTGAAAATAAAACTTGACCTCCACGTACTAAGGTTCACTAATATTGTAAGAAGAAAAACACTAAATCCGTTGCATCTCCCCGGTAATGGCGCCAAAAACTTGATACACGCAAAATAGAGCTTGAAAACGCAAGTATACGTGTCGTACAAGTAATACAGAGTGAGTGAGATCATTCCCACGGAGAAGTGATGGGTTTAGCGCTTACAATTACTAGCTACACCGCTTCTATGAATCCAAGAAAAATGGTTAATTGATTTTCTGAAAATAGATTAAAACTTTTAGATAATTATAAACTAATTTAACTATATCTTAAAGTAACTTCTTAGCAATTAGAGAAAATAGCCTTGCATTTCTGATTTCATATGTATAACATGATGATGATAATTTGAAAATTTTCATTTGGTTGAGTTTTGAATTATAATGCGATGATTTTTTTAAAAGAAGAAATCTTTATCTCTCGATACAAGAAGTCTTAATATCTACGCAACCCTAGTTATCTCTAACTTAGGCGAAACGAAAAATATTATAAAGCGCAAAAATCTAATTCGCTAGCATGAAAAGGAAATCTCTTTCACTTTTCAAAACTCAAGAGATCTTGTGATGTACGCACGTTTCTCCTCTCTCGATTCTTGAAACGCCGTAAAAATAAAGAAAATTTGGTTAATGATTCACACCGCTCATCTCTCGATTCTCGCACTATGATAAACTAGCCCTTAAATTAACGTTGTGACGCTCATCTCTCGATTCTCGCGGCGCAATATAATAAAAAGACATGATCCAACAATTTCACCATAAAGATCACAAGATCTATAAAGATAATCACAAACAAACTCAAAATCAAAGATGTTCATCATCAAAATACACAAACCACTCTCATCATGCAAGACTAAAAAGTTTTAGTTCATGACTGCGGGAAAATAACACAAAACTGAAGAGATCTTACTAAACATTTCGAAAGAAATGCGAATCTTCCCTTCTCCAGTGACGTGGAAGTGTATCCTTCAGTCCGAATGCCGAAACTGGACTGGTTTTCCCTTGATAGAATTTCTCCCCAGGTTTTCTCCTCCTCTCTAATGGCCGAATAATGAAGAAGATCCTCCTTAAATGGCTGAAATCTTCCTCTTTTAAACTTTCCTTTTCCTCCTCCCAGTGGGCCCCACATCCAGTCATTATTAAATGTTGAACAGATGCTAAAAATTAGGATGTAACTGTTGAAAACTTGGTAATTTCGGATTTAAATTTCTTGTAACTGTCAGAAATGTTGTGAATATGTTGCAACATTTCTGGTTCTGTATTTCTGCACAATTTGACCTGCCAGATTTGTTGAGAATATGTTGCAACATTTTTTCCAGATTTTCCACAATACTTCGCCTTCACTCCTTGACTTAAATTTTCCCCGAATCCTATCATAAAAACATATAAAAATGAGAGTAACAACCATTTTGACTTCAAATCATGCGACAATTGGATTTTTATCTATTTTTCATGTATAAATATCACATAACATGGCTAAAAATGGTTAAAATAGGGATGAAGATAACTTCTTTTTGCGAAGTTATCAGCCGACAAATAGACGCATGCACCGAGCTCTCTCTAACAATGTCCTGTTCATTCTTTCTATGATGTCGTTCTGTTGCGGTGTCCCGGGAATGGTGAGATGACGGGTGATGTCCTCCTGATTGCAGTATTCCTGAAACTCCGCTGAGGTGTACTTGCCACCATTGTCATATCGAAGGTACTTCACATTCTTCCCGGTCTGCTTCTCCACTGTCGTCTTCCAGATCTTGAACTTGTCGAACACCTCGGACTTGTGCTTCAGAAAATACGTCCAGACCTTCCTAGAGTAATCATCGATGAAGGTCACAAAATATCTAGCGCCCTCTAGAGACAGCTCTGGGGAAAGCCCCCTAACATCTGAGTGTATATACTCCCGCGCCCGCTTGCTCCGCTTTGAAGATGTCACGAACTTCACCTTGTGTTGTTTCCCGAGAACGCAGGTCTCGCAGAATTCTAACTTGCATGTCTTGACCCCTTTCAGTAGGCCCTTCTTGTGAAGCTCCAACAGTCCTCTCTCGCTCATGTGGCCAAGTATGGCATGCCACAACAGAAAAGAATCCTCATCTGACGTCTCAGAAACCGTCGCGTCGCCGGCGATGGTAGTGCCGATCAGCTTGTAGAGAGTACCAGAGCGCTCTCCTTTCATGACTACCAGAGCGCCTCTCTTGACCTTCAGATATCCTCCCTCGCCGGTGTAAGAGCACCCGGTCGCCTCCAAAGTTCCTAGGGATATCAGAATCTTCCTTAGATCAGGCGCATATCTAACGTCAATGAGAGTCCTAATCGTCCCGTCGAACATCTTGATTCTAACGCTCCCAATTCCCAGTGTTCTGCACTCTGAGTCATTTCCCATCAATACCTGATCGTCGTCGCACTCCCTGAATGTAGTGAACCATTCCTTGTGAGGACACATGTGATATGAGCATCCAGTGTCCATGATCCATGCGTCAGTAGTATCGAGACTGGGTGAGATATGAAGGACGTCAGCATCGCTATCTGGGTCTGAAGCCACGGCCGCCTGATGTGGCTCTTTGTCTTTCCCCTTCAACTTCCTCTTCGGGCAGTTGATCTTCCAGTGTCCCTCCTCCTTGCAGTAGTGACACTAGTTATTCTTGTCCCTAGACTTGGACCTATGTCGATTGGCCTTCTTCCCTCTGTCTTTCGATCTGCCTCTGACCGGTTCCTTGTTCTTCACGAACAAACCCTCGCTGGTGCTTGAACCAGATTTGCTCCTCATTTCATTAGAGAACAACGTCGTCATCATCTCCTTCATCTTAAGGGTGTCTTTTTCATAGAGGATGGTGGTGACCAGATGGTCATATGACTTAGGTAGGGAGGACAATAATAGAAGAGACTGGTCTTCTTCTTCGACCTTCACGTCCATGCTTTGCAGCTGGGAGATAAGCTTGTTGAATACGTTTATGTGCTCCAACAGCTGATTACTCTCGAACATCCTCAGGTTATACAACTGTCTCTTCACGTAGAGCTTATTGGTGAGGGACTTCGACATGTATAACTTCTCCAGTTTCTTACATAATTCTTCTGTAGTCTCAGCGTCGGCTACGTTGTACATCACTTCATCGGCTAGACTCAACTGAATCGTGCTGATGGCCTTCAGATCCAGTTCTTCCCACTCGTCATCCGTCTTTCCGGACTTCTCCTTGCCAAGGAGCGCCTTGTGGAGACCTTGTTGAACGAGAACCGCCTTAATCTGTTTCTTCCATAAGCCGAAATCGATCATGCCGTCGTACTTGGAAATCTCGAATTTTGCCGCCATTATTTTGCTCGCAGGGCTACTAGGTAATCCAATTAAGTTCACGGATAAGATCTGAGAAGATAGGGAGCGGACCGATGGTCGTCACCTACCGTTGACCCAAATCTAAAACGGAACGTATAATAGATCACCTCCGCGGAACCTCCCTCTGATATCAATTGTTATGCAATCAGATCGAGTACCGCAGTAGCGCAACAGAATTAAATCAAGCAAAACAATCGCGCAAAATAAAAACAGAACGAGATTCCAAGCTCACAGACGACAAACAGAAATTTACGTGGTTCGGAGAGAATCTCCTACGTCTACGGGAAGAACGCGCCGGAAAAGATCCACTATAATGATAGGAGTTACAGATTACAACTGAGACCGCAAAGGTCGAGCAATAAAGAGAGAGTTGAAAAACTGAAAATTAGAGATGTCGCTCGGAATCGCCACCGCCGCGTCGCTTGTAAACGCCACCGCCGTCTGGAACCACTGCAGGAAGCCGACCTGATGTCGATCCGACCGGATGCCGCTTCTGCTAGCTCCGCCTTCAGTCGCCGCCACGCCTGAGGCCGGGATCACCCGACAGAATATATGCGCCGCCACCGCCTGGATCCGCCGCTGGCTCCGCCTGGAGTCGCCGCCTCCTGGATCCGCCGCCTTCGCCGGGTTGAATAACCCAATTTCTCTCTCTCTCTCTCTCTCTCTCTCTCTCTCTCTCTCTCTCTGAATGAATCTCATGAATTGCTAATTGCTTTTTAATGATGTGAAAAGGGGGGCTGCCCATTATATAGGATAGAATCAGCCTCTTAATAAAGAGAATATCGCAAATTAGGAATATGCTCAATAATTGGGTAGCCGGCCAAATATAAAAGATTCTCCTAATATTTTTCTAAAAACCGGGCTCCTTCGATTAAGGTAATTTTTATCCCACAGATCGGTGAGGTGTCACCAATCCAACAATGTCTCTCTCCAAAATTATCGAATACTCCAGCCGTTCCTCTCTCTCTCTCTCTCCCTCCTCATAGCCTCCTGCTGCCGCTCTCTCTCCTCATAGCCTCCTACTGCCGCTCTCTCTCCTCCTCTTACCCTCTCTCTCTTTCCCTCTCTTCAATCCCTCACCCTTTGTAGTTTTAGGAGACCTAGGTAGGATCATTTAGGCTCTATTTGACATTCCGGCGGAGCGCCGTTCCGGCCTGAACGAGCCGGAGAAAGGCTGTTTGGCGAGCTCCGGGCTAGAACGGCCGGCATAAAAGGGTGTCAGCCCGGTGTTTTGACGCTGGTAGGCAGAGCAGCAGTCGACCGTTCTAAACAGCCGTTTCCTCTCTCCTCGCTTGCCTCCCGAGTCCCGCCGGCCCAAAATGTCAAAGAGAACCTTAGTTTTTTATTCAAAAAAGAAATAGCAGTTGACAGCCACAATATCTTGAATGAGTTTTTATTTTATAAGTTTGACATTTCTTTATATATTACACGGATATATACGATAAGGTCACGTCACATTTGTTAGATTATCTACCTCTCTATTTGTATTTGTTCAGCATTTCTTTCTCAATAATAAAAATTAATATACGTTAATCCCCATGTAAGAGCCCAGCCATTCACATTCTTATTTTCATTCAACTATATATCTATACTATATATAGACTTCAATGGGTATCTCTTAAATTTGTGTATCGCAACTAATTAGGCATAAATAAATGAGGTTCTTCTGCAGTTCAATTATCCTTCCTGCAGGACTAGTGATCCTTATACTTCTCCCAAGCGTAGGTGATGACTCTCTCTCTCTCTCTCTCTCTCCCCTGTGCCCCCTCCGCTCCTATATATATAGCTAGCAGCATGTATGTATACTGATCGAGTATTAATGCTTTGTTTTCTTAAGCAGTGGTGGCGTCCGACACGGGAATGTCGAGCAATCCGCCGCCAATAAGCTGTGTTGACAGATACATAGCAATATTCTCGCGCGAATATAGTTGCACTGAATTCCATTGTAGAATTGCTTGTCGGCAGTTCAAACCGAATGTTGATTCAATCTTCACTTTTTACGAAGCGTGCATTGATGATTGGACGAACTGCCTGTGTAGGGTTTGTAGTGAGTTGGGTCATGATCACCTGAACAAGGCTTGGCCCCAAAATTCCCCCCCTCCCCCAATGCCCCCACGGCCCCCACCGCCCTCGCCATCCCGAAAGCCCCTAAAGAAGCGCCCGAGGCCGAAACACCAGAAACCCTATGAACGTCCTCAAATACTGTCACCGGCTTATGGTATGTAAGACCCGTGCAACATGTTTGTAGATGCATGATTTCTATTCTGAAGCAACGATCATGGGGTCGAGCCCGGAGAAGTATTGACTTTGTGTGCCAAGACCTTTTAAGTATGCATGTTTACAGTGTGCTAAGCTCTATGTTATTTTTTATTTTATTTGAAGTATGCATGTTTACAGTGTGCTAGCTCTTTGTTCTTTTCTATTTTATTTGCAATTCCCTTTTTTCATTGTCGATTTTGTTAATGTTGGTGTTGATTAATCAATGAGTGTGAAGCGGATATTAGTTTGTGCCCTAAATCCATGCTTATTCTCAATAATATATAGTTTGTGAGCATGTGCATGTGGTTGATTGTTTATTTGCTATTTAATTTTGTTTCATTCTCTTCTTAATGTACGTGGTTGTTTATTTTGCAGGAAGCCGTAATAATTTGTACGTTCTTTTATATTATAAAATCTTGAAAGCTAATTTTTCTTCAACTACTGAGTGAAATTATAATCTAAAAGTGACGTTGGATTCTCCTCAGAACGGCGCATAAATTAGTCATTAGCCAAAAGTTTCATAGAGTTGACCGTGCTTTCACTTTTTCGCAAATCAACCTTCCTGGGTGATCTGATGATCAGATCAAAGAATCATCACACTATTAGACTTGTAGGGACTATTCAGAAAATGCCTAAAAAAAATCAACTTATCATAGAACTTTTATTTTGCTCAGTGGTCACTACTACTTAAGGCCTTTTCCTGTCATATGACTCAACTTTGATGATCTATGTGAAATTTTTTAATAATTTTATTGATCGCCATCATCATTAATTATACAATATTTTGATATTGTACGTGTTCGAACCATCTTTGCTGAGTTTCTCGCATCTTTTCTGCAATTGGTGTCATTCCTGTCTTATCCCTTATACATTAATTAATTCCTAATTTTATCTGATCTTGTGTGTCCGCATATCCACGTACCTAAGCATTCTCATCTTCGCAACTCCCATTTTGTACGTTCTTTTCTATTATTACGTGGTGCGCCTCTTCACTTCAATCAACCTGCTTGAATTTTTTGTATGACAACTTAATTTATCAAAACCTCCATATTTTTGAACTATCGATTCAAGATATTTAATTAAAGCACTCCATGCAAGAAATATCTTAATCACCCAACATAATAACGAAGTCATCCGTCTTTCTGACAATGTAAAATTTAAGCTTCATATACTCCGTCTTTGCCATGCTCAACATAAAACTTTTCTTTTTTTAAAGTGCCTTGCCATGATTCAAGTTTGTGTTAACCCCCTGGCACGCCTCATCCACCAAAATATTATCATTCACAAACAATAACACCAAGGTATTACTTGTTAGATATCTCTAATGAGTTCATCTAAGATAATGGTTAAGAGATGAGGGCTTAAAACTAAACGTTAATAAAAGTCAGCGGTGATAGGAAATTCTTGTGTTAGTTCTCCAGATATCTAGTGTTAGGATATTTGGTTAATATGTCCGCGCGTGTCTGGACCGACTCGGAACGACCCAATGAGTTTCGTGTCACTAGGGTGTAACGGCTCTACGCTGGAGATACTATATAAGGCCATTCCACATTTGATGAGCCTTAGTGGACTATCTTGAGCGGAGCCTTCTACATTCTCAAGATATGGAATTAGGTTTTCCGCTAGTTCTCCCGTCCCCGATCTAGGCCAGCGCAGAAAGTTTCGCCGCGTCTTTCCACCGCCGGGACTCACAGATCGCATGACGTAATAGTGAATTTTGGCGTTGATCAGAAGTTCCTCAGCACCACTTCAAACAAAATCGCTAAATCTTCGGCCTCTTCACTTCCGCAGCTGATCGTTGGTGGTTTTGGCTTCCGGCCATCGCTTTTATCGCGAGGAAGAAGACGATCTACAAGAAGAGTTAAGTCCGGCCATCGTTGTTTTCTGTCTTGTCAAAGAAGAGTTAAAGATTAGCCGTTTCTGTAGATCTCCTCCGCCGTACTCCAGTGCCTGAGAAAAAAACAAGGAGGAGCAAAACAGATTTCTGTAGATCTCCATTCGCCGCTGGGAGTTTTTCTTTCTTGTGGATCTGGATCCTTACACGGCTGGGTGCTTGAAGATCTTCTAAATCAAGATCTGGGCGGCTTTTGTTCTCTCCAGATCTATACTAGAGTAATCCAACAATCTCATCTTGATCCAGTCTAGTTTTCCAGATCTGTTGTGATATTTGTCTTCCTTGCCGATTGGAAGGTTTTTCCAGTTGCTGCCATTCAAGAGGAGGGTGATTTGTATATTCAAATTTGTCATAAGTCAGATCCATCTAGATCACAAAGAGGAGAAATCCATATTTGTCATTTGTGTTGGTGTTGCGTTTGAGGAAAGCTTCCAGATTTGTTCTTCTTTTTGGTGCTATTGCATCAGGAATTTTAAGG
This sequence comes from Platanthera zijinensis, assembly GCA_039513925.1. Lineage (NCBI taxonomy): Eukaryota > Viridiplantae > Streptophyta > Magnoliopsida > Asparagales > Orchidaceae > Platanthera > Platanthera zijinensis. The sequence goes on from CM077082.1 coordinate 32,476,515, forward strand.
TCGGGATTCCTTCCCGTCGCCTGGTGCTCTGCAATCGCAAAAAAAAAAGGATGATGTTCTGGATCGGCCAGCCTCTTGCCTAGGAGATGTGCTTTTGCAACTTGTGAAGAGCCGATTGGATCTCATCTCTGCCATTTTTTTAGGGGATTTGATCCTCCTATTCCTGTCAGTAAAAGAGGGTCTGGATCTCATCTCCGCCCAGAGAATTCAAATACTGTTGCTGGAATTTCTTGGTGTTCATAAATCTTGGACCCATACGATAGATCCAAGATCCGTCTATAGCCGGTTTTCTGATTGTGCTACTGGCCAGATCAAGCATTCAGCGACGGCGTCTCAGTCGGTGAGGAGCAATTTATTTTTCTTTGGATTGGATCCGAAGTTTTTGGACGCGTCTTCGCACGGCTCAGGTGACCACGTTTTATAATTTCTATTTCTGTGTAAATCTAGTGCGATGTCCAAAAAGAGTGCGCTCGAGACTGTCAAACTGCAGTTCTTCGACGCCACAAACTTCCTCAGTTAGAAAATTCAAGTCCAACTAGGAATGAAGGAACGAGAAATTCTCTATACTGTTCAGAGTGACCAAAACATTGCTGGGAAAAGTATGGAGCAGGTGGCACAGCCCTCACAGGCTGTCAACTTCGTTTCACATCCCAGTAAGTCTTCTAGGAAGCCACCGACACCTAAGGGTGATACCCACGCACCGTTGGCGGTCAAAAAGTCTTCTCTCAAAAGGAAGAAGGGCAAGTGCCACAACTGCGGCAAATGGGGTCACTGGGCCGCTGTATGTAAGGGTCCGAAAAGACAAAAAGAGGAAGCCCCACAAAATGTGGCGAACATGGTGGTCGACAACTCTGATCCCAAGTCCTTCATGGCTATGATTGGGAGTAGTCACCGCAGTGCGTCGTCTGAGTGGTGGCTGGACAGTGGTGCTACCTGTCACGTCACGAATGGCATGGGTCTTCTCTCAAAGGTCACATCGGTCAAGGATAGAGTCGAGAACTGTAATGGAGGAGCGACAGATGTTACTCATGCTGGGACTGTAGAGCTAGTCCTCTCTTCAGGTAAAACTTTAATTTTACAACATGTTAAAGTAGTTTCTAATTTAACTAAGAATTTGATTTCTATGAGTCTGCTTGATAAAGCCGGAATGTCTTTCACAACCATGAACGGTAGATTGACGTTAACTGTTAATTCTCACTACTTTGGTTGCGCTTACTTGATCAATGGTATGTATAGACTAAGCCTAGATAACGATTGCATAAACCAAGTGAGTTCCACTCTGATAGATCCGAAGCTATTACACAATAGACTTGGACATATTTACTATAAGAAGATGCGAGATCTAGCTAGGAGTCAAAACATCCCATTAGATCTTTCTATTCAATTTGATAGGTGTGAGGTTTGTGCCCAGACTAAGATCACTAGAAACTCTTTCAAGACCGTTTCTAGGAGCACACAACTTCTGGGGTTGATACATTCCGACCCCTGTGATTTTCGTAGTCATGCCACTAGAGGGGGAAGGAAATATCTAATTACTTTCATCGACGATTTTTCCAGATATTGTCATGTTTACCTATTGAAATCGAAAGATGAGACTTTTGAGACCTTCAAGATTTTCAAATCTCGGGTAGAAAATCAATTAAATTTAAAGATTAAGAGATTTAGAAGTGATCGAGGAGGAGAGTACACTACAACTGGGTTTAGAGACTTTTGTGCCTCTGAGGGCATAATCCTAGAAACCACAGCTCCTTACTCACCCCAGTCAAACGACATCGCTGAGCGTAAGAATAGAACATTAACATAGATGTTGAATTCTATGCTCCTCACAGCTGGCATGCCTAATTCCTTTTGGGGGGAAGCAGTCCTAACTGCAAATCACATTCTAAATAGAGTGCCTCATTCAAAGCTCAACTCTACTCCGTATGAGTTGTGGCATGGACATCCTTGTAGATTTGACACTCTTAAGACTTGGGGTTGTATTGCTTATGTAAGAATACAAGACCTTAAGAGACCTAAGGTGGGACCTAGAACAACGACTTGCGTTTATCTAGGTAGTGCAGAAGATAGTGCAGTTGACCGGTTTCTGGATCTATCCACTAATTCAGTGATAGAGTCTAGAGATGCTATTTTCTTTGAATATAAATTTATCAAAGATCATGGCTTGACCGTCTCCGGGTCTACTGACATGGTTTCAGAATCCACTGTAGAACCTGAAGCTGGCCCCTCTGGCACTTCTCCCCAACCTATAGAGGTGGAACCTGTTCCTCTTAGAGTATCTACAAGAGATAGAATCCCTAAGGATTTTGGTGAGAATTTTGTCACCTACCACTTAGAGGATGATCCATTTTCCTATCAGGAAGCAATGCGATCTAGAGATGCGTTAATGTGGGCAGAAGCCATCGATGATGAGATGAACTCGCTGCTACAAAACAACACTTGACATCTAATTGACCTGCCGAAAGGAGCTAAAGTCCTAGGATACAAGTGGGTATTAAAGAAGAAGTTACACAGTGATGAGTCTATAGCCAGATATAAAGCACGTCTAGTAGCTAAGGGTTATAAACAACAGGGGGGAATTGACTATTTTGACGTCTATTCACCTGTTTGTCACCTATCCACTATTAGGATTCTTCTTGCCTTAGCTTCTATCGAGAACTTTATAGTTCATCAGACGGATGTAAAGACAGTCTTCTTAAATGGAGAGCTTGATGAGGAGATCTACATGACACAGCCTGAAGGTTATGTACATAAGGATCTAAGAGATAAAGTGTGCAAACTCGATAAATCGATCTATGGTCTTAAACAAGCACCTAAGATGTGGCACATTAAATTTGATCAAGTGGTAAAGAGCGTTGGATTTCAGTCCAGTCTCTCAGACAAGTGCCTCTACTACCGCTCGATGTCAAATCAAACAGTCATCATATGTCTATATGTAGATGACATGCTGATTCTGGGGTCAGATCTTGCCGCAGTGAGGGATACTAAATCTGCTCTCGCGAAAGCATTTGATATGAAGGACCTTGGTCCTGTAGATACCCTGTTAGGTATGAAAGTTAGAGTACACAATGGACGTGTCACTCTAAGTCAAGCTCATTACATTGAGCAGATTCTCACTACCTGGGGTTATAAAGATTGTAGGCCGGTTGAAACACCAATTGATCCAAATGTCAAGTTGAGTCTGAATGAAGGGACCAACGTTGATCAAGTAAAGTACTCGAAGATCATTGGTAGTCTCATGTATGCCACAAGTTGTACAAGACCAGACATTGCCTTCTCGGTTGGCATGCTGAGTCGCTTTACCAGTAGTCCTGGCAAAGAGCATTGAGATGCCTTAGATCGGCTGATGAGGTACTTGAAAGGTACTAAAGATCACGCTCTGTGCTACACTGGTTACCCTCCTACTTTGGAAGGATACTCTGATGCCTCCTGGTGTTCAGAAGTTGGGAACAGCAAGTCCACCAGTGGATTTATTTTCACTTTGGGTGGCGCTGTAGTCACTTGGAAATCCAAAAGACAGACTTGTATAGCTTTGTCGTCTATGGAAGCCGAGTTGTTTGCCTTAGTTTCAGCTGGTGAAGAGGCAGATTGGATCAGGAATTTGATTCTAGACATTCCCTTGTCTAGACTTCAAGTCAATTCTTTGAGCTTGTACTATGATAATCAAGCAGCAGTCCAAGTCGTGAAGAATGTCCTTTTTAATACTAAGAGGAGACATGTACGACTGAGACACGCTCTACTGAATTATCTGAAAGAACAAGGCATCATCACTTTGATCGATGTGTGATCGAAGGATAATCTGGCTGATCCACTGACGAAAGGAATGCCTAAAGACTGATCAATCAAAACAGTGGGGGAAATGAGACTCAAAGCATTGTAAGTTCAGCCTTAGTTTCAAGGTTAGGCGATTCAGTTCCGCCTTTGTCCAAATGTTTTGATTTTTCCACTTTCCTTTGTCAAAGCAAGCGTGTTGTGCTCCGCTGATGTTCGGGGTTGCTGAATACGAATTTAGTGAGTTGTTTCATTCCACATTTGATGTTAACAACTTCAACTGGTTTCGTCTTTCTTATCTAGGAGGAGAGTGTTATTCCACATTTGATAACATAATCTGACTAGGTTTGGCTCTTCTTCTGTTTATTGGTTCCATTCCACATTTGATGAGTTCCAATTAACTTTAGAAGAACAGTAACCGTGACATTCCACATAGGAACACAGATACAGCTGCGGTGTCCAGAAGTCCATAACATCGTTTCTTTGAAAACAGATAATGGATTCTGAGGTAGAACCTAAATACTCTACACATGCTTTCTCATACTGTACTACGTTCATATAAGTAGAACTAGATACTTGTACATTTTCCAAGGTTGAATTCATTCTGAATGAACTTCTCTGTTGGAAATTACATGGGCTGCTGCCGATGGAGGAGCACTTGCAAGTTGGGATCCAGAGGAGGATGACCTGCTGGACGATGACGTCTAGAGTGTTTGTTTGGTTTCTTTTCCTTCTGCTTAGAGCACTGTTTAGCTCTCCTTTCTTTCACTTGTTTTGTTTGGACTTTCTTGCTCTTTAGTTGGTCATGAGACACTAGGTGTTCTGGTACCTGTGTTGTGATTGTACTTTTGACTTTTGTTATGATGCTGCTGAGATTTTCTGTTTATTCTTATGCATGCATACAACTGCTTTGTTTAACGTCCAATATGTTCTGACAAGTGTTTCGGACACGGTTGTTTATTGAGTCGAATTTTGGTTGAACATTACACACACCACACCTTTTTCCGACGTCGGTTTCACTGCGGACATAGGAGGAGATTGTTAGGATATTTGGTTAATATGTCTGCGCGTGTCTGGACCGACTCGGAACGACCCAATGAGTTTCGTGTCACTAGGGTGTAACGGCTCTACGCTGGAGATACTATATAAGGCCATTCCACATTTGATGAGCCTTAGTGGACTATCTTGAGCGGAGCCTTCTACATCTAGTTGATTCATTTGTGCAACATCCCACTTTTTAACTGAACCATCTAGGAGTCTAGTTGATTCAATTGACCCGTGTGAACGGTCTAGTTGAGTCCAGATGACTCATTGCTCAACTATTACCTAAACATGTCGGTTTCTCACGAGCTAAGTAAATGACCTTATAATCGAATTCGGTGAATTCCGTTAGACTCGTGAACTTCGTATGAGTTCAATGTAATCATCCGCGCTTAATTTCTATGAGTATTGGAGAAATTATCGTGCGGAACCAACTTTAAGTAACCAAATTATCCAAAAAGATGGAACCTAGCAAATGACCTTGAAATTAACCTCAATCTGTTTCGTTAGACTCGTAAAATCCATATGAGTTCAACGGAACTATACGCGTTCAATTTCCATGAGTATTGGCAAAATTATCGCCCAGAGAAATCTGTATAATCCAGTGATCCAGTTGCGACGCAACTTTAAGTAATGAAATTATCCAAAAATATGAAATCAAGCAAATGATCTCGGTCAATATCGTTAGACTTGTAAAGTTCATTCGAGTTCAACGGAGTTGTCCATTTGAAATTCCGACATCGGTAGGAGGGTTTCAGTGTTTATGTAAATGCGTAAAATGATCAAACGAACCCAAAATTGATTGTGGATCATTTTTGATGGGTGTGTATTGATGAGGCAGTCATAACAAGCTCATTTGGGACAAATTTAGAGTCCACTAGAGCAAAATGAGAGGGAAAAGTGAGTACTGTTCCCTTTTCTAAATCCTAATAATAATAATAGTAAAAAGTAAAAAAAATTCTAATCTAAAGTTTTTACCCAATTCAAACTCACGCACACTCTCCTCCTTGCACCTTGATGGAGGAAACGAGTCTCTCCATCTCTCTCTGTCTCTCTTCGATCCCTCATCTCCTAACATCAAGAACATCATGAAGGAAAAGATGAAATCTTTCATGAAGAAAGGGATGAAACTTAATGTTGGAGGAAAAATTTTCATGAATAAAAAGATGAAACTTTTAGTCTCATCATGCTTATTTCCAGTCATATTAGTGAGTATATAAAGACATTCACTGCTTATTTGTTCAAAAGAACATAACTAGAAACTATGAACCACATGCGCGTGCACCGCATCAGATCGGATCCGGATGTCGAATTTGGGGAATAATTAAATTGTATTGTTATACAAAATAATTTTGGTAAATCTTATAATCCCGGAAAAAAACTTTTAAGTATCTGCGTTGATTTTCAGTTGCGTCCTACTTATGTCAGCTTCTGGTTGCGCCGATTTCTGGTTGCGTCGACTACTAGTTGCGTCGATTACTACTTACGCCGACTACTACTTACCCTGATTTCTACAAGTGTCGACTTCTCTACTATTCGTAGCCCACGGCGTAAAATTTACTGCTCCCTTTCTTCACGCATTTTCTTGCCATTAATCATATACGTTGTAAATTCAACCTTTTTCTGGACGATTAGAACTTTCTAATTATAACTGTTGTAATTATTATGTGGTTATTTTTTTATCGTTTTAGGGGACTCCTATATTTATATGAGAGTTTCTGATTTATGTTTTATACACTCTTGAAAAAACCCGCTCTCTGCCTCTAGCTCGTACGACAAATTTTTTCATGATTCTGCTTTCTTGATGTTTGCTTCATCAACTGGGAGTTTGAGTGCACTCTACTTTTTTAGTGTCCGCATACATCAGAGTTTTCGGGATCTAGCTGAGTATTGTACTAGCTTGGAGGAGTGAGCATCGGTTGAATGTCATGTCAGAGGGTGGTACAACTTCTTTAGAACAATGATCACATGCATTACCTAGACTTAATTATAAACTATACACTATTTGTTGGTACCCTAGTTTTGATTTGAGTTTAGTCCTCTCCTTTGTGCCCCTTTGTAAGACCCCTTTTTTTTTTTTTTCTCCGGGGTCTTATGCCCAGAACCGCCGCTTTGCGGTGATACCTTCACGTCCTGAAGGGTTATCACCACAAATCGACGATTCTGCCGGCCTTATTCGATCACAATCAAATAGCAAGTAAGAAGTAAAAGCTGAAGTGCAGTCCACAATATAATATCACATATAAATAAAAACTCCACGAAGGGAGTGTCCATAGAAAACATCAGAGTAATAAGGGCTTATGCCCTGTACATCAAACCTCACTACAAAGCTCTCAAACAAACTAGAAAGCAAATCTACTACAACTAGGGATCGGAACTCACGGTCCCGGCTGTCTGGACTCCGGTGCTAGATTGCCCCATCTCCAAGTGCACGGACCTCCGAGGCTGCTCCTCCGTGCTGCGCTCCACGTTCCCCTGTAATGGTGTTCGGTCGCCTGTCAGTCAAAAAGACCAAGTCCTATCATCCCCCACCCCTTCCCCCATGCTCTAAGGCACCGAGCGGAGAGGAAGAGAGGGAATGACATGAAAGTGGAGAGTACAACAAAAACAGGTGACAAGTCCTAACTAACAGTTTATAACAAGTGAGCAACATAATATAAGTGTTGTAATAGGTCAAACGAGAAAAGAAAGTAAGTAAAGTAATTTAAACCTTTACTTATGTGAGTACACATAAGCAAGGGATCTTTTGCAAAGCTCCCATCGTATAAAGAGTCCCATTCCACTTTATACGTTGGGGTGTCGGTTACCACACAACAAATATAATTATATATTAAATGACCTTGATTTATAAACTTGCCCCACACAAGCTTATAGACCAAGGGGTCGTTCTGCAGGTCCTAAGGTATAAGCGTCCCATTAAACTTATACTTTAGGTGTCAAGTTATTATGACTGATTATGATATGCATCTATATGGTGGGTATGTTATGACATGCAGTGCAACTCACACACCCGACTTTGTGCACACAAACCTTTAGTTCCCCCTTTCTGGAGATAACTCCCAGGTTACTCCCGTAGTGGCAAACGGAAGCGGTGGGTTGGGCCTCGCCCACCTCAAAACCAGTAAAAGCACTACCGGTCTGACCTATCGTACGCTCACGCCTGGTGCACGAGGCGGACTCCTGCGTACTTTGCCGACTGGTCCGCCGGACTTAACCTTTGGCAAGGTGCTAACCACCTTGCCGAGTCAACGATACCGGTGTCGGTGCAATCGATCTCCCCGATACCGAAGACCCACCACCTTTTCCTTCCTATCTATGCACATGCAACGATTATAGTATAAGCAGTAAAAAGGTAAAAGCTCCCGGACAAGTCCGTCCGTATCCACTACCAACCAAGCCCAAAGGCTCCCCGGACAAACCCGTCCGTAAGGTCTATCAACCGAGCCAAAAGCTCCCCGGACAAACCCGTCCGGCTTGATTCCAAATCCCCATCCCTTAAACACATCGGGATGGCCTAACCATTTCCGACCCTAACTACTGAGTGTGTGCAAATGTGAATCCCTACTTAACTGATTACTCTTTCTTTTGTTTTGAGGTTTACGTTAGCCCAGGGCTGCCTCCGGATTATACCCCGTGAAGGGTTCTCAATAGGCACTAGGAACTACGATGGTATGAAGACCAAAGTTCCCTTTCGCAAGGCACTTATTTTTGGTTGGTTGATTTCCCTTACCCATTCCTTTCATATTACAGTATACTATCCTAGGGTGATTTTTGACTCTTCGCTCCTACGGGAACGACGATCTTTCGTCGGACCCGCGCACCTTCTAACACTTACTGACTCGATTCTCACCAGACCTTGAAACCTCCTTAGGTGATCCATTCTCTTCTATGAATCCACCAACATGACCTATCCTTAAGTCAACACAACCTAACCCTGTTTACACATTTCCTCATGGTTATTATCTACCGACCAACCTGTACTATATGATGTTCATGAAAACTCGACTCCTACTTTTCATCCAAATACCTCAGATTATTTATCGGGGGTCTATCCTAACAGGATTTGCCTAAATCCAAAGCATTAAATATTTTCCTAATAAATCAGATAACTTATTTATTTATTCTTAAGGGCCTAATATCATCATTTTGAACATGAGGTATGTCATTTTAGTTGATTCAAAACATCAAAGTTCTATGGTAAATACTAGTAGGCCTAAGTATCTATTTTTCCAAGGTTTGATAATTTACAATGATGTCCAAGGGGCCTAAATATAATTTAGTAATAAATCATCTAGTTCTTGTTTATTGAAGCATCTATATAAAATATTCCTCCAAAAATCTTGAAATAATTACAGGGTGCTGGTATGATATTAAAAACAACATTTACAGAATTCCATATTTTTCTTGCTGGAAATTAAATTATAATAAATCATTTACTAATTAACAATCTAACCGGCTTTGTGAATCAAGTACTATAACAGCAACCCTAAAAATTCTTAAATAATTCTCAGTGCTATACAAGAGCCTAAAAACCTTAAATTCCAGATCTCATAATTTTCCAGCAATTTAACAAGCCCTAATTTATTTTTACAATCTAAAGCCCATATTAAAAGATTGTGAATGAACCTCTACAAATTCTCAACATAAAGTTCTATAAAAATTCAGGAATCAATGTTCTAATCAGCAAGATCTAAATCCAGAATTTTAACTGATTTTAATTAAATTAAAGCCACCAAACAATTGAAAACAACAAATCGGCTAATAATCATTTAACACATGAAGTATAACTTTTATTAATCATAAAATTCCAGGAAAATTACCATGTGTCTAGAACACTCTAAAACTCACTCTACCCAAGTTTCATAGCTTTTAGATGAGTTAAATTACTGTTTTGACCCTAAAGGCCCTTCTACCCTAAAACTAGGGTTTAGGATTTGAGGTACCTAGCTACCTCAAAATTCTCTAAGATTATAACCAGAGGGTTAAATATTCATTAACCACCTCTCCACCAAATATCAAGGCCATACAAGAGCATTTGCCCCTATGTCCTTCACAAACCCCCAAAAGTCCTCACTTTGGGTTTGTACCTGGGCCCTAGGGTAAATCCACCCTAACACATCTCCTTTGCTCCCCAAAGGTTCTTAGGATCATCCTAACCCATTGGTCACAACTTCAACCTCTGTTGAGGTGAGTTGACCACCCAATTGCCACAAGTCCCCTTTTTCCCATATTACCCTTCCCTAGGTCCAACTTAGGGCTTAATGGTTCCTGTTCAAAACTCAACCAAATGAGTTGAAATTTGAACCAGACCTAGATATATACACCAGGGACACCTCACCAAAACTTGGGAGGGTATGGAGGTCATTTGACCCTTCAATTTCCTAACCCTAGCTTTTATAGATTTAGATCAAAAACCTAGGTTAAAATACTCCAAATGACACCAAATTTTTATTGTAGATAGGTATAGATATAGGTAAGCTCCTGTCCAAAATTCAAAGCATTATGACAAGAATTGAAGAGTGGGGATTTAATTTTGTGATTTGTCACTATTCTAGAGAGCCCTCACTAAAATGGTTGCTGGGGTCAGCCCACTAATCCAAATTGGTTGAAACAACTTTTGAATTAAACTAGACATCAAGGGCTACAACTTTGATGTTGGTCATAGTTTCTGTAGGAGGGCCTAAGTATTTTTAATTATTATTTTAAAAACCGACCAGTAATTAGAATAAAATGAATTAATTTAATTGCATGCACTATTCATCTTCTCCAAAATAACCGAAACCAGGCCGAAGAAATGTGGGGTTGCGGGCTGTTTTCTGGCGGCTAGGGGCGGTGCCACCACCGGCCATCACCTCCTCTACCCTCACGGTGGTGGGGGGAGTAGTTGGCCGGTGGCTAGGGCGGCCGGAGGTGGCGGCGCCGCCCTACCCGAGCCACCCAAAACTCCATTAAAATGGAGTTTTTTTTTCTGATTTTTAGGTTACCCGACCGGCTCCTTAGAGCCCGACTTCCATCCTAAACAAGTTCTAAGATCTAGGCATGAGGAGAGGAGAGGGGGAGGACCTGAGTTCGGGCATGGATGCGGGTTGAGCGGCGCGACGTCATGGTGGCGGCGGTGGCGGCGTTTCTCCTCCTTGGTGGCTCCGGCAAGGCTCTCTCCTCCTTCTCTGATTTCGAAAACAGTCTCCCCTCTCTCCTAAGTGAGCATATAAAGAGGAGAGGGGAGAGGGGGCGGTTTTCATCAAGGGGCAAGTGCCTCTTCATGAAAAAGGTTGGGAGGAGAGAGAGAGGGGTGGAGCCACCCCTTGGTGGCCGGGAAATGGTTGGGGGGAAGAGATGTCAGCCACTAGGTGGCTGTGGGCCCCTCTTTGGCTGACCCCATGCCTCCTCACACTTCAAAACATCCACTCACCTCTCCACCACCTTTTCTCTCTCCTAAATATATCAAAATTCTCACTTCTTTCTCTCTCCTAGTCACCCTCACGATTTCTTCTCCCTAAAAGCCTAAAGGCAGCCCATAATTAATATTAATACCTCATAATTCAAAAGAGAATGGAGGCTCTCCCTTTCACCAAAAAAAATAATCCTCTTTTCTCACTTTCTCTCTCCTATATTACTCTTCCAAAAATTGACCTAACCCTCTCTCCTAGTCACCATGTTGACTAGCCTAGGGTTTAGGCTATAGGCAGCCATATTATCCCTTACTATTACCTCATGAGCCTACATGAGGGCTTGAGCTTGAGTTAACCTAATTGAACTAGGTTTGACTTGATTTGGGCTTAGGGTTGACTTGGTCAACTTGACCTTTTGGGTCACCATCAAAGGACTCCTAGTGACCCATTGACCTCCTCTAAGGCCTAGGTATGGTTAAGTAGGGTAGGTTTGACATAATGAGGGTGAATTGTCTCAAAGGAAGGTCACCTTGGCCTAACTAGGGCTTGAGTTGACTTGGGTCAACTTAGCCACCAGATTTGCCCCCAATGGGTCTTGGTGACCCATTGATCTCATAATAGGTCTAGGAATGCCTTGGAGTCAGATTGAACTCACCAGGCCACCAAAAATTAGGGTTTTAAGATTTTACTATTTGCAGCCCAAGTGAGCCTCAACTAGTCATTTGGTCTCCTAGGCTCACTAAGGACTTGCCAAGACTGAGTCATGCTCAAAGCCACACCTAGGGGGGTCTGATTTGAAAAAGGGATGTTACAAATGCCAATAAACAAAACAAAAATTTCGTCCCCGAAATTAAAGTTAAGTCTATGGAAGCTTTTCTACCGAGTTATCTTAAGCTTGTAACATCCATGTTGGTTGAATTGCTTAGCCAAAGTTAATACGCAAGGGCTAGCCCCAATAAACAAAAGACTAGCCTCTAACTTTAGAAGATTCTACTAGTAAGACAAAAAGAAAACAAATAAAATCTCTTGAGGAGTTAGGAGATGCACCTGACTAAATAACTCTGGGTACTTCTCCCGCATCAGGTCCTCGGGTTCCCAAGTATGCTCCTCTTGCCCGTGGTTCCTCCACAGGACCTTGACTAGCGGGATCTTCTTGCGGCGCAAGACCCGTATCCCCTGGTCGTCAATCCGTATCGGCTCCACCTGTACGGACCGATCTGTAGCTACCGGCCCATCAGTGGTGGTAATCTGTAACTCCGGGCGTAGTAGAGCCCTCCTGAGTGAAGATACGTGGAACACGTCGTGTAGGCTGGACAGCTCCTGCGATAGCTCCAGTCTGTAAGCTAATGGACCGATCCGCTCCAGGATCCTGAAAGGCCCCATGTATCTCGGACTGAGCTTCTTCCGCCGACCACGTACTCGTGAAACCCCGTGCATTGGCCGGATCTTCAAGAATACCCGGTCCCCAACCTGAAACTCTACTAAACGATGCCGAGTGTCATAATACTTTGCCTGTCTGCTTTGTGCCTCTAGCATCCTCTCTCGAATCAGTCGCACCTGAGCCTCGGTGTCTTCAACAAACTCCGAATCTAGCACCTTCGGATCCGCATCATGTATCCAAGACAAGGGAGTCCGACATCTCCTCCCATACAAGGCCTCGTACGGAGCCATCCTTATACTGGACTGATGGCTGTTATTGTAAGAAAACTCCACTAGGGGCAACATCCGCTCCCAGGGCTCTCCGTGATCCACAATACACAGCCTCAGTAAGTCTTCTAGCGTCCTGTTGGTACGCTCTGTCTGCCCGTCAGTCTGGGGATGGAAGGCTGTACTGAAGGCCAGTCGTGTGCCAAGGTAAGACTGCACTGATCTCCACTCTCTGGATGTGAACCGACCATCTCGATCAGATACGATCGTCCTGGGCACTCCATGGTAACGAATAAACTGCTCCACGAACTTCCGAACCAAAACTCCAACCGAGTCATCCTTCCTGATCGGGATGAATCTAGCCACCTTCGTCAGCCGGTCAACGATTACCCAGATAGAATCGTTTCCCGTGCGTGAACGAGGGAGGCCATGGATGAAGTCCATCGCGATATCATCAAACTTCCATTCCGGCACTGGGAGTGGCTGCAGCAGACCAGCGGGGTGTCTGCACTCTGCCTTCACTAACTGGCATGCCTCGCAGTGGGTCACGAAATAAGTGATGTCCTTCTTCATGCCCGGCCAGTAGAGTGTCTTCTTCAAATCCGCCGTCATCTTCGTAATCCCGGGATGTATAGAGTATCGGCTATGATGAGCCTCTGCCATAATGTCTTCCCGAATCTGCCCTCCATCCGGTATGTAAGTCCGACCCTTGAAGCACAACAGACCACCTCGCATCGAATAGTCCCCAGCTGAGCCTGCCTCTATGGCCCTGAAAATCGGCTCCAATTTGGCATCCTGCCTCTGCCAATCTCTAACTCTGTCATGAATAGTGTCGGTGGCGCTCGTCGCAGCTAAATACTCCCTATACAGATCGGTGTCTTCGGACGATACCAAGGTGATGTGCATATCTTCAAAGCTCCGCAATATCTCTAACGACAAGACCTGGGGCCCTGCTCCTGAAGTAGTAGCTCTCCGGCTCAGAGCATCGGCTACCACGTTTGCCTTACCCGGATGGTAGTGCATCTCGTACTGATAATCGGCTAGAAACTCCACCCATCTCCGCTGTCTGATATTCAGCTCCTTCTGCGTATCCACATATTTCAGATTTTTGTGATCTGAAAATATGTCGCAATGGACACCGTAGAGATAGTGTCGCCAGACCTTCAGCGCAAAGATAACCGCTCCCATCTCTAGATCGTGCACCGGGTAGTTTTGCTCATGCTTCTTTAGCTGGCGAGAAGCGTAAGCAATGACATGCCCATTCTGCATCAGAACAGCTCCCAAGCCCTGGTAGGAGGCGTCTGCATACACCTGGAATCCTTCCTTCCCCGAAGGGAGAGTCAATATAGGAGCCGAGGTGAGTCGCTCCTTCAGCTCCTGAAAAGCCGTCTCGCACTGCGGGGTCCACTCAAAAGGTACCTCCTTCCTCGTCAGAGACGTGAGTGGGAGGGCAAGACTAGAAAATCCTTCAACGAACTTCCGGTAGTAACCGGCAAGTCCTAAGAAGCTCCGAACATCTGTAGCTGTCTTCAACCGGGGCCAATCTCGGACTGCTTGAACCTTTGCCGGATCCACCGCCAATCCAGCTCCACTAATAATGTGACCCAGAAAGGCCACCTCCTTCAACCAAAACTGGCACTTGCTGAATTTTGCGTACAACTGGTGCTCCCGCAATCTCTGTAGTGTCAGTGCCAAATGCCTCGAGTGCTCCTCCTCGGTCCTCGAATAGATGAGGATGTCATCGATGAAGACGATGACAAACACATCCAAGTAAGACTCGAAGACCCGGTTCATGAGAGTCATGAACGCTGATGGCGCATTCGTGAGCCCAAAGGGCATCACGGTAAACTCGTATAGGCCATATCTGCTACTAAAAGCAGTCTTTGGGATGTCCTCCTCGCGGATCCGTAGCTGGTAGTAGCCCGATCTCAAGTCCAACTTTGAGAAGAAGTGGGCTCCCTCCAGCTGATCGAATAGCTCATCTATCCTTGGCAGCGGATAGGTATTCCGGACCGTCAGTCGATTCAACGCCCGGTAATCGATGCACAGCCTAAGTGTCCCGTCCTTCTTCTTGACGAACAACACAGGGGCTCCCCATGGCGAAGAACTTGGCCGGACATAACCGGCTTCTACCAGCTCCTGTAATTGGCTCCGAAACTCCACCAGCTCCTTTGGGGCCATCCGGTAGGGGGCTCTAGATGCTGGCTTAGCCCCTGGCACCAGCAAAATCTGAAAGTCCTGCTCCCTGTGCGGGGGTAGCCCCGGTAACTTCTCGGGAAAAACATCCTCGAAATCTCGCACAACAGGAATCTCCGCTACAGGAACATTGGCCTCCGCCATCTCGAATAAAACCTGGTAAATCTCGTCGCCCTGTATATGGGCCTTGACGGCCTGAATAGATGACAAAAATGAAAAGGAGGCATGTCTTATACCTTCTATTACGACGGAAGAATCTCCATGCCTCAGAATAATCTTCTTGGCCACGCAGTCAATTAGGGCATGGTTCCAATATAACCATGACATGCCCAAAATCAAATCATATGAAGGCATCCTCAGGATTGCGGCTGGTGCCTCGAATGCTTTCCCGCCAATTTGTGCCTCCATGTTGCAATGCGCAGTGGTGTGTAGCTCGGACCCGTCAGCTAGTCGTACCCTTAATGCCAAGCCGATGAATCTCTCCACACCTGCCAAGCCGTCAATGAAGGATTCTGATACGAATGAGCGTGACGCGCCCGTATCGAACAGTGTATATGCGGGCTTGCCGCTGACGAGGACAATGCCTGGGGTAATAAAAAAAAATGTTTTTAGAAGCCTAACTATAGTTTTCTTTCCTAGCTTACAGTCTTCTAATTTATGAGATTTAACAAAAGAAACAAGAAAACATTTTAAAAACAAGCTGGCGTACCTGTGATCACCTCCTCAGGGTGTCGAGGCTGAGCCAGATCCAACGCATAAACCTGCTCTCTTCCTTGTCGGCGGTCTCCGCCCTGATAGCCACGTCCTTGGCCGCGTCCTCGGCCTCCAAAATACTGCGCAGGTGGGGCAACCTGCGGTGCTGGAGGAGGTACCCCCCTCATGGGGCAGTTCCTCTTGATATGGCCCACCTGATGGCAGTGGAAGCATTCCGGCGGAGTGTAAGCTCCACCTCCCGGTCTCTGCACATCCCGCAACTGGGGTCTTGGTATCTCCCGAATCTGAATAGGCTGTGGGGCCAGTATCACCTGTTCCTTCAGCTCTTGCCTCTCCTCCGGTCGAGGCTGACCCTCCACCCTCTGTGCCTCTGTCACACGGCCTCGTCGCTGGTCGTTCCGGGCTCCCCGGCTCTGATCCTCCGTTGGCCGCTTCCGGCCTCTGGTGGTGTGCCAATCTGCCTCTAACCTCTTTGCCATCTCCAGAATACGGGTGATAGGCCCGTCCGATACAAAGAGAAGGGCATCCCTCATGTCTTCCTGCAGACCTTTGTAGAATCTCTTCGTGTACGCTGCCTCATCTAGCTGGTAAGAGTCTGCAAAACGTGCTAGATGGTTGAACTCTCGATGGTACTCCACCACCGTCCTGGTACCCTGCTTCAACTGCAAGAAGCGGTCCTCCAACTCGTCTCGGGCCGACTGCGGTACAAAATGTTCCAACAGCATGGGCCTGAACTCATCCCACGAAACCTCTGCAGCCACCCTCTCAGCAAAAGTAGAGTCCAGAACCGTCTTCCACCACCGCTTGGCGTGGGACTCTAAGCAGGACACAACCAATGGCACTCTCTCCTCCCACGGGCTTCGTATCCCTGTCAGCATTTCCTCCATAATGTCCAGCCATTCTTCTGTCCGCACTGCTGACTCTGTCCCCAAGAAGGACGGGGGAGAAAGTCCTCGAAAGATGCTGAGCCAGTTGGCTCCCGGTATCTGCTGTGGAGTCGGGGCCTGCTGGGCCCGGAAGGCATCCAAGATGGCAGTCAAAGTCTGCCCCATATCGGTCTGCAGGAACTGAGCAGGAACCGGTGGTGGTGGGACAACTCCCGGAATCTGCTGGGCTCCACCCTGTGGTGTAGTCAGCACTGGGGGCTGCGCAATGAAAAATTCATCGTCAGAAAAACTTTTAACTTAATAAGATGGACAATTAAATATGTGATTCCCCCTATGGGCACACCACGCTTCCGCTGCTTAGTTTGTCCGCAAACTAAACTCGAGCGGGGGTGACCCAGGGATTAGTGGACTGCTATTTGATCGATCGAGTTTTTTCGCTCTGATACCACTTTGTAAGACCCCTTTTTTTTTTTTTCTCCGGGGTCTTATGCCCAGAACCGCCGCTTTGCGGTGATACCTTCACGTCCTGAAGGGTTATCACCACAAATCGACGATTCTGCCGGCCTTATTCGATCACAATCAAATAGCAAGTAAGAAGTAAAAGCTGAAGTGCAGTCCACAATATAATATCACATATAAATAAAAACTCCACGAAGGGAGTGTCCATAGAAAACATCAGAGTAATAAGGGCTTATGCCCTGTACATCAAACCTCACTACAAAGCTCTCAAACAAACTAGAAAGCAAATCTACTACAACTAGGGATCGGAACTCACGGTCCCGGCTGTCTGGACTCCGGTGCTAGATTGCCCCATCTCCAAGTGCACGGATGTTGATGCACGAAAATGACACCGACCAGTTAACGGGTGTTCGATCTCACAAGCTAAAGATGAAGGAAGAAGGGTTGCGGGGATGGAGGAGCAAGCTTGCTTGAGCAGAGGAAAAGCTTGCTTGAGCAGAGGAAAAGGCTTGCTTGAGCAGAGAGGGAGCTTGATCTGGAACTGTCGAGCAGACAGCTACTTGAATGGTTAGCTTCGCAGGTTGATGCCGAGAGAGGAGAGAAGAAGAGAGGAGGCCGCTAGCAGCGGCAACAGCAGACTTCGCCCGCCGCGGCTTGAATGCCACTCTTGCGACGGGCTTTTCCTTTAATCAAGAAGAGTTACAACTTGCTAATGCACCATTACATGTAAGAGCAGTAAAGGGTACAATGGGGGAAGCTGGCGGTTGAGGAAGAAGGTGCCAGAAACCAAGCAAAAGAGGCTGCAGAGAACTGGAAATCGGAGGCTGCGGAGGCTGCGCAAGCTGCCAGCTGATGGCAGAAAAAACCAAGTCCACAGCTTTGACGACCTGGGAGACCTGGGAATCGGAGGCTGCGGAGGCTGCGCAAGCTGCTGAGAGCAGAAAAAGGTAAGTCCACAGCCCTTGACGACCTGGGCGGACTGGAGATCGGAGGCTGCGGAGGCTGCGCAAGCTGCTGAGAGCAGAAAAAGCTAAGTCCACAGCCCTTGACGACCTGGGCGGACTAGAGATTTGAGTCCGCCGACCTTGCTTGATCAACCTTGACGGACTGAGAAAACCGAGTCCGCAGCCTTTGATCAAGGTTGCAGCTCTCCTCCTCATGATCCTGAATGAGAGGTCCTGGGGGGTATTTATAGGCCCGGGGAGAATCTTTGAAGCGGGGCCCAGTGACGTCATCCTCGACGACCTCGGCGGACTCCGCGGACTGGAACCTTCCTCTGCTGGGGCAGTCTTCCTGTTGGCAGCTGGAAGAGGACAGGCAAGCTGTGCGACCTGAGGAGCAAGCAGGCGGATCCGGAGCAGGAAGAGGGGGCGGCCTGAGGGCCAGGCCGCCCCTAGAGGGGGGCGGCCTGAGGGCCAGGCCGCCCCTAGAGGGGGGCGGCCTGAAGGCCAGGCCGCCCCTAAGGGGGGCGGCCTGAGGGCCAGGCCGCCCCTAGAGGGGGGCGGCCTGAAGGCCAGGCCGCCCCTAAGGGGGGCGGCCTGAGGGCCAGGCCGCCCCTAGAGGGGGGCGGCCTGAAGGCCAGGCCGCCCCTAAGGGGGGCGGCCTGAGGGCCAGGCCGCCCCTAGAGGGGGGCGGCCTGAAGGCCAGGCCGCCCCTAGAGGGGGGCGGCCTGAAGGCCAGGCCGCCCCTAAGGGGGGCGGCCTGAGGGCCAGGCCGCCCCTAAGGGGGGCGGCCTGAGGGCCAGGCCGCCCCTAGAGGGGGGCGGCCTGAAGGCCAGGCCGCCCCTAAGGGGGGCGGCCTGAGGGCCAGGCCGCCCCTAGAGGGGGGCGGCCTGAAGGCCAGGCCGCCCCTAGAGGGGGGCGGCCTGAAGGCCAGGCCGCCCCTAAGGGGGGCGGCCTGAGGGCCAGGCCGCCCCTAGAGGGGGGCGGCCTGAGGGCCAGGCCGCCCCTAGAGGGGGGCGGCCTGAAGGCCAGGCCGCCCCTAGAGGGGGGCGGCCTGAGGGCCAGGCCGCCCCTAAGGGGGGCGGCCTGAGGGCCAGGCCGTCCCTAGAGGGGGGCGGCCTGAGGGCCAGGCCGCCCCTAGAGGGGGGCGGCCTGAAGGCCAGGCCGCCCCTAGAGGGGGGCGGCCTGAAGGCCAGGCCGCCCCTAAGGGGGGCGGCCTGAGGGCCAGGCCGCCCCTAGAGGGGGGCGGCCTGAAGGCCAGGCCGCCCCTAGAGGGGGGCGGCCTGAAGGCCAGGCCGCCCCTAGAGGGGGGCGGCCTGAGGGCCAGGCCGCCCCTAAGGGGGGCGGCCTGAGGGCCAGGCCGTCCCTAGAGGGGGCGGCCTGAGGGCCAGGCCGCCCCTAGAGGGGGGCGGCCTGAGGGCCAGGCCGCCCCTAGAGGGGGGCGGCCTGAGGGCCAGGCCGCCCCTAAGGGGGGGCGGCCTGAGGGCCAGGCCGCCCCTAGAGGGGGGCGGCCTGAGGGCCAGGCCGCCCCTAGAGGGGGGCGGCCTGAGGGCCAGGCCGCCCCTAAGGGGGGCGGCCTGAAGGCCAGGCCGCCCCTAGAGGGGGGGCGGCCTGAAGGCCAGGCCGCCCCTAGAGGGGGGCGGCCTGAGGGCCAGGCCGCCCCTAAGGGGGGGCGGCCTGAGGGCCAGGCCGCCCCTAGAGGGGGGCGGCCTGAAGGCCAGGCCGCCCCTAGAGGGGGGCGGCCTGAGGGCCAGGCCGCCCCTAAGGGGGGCGGCCTGAGGGCCAGGCCGCCCCTAGAGGGGGGCGGCCTGAGGGCCAGGCCGCCCCTAAGGGGGGCGGCCTGAAGGCCAGGCCGCCCCTAGAGGGGGGCGGCCTGAAGGACAGGCCGCCCCTAGAGGGGGGCGGCCTGAGGGCCAGGCCGCCCCTAAGGGAAGGGCGGCCTGACGGCGGAAGCCTGGGGCCAGGCTGGACAGGGGAGCCGAGCCTTGCGATGGTTCGGTCGGGTGCCGACACCGGCAGATCGAACCTGCGAACTGATATAGGTTTGCCTCCTGCAAGAAAGCAATGCTGCATGTTAGCCTGGCCAAAACGCTTGGGCCAAAAAGGGAAAGCCGAGGCAGGTCGCGATCCTCGGGGGGGTTCCCTTGAGTGGACCGCGACTTGCGAGCTAGAGACCCTGGGAGGGGTCGCCGATTTTTGGGGGTTAACAACGGACCTCCGAGGCTGCTCCTCCGTGCTGCGCTCCACGTTCCCCTGTAATGGTGTTCGGTCGCCCGTCAGTCAAAAAGACCAAGTCCTATCATCCCCCACCCCTTCCCCCATGCTCTAAGGCACCGAGCGGAGAGGAAGAGAGGGAAGGACATGAAAGTGGAGAGTACAACAAAAACAGGTGACAAGTCCTAACTAACAGTTTATAACAAGTGAGCAACATAATATAAGTGTTGTAATAGGTCAAACGAGAAAAGAAAGTAAGTAAAGTAATTTAAACCTTTACTTATGTGAGTACACATAAGCAAGGGATCTTTTGCAAAGCTCCCATCGTATAAAGAGTCCCATTCCACTTTATACGTTGGGGTGTCGGTTACCACACAACAAATATAATTATATATTAAATGACCTTGATTTATAAACTTGCCCCACACAAGCTTATAGACCAAGGGGTCGTTCTGCAGGTCCTAAGGTATAAGCGTCCCATTAAACTTATACTTTAGGTGTCAAGTTATTATGACTGATTATGATATGCATCTATATGGTGGGTATGTTATGACATGCAGTGCAACTCACACACCCGACTTTGTGCACACAAACCTTTAGTTCCCCCTTTCTGGAGATAACTCCCAGGTTACTCCCGTAGTGGCAAACGGAAGCGGTGGGTTGGGCCTCGCCCACCTCAAAACCAGTAAAAGCACTACCGGTCTGACCTATCGTACGCTCACGCCTGGTGCACGAGGCGGACTCCTGCGTACTTTGCCGACTGGTCCGCCGGACTTAACCTTTGGCAAGGTGCTAACCACCTTGCCGAGTCAACGATACCGGTGTCGGTGCAATCGATCTCCCCGATACCGAAGACCCACCACCTTTTCCTTCCTATCTATGCACATGCAACGATTATAGTATAAGCAGTAAAAAGGTAAAAGCTCCCGGACAAGTCCGTCCGTATCCACTACCAACCAAGCCCAAAGGCTCCCCGGACAAACCCGTCCGTAAGGTCTATCAACCGAGCCAAAAGCTCCCCGGACAAACCCGTCCGGCTTGATTCCAAATCCCCATCCCTTAAACACATCGGGATGGCCTAACCATTTCCGACCCTAACTACTGAGTGTGTGCAAATGTGAATCCCTACTTAACTGATTACTCTTTCTTTTGTTTTGAGGTTTACGTTAGCCCAGGGCTGCCTCCGGATTATACCCCGTGAAGGGTTCTCAATAGGCACTAGGAACTACGATGGTATGAAGACCAAAGTTCCCTTTCGCAAGGCACTTATTTTTGGTTGGTTGATTTCCCTTACCCATTCCTTTCATATTACAGTATACTATCCTAGGGTGATTTTTGACTCTTCGCTCCTACGGGAACGACGATCTTTCGTCGGACCCGCGCACCTTCTAACACTTACTGACTCGATTCTCACCAGACCTTGAAACCTCCTTAGGTGATCCATTCTCTTCTATGAATCCACCAACATGACCTATCCTTAAGTCAACACAACCTAACCCTGTTTACACATTTCCTCATGGTTATTATCTACCGACCAACCTGTACTATATGATGTTCATGAAAACTCGACTCCTACTTTTCATCCAAATACCTCAGATTATTTATCGGGGGTCTATCCTAACAGGATTTGCCTAAATCCAAAGCATTAAATATTTTCCTAATAAATCAGATAACTTATTTATTTATTCTTAAGGGCCTAATATCATCATTTTGAACATGAGGTATGTCATTTTAGTTGATTCAAAACATCAAAGTTCTATGGTAAATACTAGTAGGCCTAAGTATCTATTTTTCCAAGGTTTGATAATTTACAATGATGTCCAAGGGGCCTAAATATAATTTAGTAATAAATCATCTAGTTCTTGTTTATTGAAGCATCTATATAAAATATTCCTCCAAAAATCTTGAAATAATTACAGGGTGCTGGTATGATATTAAAAACAACATTTACAGAATTCCATATTTTTCTTGCTGGAAATTAAATTATAATAAATCATTTACTAATTAACAATCTAACCGGCTTTGTGAATCAAGTACTATAACAGCAACCCTAAAAATTCTTAAATAATTCTCAGTGCTATACAAGAGCCTAAAAACCTTAAATTCCAGATCTCATAATTTTCCAGCAATTTAACAAGCCCTAATTTATTTTTACAATCTAAAGCCCATATTAAAAGATTGTGAATGAACCTCTACAAATTCTCAACATAAAGTTCTATAAAAATTCAGGAATCAATGTTCTAATCAGCAAGATCTAAATCCAGAATTTTAACTGATTTTAATTAAATTAAAGCCACCAAACAATTGAAAACAACAAATCGGCTAATAATCATTTAACACATGAAGTATAACTTTTATTAATCATAAAATTCCAGGAAAATTACCATGTGTCTAGAACACTCTAAAACTCACTCTACCCAAGTTTCATAGCTTTTAGATGAGTTAAATTACTGTTTTGACCCTAAAGGCCCTTCTACCCTAAAACTAGGGTTTAGGATTTGAGGTACCTAGCTACCTCAAAATTCTCTAAGATTATAACCAGAGGGTTAAATATTCATTAACCACCTCTCCACCAAATATCAAGGCCATACAAGAGCATTTGCCCCTATGTCCTTCACAAACCCCCAAAAGTCCTCACTTTGGGTTTGTACCTGGGCCCTAGGGTAAATCCACCCTAACACATCTCCTTTGCTCCCCAAAGGTTCTTAGGATCATCCTAACCCATTGGTCACAACTTCAACCTCTGTTGAGGTGAGTTGACCACCCAATTGCCACAAGTCCCCTTTTTCCCATATTACCCTTCCCTAGGTCCAACTTAGGGCTTAATGGTTCCTGTTCAAAACTCAACCAAATGAGTTGAAATTTGAACCAGACCTAGATATATACACCAGGGACACCTCACCAAAACTTGGGAGGGTATGGAGGTCATTTGACCCTTCAATTTCCTAACCCTAGCTTTTATAGATTTAGATCAAAAACCTAGGTTAAAATACTCCAAATGACACCAAATTTTTATTGTAGATAGGTATAGATATAGGTAAGCTCCTGTCCAAAATTCAAAGCATTATGACAAGAATTGAAGAGTGGGGATTTAATTTTGTGATTTGTCACTATTCTAGAGAGCCCTCACTAAAATGGTTGCTGGGGTCAGCCCACTAATCCAAATTGGTTGAAACAACTTTTGAATTAAACTAGACATCAAGGGCTACAACTTTGATGTTGGTCATAGTTTCTGTAGGAGGGCCTAAGTATTTTTAATTATTATTTTAAAAACCGACCAGTAATTAGAATAAAATGAATTAATTTAATTGCATGCACTATTCATCTTCTCCAAAATAACCGAAACCAGGCCGAAGAAATGTGGGGTTGCGGGCTGTTTTCTGGCGGCTAGGGGCGGTGCCACCACCGGCCATCACCTCCTCTACCCTCACGGTGGTGGGGGGAGTAGTTGGCCGGTGGCTAGGGCGGCCGGAGGTGGCGGCGCCGCCCTACCCGAGCCACCCAAAACTCCATTAAAATGGAGTTTTTTTTTCTGATTTTTAGGTTACCCGACCGGCTCCTTAGAGCCCGACTTCCATCCTAAACAAGTTCTAAGATCTAGGCATGAGGAGAGGAGAGGGGGAGGACCTGAGTTCGGGCATGGATGCGGGTTGAGCGGCGCGACGTCATGGTGGCGGCGGTGGCGGCGTTTCTCCTCCTTGGTGGCTCCGGCAAGGCTCTCTCCTCCTTCTCTGATTTCGAAAACAGTCTCCCCTCTCTCCTAAGTGAGCATATAAAGAGGAGAGGGGAGAGGGGGCGGTTTTCATCAAGGGGCAAGTGCCTCTTCATGAAAAAGGTTGGGAGGAGAGAGAGAGGGGTGGAGCCACCCCTTGGTGGCCGGGAAATGGTTGGGGGGAAGAGATGTCAGCCACTAGGTGGCTGTGGGCCCCTCTTTGGCTGACCCCATGCCTCCTCACACTTCAAAACACCCACTCACCTCTCCACCACCTTTTCTCTCTCCTAAATATATCAAAATTCTCACTTCTTTCTCTCTCCTAGTCACCCTCACGATTTCTTCTCCCTAAAAGCCTAAAGGCAGCCCATAATTAATATTAATACCTCATAATTCAAAAGAGAATGGAGGCTCTCCCTTTCACCAAAAAAAATAATCCTCTTTTCTCACTTTCTCTCTCCTATATTACTCTTCCAAAAATTGACCTAACCCTCTCTCCTAGTCACCATGTTGACTAGCCTAGGGTTTAGGCTATAGACAGCCATATTATCCCTTACTATTACCTCATGAGCCTACATGAGGGCTTGAGCTTGAGTTAACCTAATTGAACTAGGTTTGACTTGATTTGGGCTTAGGGTTGACTTGGTCAACTTGACCTTTTGGGTCACCATCAAAGGACTCCTAGTGACCCATTGACCTCCTCTAAGGCCTAGGTATGGTTAAGTAGGGTAGGTTTGACATAATGAGGGTGAATTGTCTCAAAGGAAGGTCACCTTGGCCTAACTAGGGCTTGAGTTGACTTGGGTCAACTTAGCCACCAGATTTGCCCCCAATGGGTCTTGGTGACCCATTGATCTCATAATAGGTCTAGGAATGCCTTGGAGTCAGATTGAACTCACCAGGCCACCAAAAATTAGGGTTTTAAGATTTTACTATTTGCAGCCCAAGTGAGCCTCAACTAGTCATTTGGTCTCCTAGGCTCACTAAGGACTTGCCAAGACTGAGTCATGCTCAAAGCCACACCTAGGGGGGGTCTGATTTGAAAAAGGGATGTTACACCCTTGACCCAAGAAATACTTATAGTCAATGGTTTGGAGTCTAGCTGTAGAGTCCTCACTTTTCCAGATTGAGAATTTGGTTAAGTAAGTTTTTCGTTCGACGATAGTCGAACGCCGCTCGACTATCGTCTATCGGCTGATCGACGATCGTCTATCAGTTGGTCGACGCTTTGTCTGCGTTGATAGTTCGACCATCTGTTGATAGTTCGACTATCTGTTTTGCGTTGATAGTTCGACTATCTGTTGATAGTTCGACTATCTGCTTGGCGAGGTAGTTCGACTATCTGTTCTGATAGATCGACTATCTGATAGTTCGACTATCTGTTGATAGGTCGACTATCTGTTCCGCCTTGATAGTTCGACTATCTATTGATAGATCGACTATCTGTTTTGTCTTGATAGTTCGACTATCTGTTGATAGTTCGACTATCTGTTGCCTTTGATAGTTCGACTATCTGTCCTGATAGGTCGACTATCTGATAGTTCGACTATCTGCTGATAGATCGACTATCTAGTTTGTTTTGATAGTTCGACTATCTTTTGATAGATCGACTATCTGTTTTCTGAGGTAGGTCGACTATCTGCTTGATAGGTCGACTATCTCTGTGCGCTTGATAGTTCGACTATCTGTCCTAGATAGATCGACTATCTGATAGTTCGACTATCTGCTCTGATAGTTCGACTATCTGCCGGGGTAGTTCGACTATCTTCTTCGATAGTTCGACTATCTGGATCGTTCGACTATCTGCCCGATAGCTCGACGATCTCCGTGCGTCGTTCGACGATCTTCGAAGGTCATTCGACATTTTCTGTCTGCCTTTGTATTTTGTATTTATTTATTATATTTAATTAATTAATACATTTTCTGGCACAGTATTTTAAGCTGTATGATAAAATTTCCAGGCAATATTTGCTCCATCTCTTTTGCCTGAGTTCAAATCTTTTTAAGATAAAGTTGTTTGTCTTATTAGCTGTCATTTTAATTTACTTTATCTATTGTCAGCCCTTTATAGTCGTTAGACTGAAAAGTCTTCTTTTGCTATAAAGAGATTATTTCTGATGTGACTTTATTTAGTCCTTCTGTTATTTGTTTTAAGCCTGCAGCTTCTTAGAAAGTGGTTTATTCCCTTTATAGAATGTTTTGCTGCAGAGATATTTCTGTCTTCTTGATATTTACAGCCCAGGTCTCAAGGCTTAGAAGAAGACAAATAATTCAAATGGAAGAAGAGCCGTTGCTTGCTGATGATTATATAAAGAACCCTTTGAAGAAGGATTCAAGCTAGTTAACAGAAGCTAATAGCTAACCAGTTGTTCATTCAAGCTCTCAAGCCTTCATCAAGTTCAAGCTTACTGCTCTCAGCAATCTCCATCTAACTGAGAAGTGTTAAGATCTTCATCTCTTCTTCACCTGAGTTCTCCTGCTTTCAGGAAGTTCAAACTCAGAGTTCCTTTGAAGAAGAAGAAGAAGAAGATAGCTGCTTGAAGAACTTTGATTTTATTATTTACTTTCTTCCTGTAGCTCTTTCCTTCAGAACTTTCTGAAGAGTTTTTCTGCACTGAAGCAAGACTTCACCTGGACATCTTTGAGCCAGGGGGAGCCTTGATTCTTTAGAGCATTCTAGCTTAGTGCAAGCTTTTGTGCTTCTCTAATCTATTGTAAAATAGAGAAGACATCTTAACCTTCTTCCCCCTCCTGTACAGGGTTATTACTCCCTTCAAAAGTATCCCTTGGTGGCAGGGCACCTGATCAAAAACCTGTGCTTGGTTTTTAGACACCTGATCAAAAGTCTAAAGGGTTTCTGGATCTACCTGAAACAGATCCTGTTGGTGGCAGGGCACCTGATCAAAAACCTGAGTGGATTCCTACCGTGTGGGTAGAAGAGTGGACGTACCCAAGTTGTTTGGGGAACCACTATAAATTTCCTTGTGTCGTCTGGATTCCTTTGTTTAATTCCTGCATTGTGGCTGTGATTAGATATAACTAGGTTGCTAGTTGCTGATTAGGTTTTTCCAAGCTTAACTGTAATTACAGTTAGCTTGTGTTTGTACACATCACTTGTGTTAGGCTTTAAGATTAAATTAATATCTATAATCTTTTCATTCCGCACTTCACTCCAAGGGAGTTGGGTAGACTATTAAGTTTTGTCTGTGCAAAATTTGATAACTCTATTCACCCCCCCTCTAGAGTAGTATCTATCCCTTCTCTTTCAATTGGTATCAGAGGGAGGTTGACTGACTGTATAGGCTAACACCTAAGTCACAAGATCCTGATAGATACCAAGAGCTTATAGATATTCACTATCATGGCCCAGTCTAAGGATTATTCTAGCACCAGACCTCCAGCATGCAACTTAGCAAAGTTTGGCATCTGGAAGGCAAGGATTAAATTATATATGAACTCTATTGATGAAAGCATTTTTGCTTCTATTTTGTCAGGTCCCCCAAGAGCACCTGCTGCTGCCACTGCCTCATCATCTGATATGAGTGCAGTGCCTCCTCCAGATTATAATGATGAATACAAGAAGGCCAAAATTGCAGATGCCAAGGCAATGAACATACTGGCTCAGACAATGTCTGATGAGGTGTTCCAGAAGGTGGCTAACTGCTCCTCAGCAAAGGCCATGTGGGACACACTGAACCAGATTGTAGCTGGCTCAGTTGATGAAAGGAAGGACAGAAGGTCCAACCTTATCTCACAGTATGAGAACTTCAAGAAAACTGATGCTGAATCAGTTGAAGCTATGTACACCAGGCTCAGCTCAATCATCAATGAGCTGAGGACCCTGGATAAGGACATATCATTGACAGAGGTCAATGATAAGATTCTTATGTGCTTCCCTAGCACATGGGATCTAAGAATCTGGCCCATCAAGGAAGCCAGAAGTACTAATGAGATCTCAACTGAAGCTCTCCTCGGCAAGCTCAAGTCTTTTGAGCAAGTGCTGAAGACCAGAGAAGCAGAAGCTGAAGCCAAGACCCCCACTCCAACAAGAAAAGAGCAATCTCTAGCTCTTAAGGCTGCAGATGTGTCTGAAGGCAGCCAATCTAATGAGGAACTTATGGCATTGTTTGCCAAAAGATTTCTCAAGATGGGAAGAAAGGAGTTCAGAAAGAAGTCTTCACGTTATGAAGACAAACCAAGGTATGATCGATCTCCTGCTAAAGAAATCATTTGTTATGGTTGCAGGAAGCCTGGACATATTTTGCCAGAATGTCCAGAGGAGAAGAACAAAGAAAAGAGAAAAGAAAAGGAACAACACAGGAAGCACTCCAAGCCATCCTCCCACAAAAACAAGAAGAAGGAGAGAGGTTTCATTGCTGAAACCTGGAGTGATTCTGATGAAGAATTCTCCTCATCAAGCTCCAGTGAAGATGAGGAAGAGAAGAAGGCAAAAGAAGTTTGCCTAATGGCAATAGATGCCTGCAGCAACCACTCTGCTGCAGAGAGTTCTGATTCTGATGAAGAGATGCCTACTGAAGATGAGGTACTTTCTTCTTATGATTTTACTTCAGAAGAATTTAAGTTAGAATTTAAATCTTTATGTTTAGATTTAATTAGCTCAGAAAAGGAAATAAAAGAACTTAGAAATAGGTTAGCTGACTCAGAATCTATAGCCTCTGAAAACATTAGGTTAAAGGAAGAACTCACTACTTGTAGTGAAGAAATTAAATTCCTTAAAATAGAGTTAGCTAAGTCTAAGAGATTAGAAGAATCCCTTAATGGTAGAAGCCTTAAGCTGTTAGAAATTACCAGCATGACTAACACTAGGTCAAGTAATGATAAACTAGGCTTAGGAGCTTCTCCCAGTGAACCCCCAGTCCTGCTTAAAAATAATCTTTCAACTCCAGTGAACTTCATTTCAGCTAGTGAAAAGAAGAACACTGAGCAAGTAAATCTGGTAAATAAAACCTTAAATAAAGCTAAGAGAGAAAAGAGAAAGAAGTTTTTCAAAGAAATGCAAAGAGCGTCGAACGCCGCTCGACGATCGGATGCTCCATGGTCGAACGATGCTCGACGATCTGAGCGCCCATCGTCGAACGTCGATCGACGATTTCAATATGATTTTCAAAATCACAATCAATTCCATAGAAACCTAAATGAGAATAGAAACCCTAGGTTTGTTGACCCATCATCAGCATGGAGAATCCCACCTAGGAGATCTCACCCACTAGGCTATCACCCTCAGCCTGCATTCTCTTATATTTCCAGTTTTTCTTATGTGAAAAACAAGAGACCCAAGGTTACCTGGGTCCACTCTGTCTAAATAATTGTCTTGCAGGTGAAGGCCTATCCAATCACTCAAAATAAGTGGTATTTGGATAGTGGATGCTCTAAGCATATGACAAGAAATAAAGATCTACTGTCAAAGTTCAAAGCTAAGCTTGGCCCAAAGGTTATCTTTGGAGACTCCAGCTGTGGTCAGACAGAAGGCTATGGCAAGATCACAATTGGAGCAGTTACATTCAAGAGAGTTGCTTATGTCAATGGACTGAAGCATAATCTGATTTCAGTCAGCCAGCTATGTGATGCTGGCTACCAGGTTTCATTTTCTAATTTCTCTTGCAATATTACTTTAAATAATAATGTTGTTTTAGTAGGTATTAGAATAGGCAACATTTATTTAGTAGATTTTAATTCATCTCACTCTGAAATCTGCCTGTTTAATGAAGTAACCCTTAATAATAATTCCCTTTGGCATAAAAGGCTTAGTCATGTAAACCTTAAAAATATATCTAGGTTATCTAAGCACAACCTTGTTAGAGGTTTACCTTCTTGCCCCTACAAGAAGGAGAGCCTATGCAAGGCTTGTCAGCTAGGCAAGCAAACCAAGAATTCATTTAAATCTGTAAATAAAAGTGATTCTCCTAGAATCCTGTATTTATTACATTTGGACCTCTTTGGCCCAATAAATGTACAGAGTTTAGGAGGGAAGTATTACACATTAGTAATTGTAGATGACTTCTCTAGGTTCAGTTGGGTTTCTTTTTGAGAACTAAGTCTGATAACTTCAAAGCCCTTACAGACTTTCTACTTTGTGTGCAGACTGAGTACTCTACTCATGTGGCCTTGATCAGAAGTGATCATGGTACTGAGTTTGACTCTCTTCTCATGCAAGAATTCTGTGAGAGAGAAGGTATCAAACATAGTTTCTCAGCTCCTAGAACTCCCCAACAAAATGGGGTAGTTGAAAGGAAGAATAGAACACTAATTGAAGCTGCTAGTACATTGTTGGCAGATGCTAACATGCCTCTATCCTATTGGGCAGAAGCTGTTAGTACAGCCAACTATGTCTTGAATAGAAGTTTGATACACAAACTTAAGTGTAAAACTCCTTATGAGTTGCTTAAAGGAAAGAAACCAAAAATTAATTACTTTAGAATTTTTGGCTGTACTGTTTATATTCATAATAATAATAAAGAATATATTAGAAAATTTGAAGCAAAAGCTTCAATGGGAATCATGCTTGGATATTCCCAAGTAAGCAAAGCTTATAGGATTTATAACAAGTCTACCTGTAAGATAGAAGAATATGTGCATGTGACTTTTGATGAGTCTCAGATGTTTTACAAGGAGAAGGAAAATTCTCCTTCCTCCAGTTCTTTGCAGGTACCTGATGCCCCTCAAGAAATTCTTCAACTATCAACTCTTCAGATCACTGAATCAGACAGTGATGAAGACATTGCTGAAGTTGTTGAAGCTGTTGTTGTACCACCAACAGTAGATCAAATTCCTCCTGAGGAATTAATCCCAACTGTTGCTGAAGATCATATCCCACCTGCTGATATTGTCACACTTAGAGATCACCCCACATCTCAAGTGATTGGAGACATATCAGCTGGTGTGCAAACAAGACATCAATTAAGACAGGATGTGATGCATGCTTGTTTCCTCTCACAGGTTGAGCCCCTCACCTTTAAAGATGCAGAGCTAGATCCCCACTGGATCATTGCAATGCAAGAGGAGCTCAATCAGTTTGAGAGATGTAAAGTTTGGACTTTGGTTCCAAGACCTAAAGGCCAACTGATCATAGGCACCAAGTGGGTGTATAGAAACAAGTTAGATGCAAATGGAATAATAGTAAGGAATATAGCTAGGCTTATAGCTCAGGGCTACAGACAGGAGGAAGGAATAGACTATGACCAAACCTTTGCTCCTGTTGCAAGGCTAGAAGCAATAAGGATCTTCTTGGCCTATGCAGCCTTCATGAAGTTTAAGGTGTTCCAAATGGATGTCAAAAGTGCATTCCTAAATGGTGAGCTTAAGGAAGAGGTGTTTGTTGAACAACCACCAGGGTTTGTTTCTTCAACTCAGCCTTCTCATGTTTTTAAGTTGCAGAAAGCTCTTTATGGACTAAAGCAAGCTCCTAGGGCCTGGTATGAGACCTTAGCTAGTTTCCTGTTAGAGCACAGCTTTACTAGGGGAGTAGTTGATAGAACCCTTTTCGTCAAGCATCACAAGGACACAATCCTGTTAGTTCAGGTGTATGTAGATGATATTATTTTTGGCTCCACTGATCCCAAACTGTACAAAAAGTTTTCCAACTTGATGTATTCTAAGTTTGAGATGAGTAGTATGGGTGTGCTGTCTTACTTTCTTGGTCTCCAAGTTAAGCAAGATGCTGATGGTATCTTCATCTCCCAATCCAAATATGCCAAGGAATTGGTAAAGAAATTTGGGATGGCTGATGCTTCAGCAATGCCTACACCCATGGCTACTAATGTAGTTATTGATTCTGATGATCACGGCAAGCTAGTTGATCAAAAGAATTATAGGGCCATTGTTGGTTCCCTATTATATCTAACTGCAAGTAGGCCAGATATAATGTTTGCTACATGCCTTTGTGCTAGATTCCAGGTCAACCCCAAGGAATCTCATCTGATTCTTCTAAAGAGAATCCTGAGATACCTGAAAGGATGTCCAGATCTAGGACTTTGGTACCCAGCTGAGTCAGAGTTTGAATTAATTGGATATTCTGATTCTGATTATGCTGGCTGCAGAGTTGACAGGAAGAGCACCTCAGGAACTTGCCAGTTCCTGGGAGAGAGATTGGTCTCCTGGTTCTGTAAGAAGCAGGCTTCTGTCTCAACTTCAACTACAGAGGCTGAATATATAGCAGCTGCCAGTTGTTGTTCACAGATCCTGTGGATTCAAAACCAGCTTGTGGATTATGGTTACTCACACAAGAACACCAAGATCATGTGTGATAGTACCAGTGTCATTTCTATTGCACAAAATCCAGTGCACCACTCTAGAACCAAGCACATTGAGATTAGGCATCATTTCCTGAGAGATTGTGTGGAAAAGAACAAGATCTGTCTTGAGTTCATATCCACTGAGTTTCAGAGAGGTGATATATTCACCAAGCCTTTAGATGAACAGAAGCATCTGTTCTTTTTAGTTCAACTAGGCATGATTAATGGACGAGACTAAGTGTGACTATATCTGCCTTTGTTGAAATCTGTTTGAAGATCGTCGATCGACGTTCGACCATCGTCGAACAGGTTGAGCTCATCGCCGATCTCTGAACGACGACAGCTTGTTGCGTGTGAAGCCAGAAATAGCCGAACGATGGTTCGACTACTCTGCTTCTGAGCCGATCGTCGAACGGCCGTTCGACTATCGGGTCAAGTATCTTTTTAATAGATCGACTATTTCCGGTCCAATATAAAGCCGATAGTCGACCTAGGTTAAAAGATCTTTTGCTTTATCGTCGACGGAGCGTGCCCTTTCGCATTCTGCTTTCCCGCTTGCGATTTCCGGGCGTTTCGTCTTCTTCGTTCTCTGCAGTTTTCTCGAGCTTTCTCCAGCGAATCCATGGCGGTTTCCCCAGCTGTTCTAGCCGTCATGAAGTTTGATGCAGGATTCAGTGTGGATTTCGAAGCATTCAGTAGCTGCGATGCCGGAATCGTGGAAGTTCTCCAGCTCTGCAGGGATCAGGGTTTAGAAAAGTTAATGTCTGAAAGGATTAAGATCAACATTCCAGAAATCAAAGAATGGGCTTTCACGTCGTCTTCCACAGACGAATCGATGACTGGTACCATAGGCGGAGAAGAAGTTATCCTGACTCCGGCCGTCTTATCTGATGTTTTTGGATTAGTTATTGGTGACGAGGATTATGAGCAAGACGCTCAGGAATTTGGAAGAATGCTGGTTGAGCTGAGACATGCTGAGGGCATTCCCACCAAGCTGCTCAAAGTAAACTTCCCCTTCAAGATCAAGTTCCTCGCTGAGGTAGTAGGAAAAGTGCTCCTGGGTAAGCACTCTGCTCACGACAATATAACAAGGCAGCAATTCGCACTCATGTGTGCGATTGTTAATCGAAAAAGGATCGATTGGGCAGCAGTTGTGTTCGATTTAATCAGGAAGAAGACTGGTAAGAAGGAAGTCACCCTAGGAAGGGTCATTGGAATCTTCCTTAAAGAGAAATACCCCCAGCTGCTAAGTTCAACTGCAACAACAATCAACGCCAGCAAGAAGATGGATCCCCACTTGTTCTCTAAGTGGAAGAGGACGTTTGTGAAATCTGCTCCAGCAACATCTGAGGACACAAGGACTGTATCAGTCGCTCCTCAACCTGTTGAAGCTGGCTCAGCTCTTCCTTCCTCCTCCTCTGCATTGCCGTCTGCCTCAGTTGAAGTACCATCAACTTCAGCTGAGGTACGACCTTCTTCCTCTGCTGCTCCTGAAACAACTACGGTTGTTCCTCTTTCCCCTCCAGCTTCTCCTCTACCTGCTCATCTGGCTAGGATATCTGCTCCTAGCTTTGATTTGTTAGGATCAGAGAGAATTCCTACTCCTCCTGTATCTCCAATTCATTCTCCAATTCATTCCCCAATAAACTCTCCTGCTCCATCTCCTGCTCGATCCCCTGTCCACACCATTTCTCATCCCAGCACCACTACCATATCTGCTGCAGCTCCATCCACCTCACATCCTTCATCTATTGAGATCTCTCCTGAGCTTATCTCCCGCATTGTGGAGCTGATTACCCCATCAATCAAAACCATGATTGAAGAGGCAATCGCTCCCCTTGCTGCCTCCATTGATCTCTTATCTGCCTCCATCAAATCCCTTTCAAAATCAGCTGAGCCATCTTCCTCAAGGGGCCTGGTTTCAGTATCTACTGAAATCAGGCAGGGGGAGATGTTCAATGAAGATGCCTCAGACCATCCTGCCTCTCCTCCAGCTATAAAGGATACAGTCATGTCTGCCCAGGAAGAATCTGCTCAAGCTGAGATAGAAACAGTTCCAGATGAATCTGCTCCTGCTGAGAAAGAGATAGATCCAGCTGAAGAAGAAATAGCTCCAGCCCAGGAAGAGATAGCTCCTGCTGAGAAAGAAAAAGTTCCAGTTCTGTCTGATAAGGAAATAGCAGATGGAATCCTGCTATCTGAGATTGCAGTTAAAGTCTGCTTAGAAGATCTTACCACTCCTATGATTGCTAGATTCCTAGAAGGAATTATAACTTCTTATCTGAATGAATCATGGGAGATAATTAAGTATGAAGGTAACTCTTTCATTCGCTTTGTTGATGAGTCGATTAATTTGATAGTTTGTGAATACCTTGAAGGAATGATTCAAGCTTATTTAGCAGATATGTATTCATAATTTTACAGATATTATTAAAGAAGATTTAACTGCTCAGATCATAGCAGTTGTTGTTGAAGCTGACCCAAGCATTTCTGATACTCAAGTAGATCCTGAATTAGAATTCTTTTTAGATAATAAAGAAGATGAGTCTGAGAAAGATGAAGTCAAAGTTGACTCTGTTCTGAGTTTGAAAGAAGCTCAAGCAAGAGCAGCATGAGATTTAAGAGTTCAATCTTTAAAAGAGAAAGAGAAAGATTTGCAAATTGAAAAGTCAACCATCTGGGATGACTCTCCAGGGTTGGATTTAGACTCCCTTCTGGCTCTGGATGCCATGGAAGAGGAAAGGGAGAAATCTGCTTCAAAGCGTAAAGAAAAGGCTGTTTCAGAAGCCTATGATCCTTATGAAAATCCTCCCTCATCTTAGTCTGATGATGATGATTCTGATATTTCTGAGAAGTCAAAGGAAAAGAAATCTGCTGCAAAGAAAAGAAAAGCTGCTCCTCCCCCACCTCCCAGTAAGGATAATGATATTCCTTATTATATTTTGAAGGGCATTGACCCTAAATCCAAGGAATTTCAGCATTGGATGTGGTTTTCGAAGAATCAGCAAAAAGAAAGAAAAAGGACTAAGAGGTATGATAGTCCTGTCTCAAGATGGACTCCCAGAGGTCCCCCTCCTCCACCTCCAGGTGCAGGAGCCTCTGGGAACCTTTCAGTCAATCCTGGTGCCTCTTCTGGAAGATCTGCGTCGTTTCAGCCCCAGCCAAGACAAGGTTATCAAAGCTCTCAAGGCAAATCATTTTCTGGTTCTCAAAGACAAATGAAGGAGACTGTGGTTCAAAGACCAACCTTTTCCCCACCTCCTCCAAAGAAGAGAATTTCATCTCCAACTCCAGTTCAGTCTGAGGAAATTATATCAAAAGGTAAATAGTTTATTTTGTTCTAAGATATCTAGCAAGAACCTCTCTGCTAAGTATACTCTAATGTCTTATCTAGATAAAATAGCTGATGCTGCTTCTCCTGAGCCCGTGTATGAAAATCCTGAGATCGATCCTAACTTTAGGATGGCTCGCTTTCAAGAACTTGTAGGAGCAGCTCAGATAAGAAAAGCTAGAGCAGAAGGAAAAGATACGACTGGTCTTACTACCATGTCAGCTTACAGAAAGAAAGAATTTGAAAAGTTCCAAGTCAATCCTGAGATTTTTGATCCGTCAAAATACATGGAAAAGCACCCTGAAGCTGTTGTCCCTAGGGCTACAGAGCTGAAGATCATTGGTGCGCAGGACCTGAAAATGTCTAAGAAAGAATCAGATGACCCTCTAAGAAAAATTTCTTTTGTTTCTAGTTCTTCTGATCCTTTACCAGACTCTAAAGATTCTTAATAGTTTAATTAACTGCTGTGCTATATTTGTCTATCTGATTGATAATCTGCCAGTTTATTGTTAACTATTTGCTGAATTTATTTCTAGTGTTCTATTGCTAGCTGTTTTAGATTTTGAGAGACTTAACTCAAATAGGGGGAGATTGTTGGTACCCTAGTTTTGATTTGAGTTTAGTCCTCTCCTTTGTGCCCCTTGACCCAAGAAATACTTATGGTCAATGGTTTGGAGTCTAGCTGTAGAGTCCTCACTTTTTCAGATTGAGAATTTGGTTAAGTAAGTTTTTCGTTCGACGATAGTCGAACGCCGCTCGACTATCGTCTATCGGCTGATCGACGATCGTCTATCAGTTGGTCGACGCTTTGTCTGCGTTGATAGTTCGACTATCTGTTGATAGTTCGACTATCTGTTTTGCGTTGATAGTTCGACTATCTGTTGATAGTTCGACTATCTGCTTGGCGAGGTAGTTCGACTATCTGTTCTGATAGATCGACTATCTGATAGTTCGACTATCTGTTGATAGGTCGACTATCTGTTCCGCCTTGATAGTTCGACTATCTGTTGATAGATCGACTATCTGTTTCGTCTTGATAGTTCGACTATCTGTTGATAGTTCGACTATCTGTTGCCTTTGATAGTTCGACTATCTGTCCTGATAGGTCGACTATCTGATAGTTCGACTATCTGCTGATAGATCGACTATCTAGTTTGTTTTGATAGTTCGACTATCTTTTGATAGATCGACTATCTGTTTTCTGAGGTAGGTCGACTATCTGCTTGATAGGTCGACTATCTCTGTGCGCTTGATAGTTCGACTATCTGTCCTAGATAGATCGACTATCTGATAGTTCGACTATCTGCTCTGATAGTTCGACTATCTGCCGGGGTAGTTCGACTATCTTCTTCGATAGTTCGACTATCTGGATCGTTCGACTATCTGCCCGATAGCTCGACGATCTCCGTGCGTCGTTCGACGATCTTCGAAGGTCGTTCGACGTTTTCTGTCTGCCTTTGTATTTTGTATTTATTTATTATATTTAATTAATTAATACATTTTCTGGCACAGTATTTTAAGCTGTATGATAAAATTTCCAGGCAATATTTGCTCCATCTCTTTTGCCTGAGTTCAAATCTTTTTAAGATAAAGTTGTTTGTCTTATTAGCTGTCATTTTAATTTACTTTATCTATTGTCAGCCCTTTATAGCCGTTAGACTGAAAAGTCTTCTTTTGCTATAAAGAGATTATTTCTGATGTGACTTTATTTAGTCCTTCTGTTATTTGTTTTAAGCCTGCAGCTTCTTAGAAAGTGGTTTATTCCCTTTATAGAATGTTTTGCTGCAGAGATATTTCTGTCTTCTTGATATTTACAGCCCAGGTCTCAAGGCTTAGAAGAAGACAAATAATTCAAATGGAAGAAGAGCCGTTGCTTGCTGATGATTATATAAAGAACCCTTTGAAGAAGGATTCAAGCTAGTTAACAGAAGCTAATAGCTAACCAGTTGTTCATTCAAGCTCTCAAGCCTTCATCAAGTTCAAGCTTCCTGCTCTCAGCAATCTCCATCTAACTGAGAAGTGTTAAGATCTTCATCTCTTCTTCACCTGAGTTCTCCTGCTTTCAGGAAGTTCAAACTCAGAGTTCCTTTGAAGAAGAAGAAGAAGAAGATAGCTGCTTGAAGAACTTTGATTTTATTATTTACTTTCTTCCTGTAGCTCTTTCCTTCAGAACTTTCTGAAGAGTTTTTCTGCACTGAAGCAAGACTTCACCTGGACATCTTTGAGCCAGGGGGAGCCTTGATTCTTTAGAGCATTCTAGCTCAGTGCAAGCTTTTGTGCTTCTCTAATCTATTGTAAAATAGAGAAGACATCTTAACCTTCTTCCCCCTCCTGTACAGGGTTATTACTCCCTTCAAAAGTATCCCTTGGTGGCAGGGCACCTGATCAAAAACCTGTGCTTGGTTTTTAGACACCTGATCAAAAGTCTAAAGGGTTTCTGGATCTACCTGAAACAGATCCTGTTGGTGGCAGGGCACCTGATCAAAAACCTGAGTGGATTCCTACCGTGTGGGTAGAAGAGTGGACGTACCCAAGTTGTTTGGGGAACCACTATAAATTTCCTTGTGTCGTCTGGATTCCTTTGTTTAATTCCTGCATTGTGGCTGTGATTAGATATAACTAGGTTGCTAGTTGCTGATTAGGTTTTTCCAAGCTTAACTGTAATTACAGTTAGCTTGTGTTTGTACACATCACTTGTGTTAGGCTTTAAGATTAAATCAATATCTATAATCTTTTCATTCCGCACTTCACTCCAAGGGAGTTGGGTAGACTATTAAGTTTTGTCTGTGCAAAATTTGATAACTCTATTCACCCCCCCCCCCCTCTAGAGTAGTATCTATCCCTTCTCTTTCACTATTCTTATTTCCTTTATTCTTCATCCCTATGTTTAACAGGACGTATTAAACACTATAGTGACAATCTATTTTTTATGGGTTTACAATTCTTACAATCGGAAGATTCGGCTATAGGAAGGAAACAAGAACCCAAATCTTGAATTAAGAAAAGTTAAAAATACAGGGAAGAGGTTGAGGCCATATATATAGCACTCTTACAAATAAGGAAAAAGGTAAACGGTTAAAAAGGGTGCCATGTGGCAGCCTTTCAATGGCTAACTTATAACAACATCTTCAACAGCCCCTCTCAAGGTGAACTGTGAGGATCACACAGTGACAGCTTGCTGGTTGCTGTTTGAAAAACAGATGGAAAGAGGGCTTTAGTGAAAGGGTCTGCTAACTGATTTGATGAAGAAATAGGCAACAAACGTATCAACCCGGACTTTACTCTCTCGCGTATCACATGACAATCAATCTCTATATGTTTTGTACGTTTATGAAAGGTTGGATTATGTGCAAGATAGATTGTGGAACGATTGTCGCAATACACTGATATCGGCTGATCCAGAGAAACGTTGAAGTCAGTAAGCAGGAATTTTATCCACTATAATTCACAGGTTAGGCTAGCCAATGCTCTGTATTCAGCCTCTGATGAGGATCGTGAAACAGTGTTCTGCTTTTTAGACTTCCAGCAAACAAGAGAGTGGCCAATGAAGACACAGAAGCCAGTCACTGATTTTCGAGAATCTGGGCAAGAGGCCCAATCAGCATCGGAGAAACCTGAGCATGTCAAAGTGTTTTCTGCAGGAAAGAAATGACCTTTGGCCGGCGCTCCCTTCAGATAT
Source organism: Platanthera zijinensis (assembly GCA_039513925.1). NCBI lineage: Eukaryota > Viridiplantae > Streptophyta > Magnoliopsida > Asparagales > Orchidaceae > Platanthera > Platanthera zijinensis. The sequence continues at coordinate 32,515,748 of CM077082.1, forward strand.
TTTAAAATGCGAAGAGCTGCACGATAATGGGGTTCCATTGGTGAAGAAATAAATTGACTAAGCTGCTGAACAGCAAAGCTGATGTCAGGTCGCGTGGTGGTTAGATACAACAATCTACCAATCAGCCTTCTGTAACTTGGAGGATCATGAAAGGGGTGTCCTTGATCCTTTTGCAGCTTGAGACTAGGATCTAGTGGAGAAAGCATGGGTTTAGCAGCTAAGAGGCCACTATCTTCCAATAATTCCAGTGCATACTTGCGTTGATTGAGCATGATACCTTCTGAGGATCTGGAAATCTCAAGTCCCAAAAAGAATCTAAGACTCCCAAGGTCCTTAATTTTGAAAAGTTCATTCAGTTTTTCTTTTACAGTTTGTATTTCCTCGATGTTGTCTCCAGCCAGTACGATGTCATCAACATAGATGAGAATGGCAGTGAAGCTTGTGGGAGTTTTCTTGATAAACAAAGAATGATCTACTGTAGATTGTATGTAACCAAGATTAATAAGTTCAAGGGACAACTTGAAATACCATTGCCGGCTGGATTGATTTAACCCATAAAGGGATTTTAAGAGTTTGCACACTTGATTGGGTTTAAGGGATTCAAAACCAGGTTGTAAGATCATATAGACCTCTTCATCTAAGTCCCCATGAAGGAAGGCATTATTAATGTCAAGTTGCTCGAGAGACCAGCCCTTCATTGCTGCAATTGTAAGGAGAACACGCAAGGTTGTAAGCTTCAAAATAGGAGAAAAGGTGTCAAAATAGTCTATGCCTTCCATTTGTGTGTATCCCTTTGCTACAAGCCTTGCCTTATGTCGTTCGATTGACCCATCAGCTCGATATTTTATCTTATATACCCATTTACATCCAATGGTAGTCTTACCAGGCGGCAGATCAACAATTTTCAAGGTGTTATTCTCCTTAAGAGCTGCGAGTTCCGCCTTCATTGCATCATGCCAACATTTGTGTTTTGATGCTTGTGCATAGGTACGTGGCTCAAAATGAGAAGAGACATTAAGACAGAAAGATTTATAAGTAGGAGAACACTTGTCATAGCTCAAAACATCAGATAGAGGATAACAAACTTGAGAGGCAACATTGTCAGGGTAGGCATTTTTAACAGCAATTGTATTTGTGAGAAGAGAAGTGTGATAGTCTTGAAGATAGGATGGAGGATTTTTGGTTCGGCTGCTTCTTCTTGGCATGGTAACATCATCAGAATGTCTTTCATCTTGACAAGCTGTTATATCACCTGTATAAGCTATATCATCCGAAAGTGTGACAGTCTCTGAGTGCACCATATCATCAATAGGAGCAATAGTTTCAGGATCAGAAGATGTTGGGGTCAGTATATCGCTAGAGACATCAGTGTCCACTGGCGTATCATTGGAATGTGTCTTAGCAGCTATAAGATCGATATTTTGAAAATCAAGAGATGTTGAATGAGGAGGAGTAGGGTTAGGATTTGAAGTGGGGAAAGTTTGTTGAGCAAAAGGAAAAAATGTTCAAAAAACACAACGTTCCTAGAGATGAAGAGTTGTCGGGACTGTTGGTCAAGGAGAACATATCCTTTTATACCATCCTGATATCCAAGAAAAATGGCTTTCCTAGTCCTTGGGGAGAACTTGTTGCGATGAGAAGTGAGAGTATTAGCATAACAAAGACATCCAAAGACCTTGAGATGCATAAACCGTGGGGGTTTGTGAAAAAGGGTTTCATAAGGGGTTTTGTTGGAGAGCAAAGGAGTGGGTAATCTGTTTATTATATGGATAGAGTGGGCTATGGCAAAAGTCCAATAGGATTTTGGTAGGTGAGCTTGAAAGAAAAGGGCTCGAGCTACATTCAAAATGTGTTGGTGTTTTCGTTCAACAACACCATTTTGTTGGGGTGTTTCAACACAAGTTCTTTGATGTATGATTCCTTTATTTTGGTAGAAGTCATGCATCAGAAATTCAACCCCATTGTCACTACGTATAATCTGTAGATTGGTTTGGAATTGTGTCTCAACATACGCACAAAAATGTTGTGTATGCTGTCGTGTTTCTCCTTTGCTTTTCATAAAAATGACCCAAGTAAAACGAGTGAAATCGTCAACAATTGTAAGAAAGAAACGATGCCCATTCACAGAAGTTGTAGAATAAGGACCCCAAATATCAACATGTATTAATTCAAAAGCTTTTGCAGATTTTGATTCACTAGAAAAATGGGGCAATTTTCTTTGTTTTGCAAAATGACAAATATCACAAGGTGAGAAATGAGAACTAGAAATAAAGGGAAATTGAGCAGATAAAGTTTTTAAGCAGGAAGGAGAGACATGTCCAAAACGAAAATGCCATAGCCATGGATAGAAGGTTGTCATATTGCTCCTGCGAGAAAGGCGTTCCTGTAGAAGGCACACTGGTTTGATTGAATGAGTCAACACCAGCTGTAACAATGTTGGTGCTCTGGTTGTTTTTGGTCTTGTAACCTGGAGGAAAACCATGCTTAAAGAAGCATGTCTCAATCGTATGATTATTTTTGCCGCAATGAGCACATAGACGACTGGAGTTGTGCCCTCGTCCAGAGTTCCCACGCCCTTTGCCTCTACCAAAGGATTCTTGTCAGAAAGCAGAGTGATCAGACTTAGAGTTGAAGGCTTTGGTGTCAGGAACAATAGAACTGACTGAATCAAAGAGTTGTCGTTCTTGTTGAGTAACAAGAGAGAAAGCCTTGTTGACGGTAGGTAAAGGATCGATCAACATAATTTGGGATCGAACATGAGCGTATTGATCGTTCAGACCCTTCAAGAAACGAATAGTATAATTTTGGTCTCGATATTTCTTTATCGCTGTAAGAACACCGCAAGAACAGGGAACAACACACTTGCAAACTGGAAGAGGTGTAAAATTTTCCAGTTCATCCCACAGGGTCTTCAACTTGGTGAAAAAATCAGTAGACAATTCCCCTTGTCGTAATTGATAGATTTCTTCTTGTAGATCAGAGATCCGAAAAATATCACCATGGGAGAAACGATCATGAAGATCAATCCAAACATCAGTTGCTCTGTACTGATTCGGCCCATAACCCACAGGTCGGAGGATCGAAACCTCCCTCTGATACCATCTTACAATCGGGAGATTCGGCTATAGGAAGGAAAGAAGAACCCAAATCTTGAATTAAGAAAAGTTAAAAAATACAGGGAAGAGGTTGAGGCCATATATATAGCACTCTTACAAATAAGGAAAAAGGTAAACGGTTAAAAAGGGTGCCATGTGGCAGCCTTTCAATGGCTAACTTATAACAACATCTTCAACAACTATGTCACCGCAACAAGGTATATAAATATTAATTATGTTCAAATTTTTAAAAAATGGAAAATTAAAGTGTTCGAACTTCAAAAAAATGGAAAATGTATGATTTTCTTGTCATTGAGAATTTATTGGATATATAATAGTGAATTTGTTTACAACATTATAGTAGCAAAAAAAGAAGTGAACTTGATTGCAATTTTTTATTAAGTGACCTAGTTTCACCACTAGTCGTGTACAGAAAGTCCGGTCCCAGAAAGCCCGCCCAGGACTGGCCCGGGAAAAGCCTGGGTAGGCCCGGCCCGAGCTAAGGGTGGGCTTGGGGTTCTTACCGGGCCGCCATTTTAGCCAGTTCCCTGGTCTGGTGCCCAGGTTGGGCCGACCCGGGCAAGCCTGGGCCCGACACCCGGGCTGGCAGAAAATCTCGCCTAATTGGAGGGATTTAATCCCGCCTCCTAGCTAATTGGCGGGATAATCCTGCCGATTAGGCAGGATTTTAATCCCGCCTAATTAAATTGGCAGGATTTTAATCCTGCCTAATGCGGACGGGATTTTAATCCTGCATGGAAATCAGGCCGGCCCGGGCCCGGCCTGAAGGGTCTTACCGGGCCCTCTATTTGAGAGGAAGCCCGAGCCCGGCCCAGCCCGTCTCAAGCAGAGCCCGGTTGGCAAAAAACCCGGGCCTTACCGGCCCAGTCGGGCCTTTTGGACACGACTATCCACCACTAACTATGTGTGTGTGTTTGTGTGTGTGACAGTGCACAGGGGCCCCCGTGACCCACACGACAGTACCCGGCCGCGCCGGCGTGCTTCGCCCGAACTGTGCGAGCAACAGTTCGGATCTGCGGGAATGAAAATGTGGTTTAGGTAAAATAATTGGTAATTGTGTTGGGTTTGGTTATTTTGAGGACGTGTCTTAGACGGGGTGGGATAGAGGATCAAAGAAGGAGAAAAAATAAGGTCCGTCAACCGGATCTTCTTTTAGGAACCCACCAATCACAAATAACAGAAGCTTGTAATTTTGTGGGATCTCTGGTGCACAGAAATCTATGCACCATGGCCCCACCTGCTCACACGTTTTCATTGACCGAGCGGACCTTCCTTTACGTCCGCTCGGCGGACGAACAAAATTTTCTCAAAGGAGGGGGGTGAGAAAGTGAAAAAAATTAGGTCCGAGTGCGGACCTAGAGGATGGGCCACTCACCATCAAAAAATTGATTTTAACCTAACAAAAAAATATTTTTTAATAAAATATTTATAAAATGTTAATTAGAATTTTTTTCTCGTCATTTTAAGATCTTATTTTGCTAAATTTTTTTTTATCCGATCGGATATCATTTTCTTTTGATTATTTTTTTAAAAACACAAAATTTGTTGGTTGTGTGATCATTAATCCCACGGTCTAATGGTGAGCAGACCATCCTCTAGGTCCGCCACTCGGACCTAATTTTTTCCGAGAGAAAGAGCTTATCTTGAAGCCATGATATGTCTCTATAGATGTGTGCTGCGGCGGGCGGAGCAGCGGTGGGCAGAGCAGCGGCGGGAGGAGCAGCGGCGGGAGGAAAAGCGGCGGGCGGAGCAGCGGCGGGCGGAGCTGCGGCGGGCGGAGCTGCGGCGGGCGGAGCTGCGGCGGGCGGAGCTGCGACGGGCGGAGCTGCGACGGGCGGAGCTGAGACGATGGACGTTGAGACGGTAGTGTTAGGGATTACGGAAGATGGAAGGCCTTGGCTACGGGAGAAGTGCAAGGCTAGGTCGGGAGGAGCATTGAGGTGTGCGCGGGAGAGAAATAATTTTATGATCCACTACTCGCTCCCAGAGGAAGGAGCGCGAGTAACGATCTCGCCGTCCAATTGGGCTTCAAAATTTGTGTTTTTTTCTTTGTTTTTCTTTTTTATTTTGGCAAGGTCACCGACGTTGGATATGCGAGATCAACGTCTTAAATTTCACCCGCTCTCAGAAGGAGTGCTACTCGTATGCAATTATTATTTGCGGGGGAGTGGGTAGGCTGCGGGGGAAGAGTGAGGTGGGGCTAGGTCGGGAGAGCTTTTTTCAAGGCTTGCGTTGTTGATCGAACGGGAAGGAAGAGATGGAATCGAACGGGAAGGAAGAGATGGAGAACATCAGACAGCTGAAATGCATTTAGTGGATTGGACAGATGCGTTGTAGTTGTTGTTAATCAGACATATAAGATCTAAGGAGTGGGACTATTCAGCCTTAATGATACAGTATGTTTTTCTTTAATATATAGATATCTCTAACTATACAAAAGAAATAATTTGAAGTGACAGGATTAATATTAGTCATCAAATATGTGATAAGTTTTTGATCTCATCCATCCAATGAAAAGAGAGAAAGAAAGAGATAAGAGAGAGGAAGAGAGAGAATCTTTATAGCCATCCTATCCCTACATTTAGGGATAGGAGGGAGAGGGGGAGAGAATAAAAAGAGGAAAAGTGAAATTGAATTTTTAACTTAAAATTTTTATATATTTTTTACAAAATAAAAATTGGAATATTGATTCATATATTTTTATGATGATTTTAAGTATTCATATGTTTATGTTTTGAATAAAAGTAATTGCTCATGTGCGGGCGTGGTTGAATGCGGGCGCAACCGCTCGGTTCCGGGCGAAGCCCGCTAAGAGTCAGCGAGCACGATATTATTCTGATCAGCTAAAAGAGATACTGTCAACCACGACAATATCTCAACTGCGATAGTGCACTGGGGGGTGGGGGGTCTTCAGTGCCCCGCACGATATTATTCTGATCATGCCATTACCGCGGCGCGATGGCGCTATTGCCGCTTGCAGACCCATGAGCGTTATACTCTGCTTGTCTCTCAATTTTGTCATGTGCACGAGAGTTTGCGGGCGACGAAAGTACACATTTTATATTGTAGATATGAGACTTTATCAATTTGAGAGGACAATTTTTAAAGGGTGTTGTTACTAGCAAACCCAATTTGATTTCTAATAAACCATTACTATTAGCAAATCCTCATTTTTCAAAATGGTTATTTGAAAACCATTTTGTTACTAGCAAGCCAACATAAATTTTTTAAAAAAAAATTTAAATTGTGTTTAAAACATTCATTCTTTCAAAATAACTCACTACATATAATGACATTATAAATGATTTCAAAAGTATTCATTCAACCACTTATGTCGAGGTGTCCAAAAAAACCGGGCTCACCGGCCCGGCCCGGCCCGGCCAGGTGAAAAGCCCGGTAGGCCCGGTCCCGGGCCAAGCGCGGCTCGGGCCCAGGCCGGGCCATGGGGCCCTTGCGGGCCCCAGTCTAAGGCCACTGCCCGGCCCGGTGCCCGGCCCGGGCCAGGCCGGGCAAAGCCCGGTCACCGGGCTTAGCCCGGGCCGGGCCCGGCAAAGCCCGGTCACCGGGCTTTGCCCGGGCCTGGAAAAGCCCGGGCGAAGCCCGGGCTAGCTGGAACCAACGGCTCTAAGAGCCGTTGGTTCCAACTTCCAACCAACGGCTCTTAGAGCCGTTGGTTGCCAGCCAGCAACCAACGGCTCTAAGAGCCGTTGGCTGGTTGGCAGCAGCCACTTGGGCTGCTATTTGCAGCCCAAGTGGCTGCTTTTTTTTAAATTTTTTTTTTTAAAAAAACTATAAATCCCCCCCCCCCCCCTCCCCCCTCCATTCTTCCTTTCACCCTCCCACCCTCTCTCTCTCTCTCAAGTCTCAACTCTATTTATTTTTTCTCGCGAGCATGTCGTCAACGCAGGCGTCGTCTTCCTCATCCGTCGCTCACGAAGTGGTGGAGCACAAGCGTACGGCGGCAGTTTGGGAATATTTCGACTTAGTACAAGTCGGCGCGGAGCAAAAGGCGAGGTGCAAACAGTGCTCGAAATTACTTTCGACCGCTGGCAACTCGACACTCGCAAGACACGTTAAGTCTTGCGCAGCCAAACAAGCTCCTCCCGAGTCGACCCAGGCGCAATTATCGGCATCCGGACAAATCTGGACGTACGATCAAGGACGGTAGCGAGAGCTGCAGGTGAAGAACATCATCAGGCGCGGGTTGTCGTTCAGCCACTACGACAACGAAGAAGAGACCGAGTACATTCACCAAGGGCTACAACCCAAATATCACCAAGTAAGTCGATCTTCTATTAGACGCGACGCACTTAAATTTTACTTAGAGGCAAAACAAAATTTAATAAATTTTTTTGAAAAATTTGAGGGTCGAGTGAGTTTAACGAGCGACGTTTGGACAAGTAGTATAAAATTAGGATTATCATATATGTCTATAACGTGTCACTGGGTGGATCCCGTTTCCTGGGATCTAAATAAACGAATAATTTATTTTGAAAGTTTCGAAGTCCCGCACACCGGTGAGGCGATTTATCAAATAATTTCAAAATGTGTGCGCGAATTTAAAATAAAAGATAAAATTATGAGTATTTCTTTCGATAACGCCACAAATAATACCACCTCAATTGAGTGGTTAAAACGTGATTTGAAACCTATGTTAAACGGCGCCTTTTTTCATACTCGTTGCGCGTGTCACGTTTTAAATTTAGTAGTGCAGGATAGTTTGTCCTATATGGAACCATACATTAATAAAATACGTTTAATGTTACAATTTATTTATAGTTCTAAACAACGACGTCAAGATTTTAAAAAATTCATAACCGGTCAATGTTACAAATTTTTAAAACCTCTATTTGACATGTCAATTAGATGGAACTCTACATATATAATGTTAAAACGAGCGATTCGCCAAAAAACACTATTAATGGAATTTTATACTTTGTTAGGTCAACATGAATTAACCGAGTCCGATTGGGCAATTTTAGAAAATTACATGGATTTGTTAGAAGTTTTTTATACTGCGACAAATAGTTTATCGGGCGTATATTATCCTACTAGCCCGCTAGTTATTGAAAATATTGTTAATATTTCACAAAAATTAAATTATTTTAAACAACACGCCGGATGGATCGAATTAATAAAAATAATGGAAATAAAATTTTTAAAATATTATAGAGAAATCCCAGTTATGTTTTCATGCGCCGCCACTTTGAATCCTCTTTTCGGCGTAGACGGCGTAGAAAATTCTATTGAAGAAATAAATAACAATATAGGCGTAGATCTAAATAATTCAGATTTAGATAATCTGAGTATTTTAAATTTTAACACTATTTTTACTCAATGTTATAATTATTACGATAATTTATATGGGTCGCGGCCCCGAGAGGATGTGTCGCAACCCAAAACATCTAGTAGTTTTAAAAATAAAATGTTAGAGTTAGCCTCTAGGAAAAAAACGCGCACAACATCTAGTAGTTTAAATGAATTAGGGTTGTACACAAAAACACAATTTCGCGATTTTATGTCCACGGACGAATTAGAAAATTTCGATATTTTAAAATGGTGGAAAGGTAAAGTAAATACTTATCCTATTATAGCCTATATGGCCCGAGATTTACTAACGATCCAAGCTAGCACGGTAGCTTCGGAGTCTGCTTTTTCTCTTAGTGGCAGGATTTTAAACGAGCGGAGAAGTCGGCTAAGCGAAGAATCGCTCGAGATCTGCATATGCTACAAGGACCACCTAGACGCGATGAAGAGAAAGCAGCATATTTCAGCGATCGAGGATAGCTCGTCGGACATGGAAGACGAGATGGACGCGATCAATTTAAACTAGGGCCACTAGGCAACTTTTTGTATTTTTTGATTTGTAATTTTCTAATTTTTAATAATTTAGAATATTTGTCATTTGACATTTGTAATTTTTAAAAATTTAGAATTTCCTAATTTTTGTATATTTACAGTGTAAATTTTACACATTCCTAAATTTGTATAATTTCATTACATTAATTATTAATAAAAAAAATTTTCAATATTATATTGTTCAGTTGTTGTGTTTTTTATTTTTTTTTTAGGGTAATTTACTAACTTGTAATTGTATATATATTTTTTTAATTTTTATATAAAATTAAGTAGTATATAATTTTTTTTAAAAAAAAAATTTAAAATAATAACCGGGCCCGGGCTAAGCCCGGTCCCGGCCCGGCCCGGTTGCTTCTTAGGCCCGGCCCGGGCCCGGTTGGGAAAAGCCCGGGCCCGCCGGGCTTTATGTGCACCACTACACTTATGTTAGCAATAGAAATGAGTCAAAATGCCGCAAAATTTTATTTAGTGGTGACGATTAACCCATTTTTAAAGCATTTGGGGTGCGCATAGCCGTTCCAAATGAGAGGATCATGGAGTTGACTAGTTAACTCACTTCCCATGATCCCCATCATGATAGGAGGAGAGTGGGAGGGTCCACTTCCCCTTTTATCTCTCCACTAATCCCTCTCCCATCACAAAAGGAGGAAACCACCGCCACCCACCGCCGGCCACCGTCGGCCACCGTCGCCCGCCGGCTGCCGGCCGTCGGCGGCCGACCGCGTCCCGTCGCCGTCCGCCTCCCGCAGACCACCGCCGACCGATTGCACGGCGACGGTGCCTCCACCGTCCGATTGTGATGGGGCCTCTGTAGCCATCCGATCCGTGGGTAACCACCCACTAACCCACCTAATTAGTGGGGGGACCCACCATGACCTCCCCCTGGAGGCTATAAAAAGACCCCCAAGGGCTCCTCATTTCTCACATTTTCTCTTCTCTTGGTTGTCTTCTTCTTCCTCAGGTGAGAGCTCTCCTGCCTCCTCCACCGAGTCGGCCTCCACTCGCCATGAACCTTCAGCGGCCACCAGCAGCCACCAGCGGCCACCAGCAGCTATGAGCATCTTGGAATCATTTCACTACCATTATGAGAATATATAATGCTACAGATCAGCTGTTCTGCCAGGTATTTCCGCCCACTCTCAAAGGAAAGGTCTGAACATGGTTCCATTCGCTGAGGACCAGTACTATCGCCAATTTCACTGAACTGACAAGAAAATTTGTCGATTAGTTCATAGCAAATCGGAGAATCGTCCGCGACCCTTCCCACTTATCAGGAATCCACCAGAACGAAGGGGAGTCTTTGAAGGACTTCTTCCGCAGGTTCTCCGCAGAAGCCCGCCAAATCCCAGGGGTCGACCCAGAACTGTTAAGAGGAGTGTTCCTTCGGGGTCTCCGTCCTGGCGGCTTCAATTCAACATTATTGAGGGAAATCGTCGCTAGCTACCCCGACCTCTTGTACCGCGTAGAGGCGCAGATCGCAGCCGATGAGGCTATTGAAGCTCATCGTCAACAGTTTGACGACAACCAGAAGCGAAAGAGGGAAAAAGAGCCGGCCCCTCAACACCAAGAAGGAAGATTCCGACAAGAACATCAGAACGGAAAGCGCCGACGTGACCATCAGAGAGATCAACCGCCCCAGGATTACACACCCCTCAACACCTCCAGGACAAATGTATTTTATGCAATCCAAGCCAAAGAGGCGCTCGGCAAGCCCAGACCTCTCGCTAAAAACACTGGGGACCAGACAAAGTACTGCGAGTTTCACCATGGACAAGGACACGACACAGGAGATTGCTCAAAGCTCAAGGAGGAGATCGAGTATCTCATCAAACAAAGCCTCCTGGGGAGATTCTTACGGGGATAGGCACCAAATCCCGTCGTCGGCCGCCGTCGGCCGCCGTCGGCCGCCGCCGGCCGGCCGGCCGCCTCCCGCCGACCACCGCCAGTCGGTTGCTCGTCGTTCGTGCCTCCACCGTCCGATTGTGATGGGGCCTCCGTAGCCGTCCAATCCGTGGGTAACCACCCACTAACCCACCTAGTTAGTGGGGGGACCACCATGACCTCCCCCTCGAGGCTATAAAAGGACCCCCAGGGGCTCCTCATTTCTCACCTTTACTCTTCTCCGGGTTGTCTTCTTCTTCATCAGGTGAGAGCTCTCCCGCCTCCTCCACCGAGTCGGCCTTCGCTCGTCGTGAACCTCCAACGACCACCAGCAGCCACCAGCGGCCACCAGCATCCACCAGCGGCCACAAGAAGCTACCAACGGCTATGAGCACCCCACCGACGCGTTGTCAGCAGGAAGACGCCTAAGTTCTCGAGAAAGCCGAAGGAAGAAGACATCCTACGCTGACAAGCGCGTGCTGCCACAAGCACACGCGCCAGGAGCATCCCGCGCATTCCAATTTCCAAGACACTTCCGCGGTGCAGTCTGTTGCCCGCAGGGAGCCATAGCCTTTCTCTTTTCCCCTAAGCTTTAACGGGAGCAGCCTGTCGCCCCGATTCACCAAACAACTGTAATCACCAAAAGTTAGTGGAATTTGACCGGCACAGACCCGATCACGTGGTTTTTTACCCATTTAAGGGGTTTTTCCACGTCATCACAGCTTGTGTCGACTGTTCATTTTCATTAACTGTGTGCGCGCTCGACCGCTCCGTGGGCTAAGATGGTCCAATTTAATCTGATCCGACCAGGGCATCGAGTTAGTCTGCAACATTTAGTATGTCCAAAACTCCTTTTTCTGCACCAAAATTTTTAAACAAAATATTGTCCGGTTTAGAAATATATTTGATTTCTAATTCCTATAAGGATGTGATGTATCGTATATATGAGTTAAGTGCATATAAGAATATACACGCCTTTTTGAACTGCGTCTTATGCGTGCATTTTTATGAAAAATGTTCAACATAAAAGTTGTAGATCTCGACGAGATCTATACGTCGAGATCTACAACTTTTATGTTGAACACTTTTAGATTTGAAACAATTTAGACCTCCGATTTGACCCCTGAAAAAAGTCATGCCGAACATATGTTCGGACGCGTGATTTTTTTCGGGAGATAAATAGAGGGCTTAAACAGCTTCAAATTAAAAAGTGTTCAACATGAAAGTTGTAGATCTCGACAAGATATACAACGTTCATGTTGAACACTTTTTGATTTGAAGAAGTTTAGACCCCCGATTTGGGCCCCGAAAAAAGCCACGCCGAAAATCTGTACGGAGGACTCGTTCCGTGCGTGTCTTATTTCGGGCCAAAATTGGAGGCCTAAACGGATTCAAATCAAAAAATAATCAACATGAAAGTTGTAGATCTCGATGTGATCTACAACTTTCATGTTGATCACTTTTTCAAATGAGAAACATTTGAGACTCAAAATTCAAAAATGCAAAAAATAAGATTGGTTTGCTAGTAGTATTTTTTGGGAAGAGATAAAAATGCAAAAAATGACTGAATCTGTTTTTTTTCTGATTTGCTAGTAATCAAAGTGGATTTGCTAATAACAACACTCTTTTTAAAATAAAACAATAAAAACATAAAATTTAAAAAGTGAATTTTTTTTTAATAAAGTAAGGCAATTAAAATCGGAAACGGAATGTTTAATCAAATAGTTTTTTTCCATTTTAATTATATATATATATATATTTTTATATACGAGTGAGAGACACGGGGCTCCGACCCAATTGTCCTGCATGACAGTACCCGACCCTCCTCCGGCGGGCTCCGTCCGCCCTCGTTCTTATAAATATAATTTATTTTCAACCTAATATACTTTTTATAAAAAAAATTAATGAAACAATTAAAATAAAAATAAAAAAATGGTAGCTTTCTTGAGCTCATTATACAAACCTTCCGGTTTCGCCTCCACTTCCAACCTGGCCGATTAATTTTCCTCAGAACTCGAAATGGCGGCCGTCTCCTCCGCTCCGGCCACGTCCGTAGCGGTGGCCTGTCCGACTTTACGGCATCATATACAAGCTCCCGTCCTCCGACATTTCGCTCGGCCTTCACCCTCGATCTCCACCACCCCTTCGCAGGTAACTTGCTAGATCCATCCTAAGTACTCTAACGCCTACACAGGAACGACAAATTGAGGTCTTCATGAGAATCCATAAGCTGCTATTAAAGTCGATGTAGGGTTTGTTACCTGCATAGATCAACGCCATCTTGATGAGATACATCATTGGACATCCTCATCGTGTTACCGTTAGTAGTCCAAATGGGACATTTTAGGCAATTAGGTTAATTAAACCATGATTGGAAATTTCATTGACTTTGTAATGTACTTGAAATGCTACAACAACAACACTCAAATCTTTATCCCAGTATAGTGGGGTCGGCCATATGGATCCTTTGTCGTCATTGTGCCCTATCGTGTACTTGAAATGCTAGATATAGGGGAAAAATAGGTGGATTACTCTCACCTAGAAATATGCGCAGTATTAAATACTGACCGTTGATTTCCTGCAGAAATATCATTATTGATCGAAATACTGATCAACGGTCAGTATTTAATACCATATGGGTCGTAGGATATCAGATCAACGGTCAGTATTTAACTGAGCACCTATTTTTAGGTGAGAGTAACCCACGTAAAATTTTTTCTAGATATAGGGACTTAAAGGACTAAAGGCTTATTTGGGGCGGCGGTGGATGTTCTGCATAGTGATTGGAAATTGCTGTTATGAACGCGGTGATTGAAAACTGTGCTCTGATTTCATTAAGCTCAGGGGCGGGTGCTTCTGGTTCTGAAAGGAGGGGAGCGATGCTCTTTGTGTGCCCGACAGGAGAGCTAATACAGAAGGAGTTGGTGTGGTGGATCATGATCAGGTCTTGCAGAGGTCTAAGAAGACCATTATACCATCATCTCGATACAAGGATGGGAACATGATGAGCTTTGTGTCATGTTTCTTTGCAGGTCCTCTGGACGAGAGGGAGTCGCCATGCTATAAGAATGTTGTTGGAGTAAAGGAGTGAGAAGATATCATGGATGAAGAGATGACTGCCCTCAGGAAGAACGAAACTTAGGAACTTGTGCATAAGGTCGATGACATAACTCATGTTACTTGCAAATTGGTGTATAAGCTCAAGAAGTAGGCTGACGGCAGTATCGAGTGGTACAAGGCTCGCCTTGTAGTTCGGGGGTTCTCTCATCAATACGAAGAAAACTAAACATTGTAAAATCATGTCTCGCAATGTATGTCTCACTTTGTAAAGAAGATTGTTAATATAATTTCAGCTCTTGTTCTTCTATCCACTACTGATTTATTTGATTTACTTAGTTGAGTGTTCCTGCGACCTTCCCGCTTTATAAAATTTTACACTGACTCACCTTTTTGTGGTGGAAGTAGCTGTTAAGCTAGCTAGAGAGCACGCAAGCTCAATCAAAGTACCTATAAATTAGTTTGAGCAATGACACATGCACGATTCTTGACGTTATGCAACACACAAGTAAGCGCTCCACAATAAAACAACAACAAAATAAACAAAAAATTTAACGTGGAAATCCAATAGAGCGAAAATCACGAGACGATCAAAGTTCAACCCGTAAAGCTGTCATTAAAGATGTGAAAAAACACAGGCAAATATAAGATTTTCACTCCTCAATTCACATAGGATTTTCACAAATTTCGCACCACACAATATTACAAGATTAATATATAGTAACAGGGGAAAAAATAGAAGTTATCAACAACTACTGACGAGACAGATTACATAAATCCTTTCTAAAATATCATTTTGAATCTTTGCCCAAATTTGCTCCAAATCCAATCGATCTAACGAAGTATTGACATAAAACACATGTCAATTTTTATGTCAAAAGATATGTAGCTTCTTTTCATTCTTATGATCAAATTTTGTCTTGTTTCTTTTCACACTTACAAGAAAACTCCCAAGGACACCACACCACTGTGGAAGCTTAAAAGGAAGCTCAATAGTAATATTAGCGCTTAGGATAACTCTGAGTGATGCCAAATTGTCGACTTAGCAATCATTAAGTTCATAAGCCCCAATTGGAGAGAGAAAATTGAGGTAAGTGGGAGTCATGCATTGTGATGAAGGTTCCGTTAGGAGATTTATTTTCATCAGTCAAGCAGTTACGATTACAAGAACCGGACCTTAATTAGAGAGAGAAAATTAAGATATGATTCATGCTGTCGTAACCGCTTGACCGGTGAAAATAAGTCCTTCCAAATGGAGCTGAAATGATAATCTTATGATGATGAACTCGTGAAAATTTTAAAAAAAAATGTGCATACAAATAAACTATCAAGGTATAAGAAAATAATTACATGTCTTATCTCTAGTGCTTGTTAATATAATTGAATTATTATAATTAACCTGATTACATTTTGATGGACATAAGCAAAAGCGCTGTGTTAGGATCGTGACACCTCACACGCGCACGGATCGTCCGGATCGCGTCATGTCACCGATCCGTGGGAGTTTTTTCATTCCTTGTTTAGGATTATCTCAATATAGGAATATCATTTAGATGAGAATTTATTTTGGGGCTCCTCATTCCTAATCCGGGCAAATCATTTTTGGGCAATCCTAATTTATTTGGGAAGTTATTTGATGGCCGGTTATTCTTCATTCCTATATTAGATTATCTCCTAATTGAGAGGGGTTTTTTGTTGCTATTTATAGGGGAGCTGTCATGACCGATGATGAGAGGAAAAATCCGTGAGATCCAATTTGTGAACAGAGAGCTTCAGGCGGCGCAATTCCGGCGGCTTCGACTTCGTCTCAGGCAGCGGCGGCGGGTTTTGGGCCCGGTGGCAGAGCAGCAACGAGACAGGCATCAGGCGCGGCGGCGAAGGAGCACGGTGGTCTGGAGGGAGTTCCGGCCGAGCTTGGCGCGCGCACTTTGGTTGCTCAGGAGGAGCAACGTTCCGGGCGATAGCGCTGTCGGAAATCCGACAGCTCCAGTTTCAGTTTTCTTTGTGTTGTTTTTTGTTTCCTTCTCTGTTCGACCCATTGAGGTCTATTGTAATCGGTAACTTTCTGACTTTAGTGGATCTTTCTGGCGCGCTCTCCCCGTGGACGTAGGAGCCCATCTCCGAACCACGTAATCTTTTGTGTCGTCTGTGTATGCTAGAATCTCGTTCCGTATTTTATTTTGCGCGATATTGGTTCTTGCTCATTCGTGAAATTCCGTTGCGCTACCGCGGCTTAACTCGATCCGATTTCACAACAATTGGTATCAGAGGGAGGTTCCGCGGGGGTGATCGTCTGGACGTTCCGGTTTTCTGATTTGGGTCAATGGTGGGTGACGACATTGGTCCGCTCCCTATCTTCCCAGATCGGTTCCGCGAATATTATCTTGATCGCCCAGTAGCTCTGCGAGCAAGACAATGTCGGCAAAATTCGAGATTTCTAGGTACGACGGCAAGATTGATTTTGGCCTTTGGCAAAAGCGCATAAAGGCCGTTCTCGTCCAGCAAGGCCTTCACAAGGCTCTCCTCGGCAAGGAGAAGTCCGGGAAGAAGGACGACGAATGGGAGGAGCTCGATCTGAAGGCCATCGGCACGATTCAGCTGTGTTTGGCCGATGAGGTGATGTACAACGTGGTGGATGCTGAGACGACGGCGGACTTGTGGAAGAAGCTCGAGGAGCTATATATGTCCAAGTCGTTGACGAATAAGCTGTATGTGAAGAAGCAGCTATACAGCCTGAGAATGTCGGAGGGCTCGCAACTGCTAGATCACATGAACGTGTTTAACAAGCTCGTCTCACAGTTGCGGAGTATGGACGTTAAGGTCGAGGAGGAAGACCAGGCTCTTCTCCTGTTGTCTTCATTGCCGAGGTCCTTCGATCATCTGGTCACCACTATCCTCTACGGGAAGGATACCCTGAAGATGGAAGAAGTGATGACGACGCTGCTCTCGAACGAAACAAGGAGCAAGTCGGGCCCTAGGGCCGACGAAGGCTTATTCGTGAAGAGCAAAGACACATTGAGTGGTAGATCGAGAGGAAAGCGGGAAAACCGACCTAGGGAAAAGTCCGTAGGCAGGAACACGTGTCACTACTGTAAAGAGGAAGGGCACTGGAAGGACAAGTGTCCAAAGCTGAAGCTCAAGGA
The DNA here is from genome assembly GCA_039513925.1 of Platanthera zijinensis. Lineage (NCBI taxonomy): Eukaryota > Viridiplantae > Streptophyta > Magnoliopsida > Asparagales > Orchidaceae > Platanthera > Platanthera zijinensis. The sequence goes on from CM077082.1 coordinate 32,532,804, forward strand.
GCAAGCGCATGAGCCAGATTTGGCTGCGGTGACATCTGAGGATGAGAGCGATGCTGACGCTCTTCATGCTGCACCCAGCATTGAGACCACAGGCTCCTGGATCTTGGATACAGGATGCACGTTCCATATGTGCCCGAACAGAGAGTGGTTCTCCAGCTTTAGGCAATATGAGGGTGGTCGAGTTCGGATGGGGAACGTTTCAGAGTGCGAGATATTGGGAGTCGGTAACATCAGGATCAGGATGTTTGACGGAGTGGTTAGGACCCTCACCGATGTTCGGTATGTGCCTGATTTGAGGAAGAGTTTGATTTCGTTAGGCACTCTGGAGGCCACCGGGTATTCTTTTACCGGTAACGGCGGATATTTGGAGGTCAGAAGAGGCGCGCAGACAGTCTTGAGAGGAGAGTGTTTCGGGTCGCTCTATAGACTGATTGGCACCACGACTGCCAGGGGAGATGTGAGGAGAGAGTTCAAACCATCTCTCGAGCTACAGGGCACAGTAGCATATGCATTTCATGCGATCTCCCCAGATCGCGGTTCCTTCGATAGAGCTATAAAGAGCAGGATCCGCTCTCAGCAGAAAGCTAGGAAGGACCGGCGGAGGAGCAGGGCAGGTTTCGTGGCGAGGGCGTGTGCGCAGAGAGAGGACCTTGATGGAGGTAAATTTTTCGCATCCGTGGGCGGAGAGTCATCTCAGGAGAGCCCAGACGCCGCAAAGAGAGCCATCCGGTTCAAGGGTGCCACCAGGGAACTCATGATCACTCAGGAGAAGGTGGAGTCGCACAGTGAGAGGTTGAGTGCGAGTCGTCTTGCAAAAGACTCGGTCTATAGGGCAAGGGCGAAGCACGTCGGGGTGCGCCACCGGGAGTTGAGGGAGTTCGGTAGAGGTAGAGGCAGGAAGTTGCGGGAGATATACTGGAGGGATATTAGTACGGACTTGCGAGGAAGTCCAGTGACTGGAGTCAAGTTCAAGAGCGGCTTGATGAGAAGATTAATATCTACTTATATTACATCAGTTAACTAAATTATCTACATGCATGTGTGAGTTTCTATTCTTTATCAGAAGACATGGAGAGGGCTTTATGAGAAGATTAATATTTTAAGTTGATTTGATATATGAAATATCATGTAATTTACTTACTTGTTAATGGTTTTATTATATTGGTTGGTGTTGGACAAATAAAATTATTAAATAATCAATCTCTCAATCATATTCGAAATTGCCAGAATATTCATATATTCGAAGTGTTAGTAATTATATGCCTCAAAATCCAAAGAAGATGTTATATAAATTTCCTGTGGCTCTAGGGTTTGATTTATTTGGACATCTGAAATGCTTCCACAAAAGTGATTAAACTAAAAGTAAAAGAAGTTTTTATCATTGAGGAGATATGTTCGCATTCAATGCAGGGAATGACATAGGATGGCACAGCCCGTGCAGTCCGCAACACTGATGTGAGGACCCCATTTTGGACCCCACACATATCTGTATCTAAGCTACTTTCAAGACAGTTGTCTCAGGATGAAGTAAGGCTAGTGAGTATAAAATAATACACAAAATAAGACGTACCTCAAATATTGCCGTTATCCATGCGTCTTTTCATTTTATCCACTATCAACTTCACTCTTTATTACGAACCCAAAGCTATGTCAAGTACTTGTACAGAATGGCGACGGGTTTAGTCATAAAAATATGACTAAGTGAGGTGAATACCTCTTTGCTGTTGTACACATAAACAAATGTAAAAGCTATAACAATGTCATAAACATATATCTTTACTAACCATTTTACATACCTGTCCTGAAACTGTGTATCAATGTTATCTCTGTCATGTTAGTATTCATAAAAACTATATAAACAGTTATAGGGCAATATTAGCAGTAGTAACCATGAAGCAATGTAAACAGTGTAACTATAATCAAGAAAGCAATGTCAACCAGGTAAACATAATTATAAAAGCTACGTAACCGTAAATCTATCTCAGTTCCACCCATTTAATTATCATTCTTATGGTATCTTACATTTTAGGTCATGATAAGGGTAACTGTCACAGTATCAATATCAATATCCGTATTTCATTCTTTGGGCCCAACCCTTCCGGGTCATCAGTATACCAAAACCAGTACGTACAACACGCGTTTATGCCCTCAGGCTCGACTGGTTTGGCAAATCATCAGTATTTGTATGCGCATTCATGTTCAGTTATCCCTTATCATTACCATGCATCGATGCAATCTTATTTATGTTTGTCGTACATTTCATTAATTTTCCCCTCAGAAGCTAATCGCCCGTTTGCCTTTAAAAAAGGTCATACATATGCGAGTAATCATTATCAGTGATATACAATCATTCCATACTAACATATATGAGTCATCATGAGTTTAACATTCTAATATTAAGAGTGCACATAAGGAAAAAATAGGGCAATAAAGCATAAACGTAAACAGGTAGCTCTCACCATCAGTTATTCTTCGCAGTTCATGTCCTCGTCGCACCTAGTTTGTGAAGCCATCCTTCGCGGTATCTGTATAATAATTGTATCACTTTGGGTCTTTTATACCGGGGTTGCACCTCATTATCGTTACGACATTGTCTATTGTTTTAACATCATTTGGAAGCTACTAAGCCAGCCCACTAATGAACAAAAGGAAAATAAGCATTGTACCAATGAATACATCCATCCAGATAACCCATTTGACTCCTTATAATAGTAAGCCCCCAATTGGAATTCAGAATGATCATAGTCAAAATCATAAAATATGACTAGACTAAACACAACTGGTTGTGACACCACTGTGTATAACCAACTACAATAATCAAATATTTAACATAATACTAGACGGCCAATAGGCAAAGCAAAGCCCAAAAATTAGTAAACAGGACTTGGGCCAACTGATAGCTAGCCGGAAAAACCCATATCTACCACCAGTCACATGCCATGTACCAATCAGTATGCACAACAAGGATTTAACCTGTAAACATACAGATTCCCACAATTGAAATAAAAAAAAAGAGATCAACACCATAGTCTAACTGTTTAGTTAACAATGCCTATAATAAGAAGAGGGATAGTAACAGCCGGTCCATTTATATCTCATCCCAGCAACAACCCCCAATATAAAAGGGGCAAAAAGCAACCACCGGCCTTCCCAAACATACACCCATAGATCTCGAAAGAGAGAAACCCTATCTTGCTTGCTCAGGAAATCCCCAAATAAAACACAAGGAGTGAAAGGGGAAAGAAGGCTTACAACCAGTAAAGGAAGCAGAGTACCGGTTCTGTACAAACAACACGAGCCCGAAAAAGCCCAGGCCTCCCGAAATCTTGTCGATCTCTGCTCCCAATATCCATTCAGAAATCCCGTGAAATTCGTGAGGTTAAGAGAGGGAGATGAGAAGAAGGGAGGAGGAAGAACGGCGCCCTTCTGCGAGCCCTAACAGCGCTGTCAATATATTGAGAAGATCGGTCAGGGTAATAGCTCGGAAAGATAAAAATGACAGCACATCACCGCTTTCCCAAATCCACCGCCTCCCCATAATAGGTAACCCAACAACAATTACCACACGTCAGAACAAAACCTCTCATAAATAATACAATTGAAACCCCATTGTCATGAACAAAACATATTTATAACATAACAGTCGGCACATACTTAGGAGAGTGTCACTCAAGCCCAACAACTCGCACATAAAACACTGATTTTCATATAATCATCATAGGGGACATTTCGTATTACCTTTTAATTATATGTTTGGGTTACTTCACGGTTTGGGGTCGTTACAACTGATGCAGCCCGAGCACTGTTATTTTGGATGAACATGGGTTTCATTTGTGCGTCACCAACTGTTGAAAAGGAAGAAGGGCTGAAGGTTGCTTCAGGAAGGGAAAAGTCATTGTCGCTGAGTAACTCTTTGGGTGTAGGCTAGGCAATTAAGAACAGTCCCATTTATAAAATTGTAAATTGTCGGTTTTGTTGTAAATGATTCTGTTATTTCATGTAGTTTTCAGTTAAATTTTTTTTTTCGGTATTAACACAGCTCCATGTTGAAATTGGTGAAGTGGAAGTGGGTGGTCGGGCAGTCCAGACGGTCTGGGCGAACTGACCGCGCGGACTGGTATCTAGTCTGGCGGGTTGGTGGTTGGCGACCTGCGTAGTTTGCTGCGGTCAGGTTTTGCGGACTGCGCGGACTAGTTTAGTCCGGCAGTGAGCTGAGCTCTGCAAGGTGGTGTGCGCGGCCTGTGTGGACTGGGCTTGGAGTCGCGCATCTTCTTTGGAGTTGTGGTGAGCAGCGGTCTGGCCTTGGAGCTGGCGGACTGGCTTGGTATCCGCCGAGCTCGCGCTTTCTTTTCAGGACTTGCACTTCTGTGAAGTTCAGGGTTTCCGCAGTGTCCGCTGTGACCGGATGGAGTTGTGCCTGTGGTCGTGGACTAGTGTGTGCGGACTGGCCTTGTGTTCAGCTGGTCGCTCTTGCGAGATGGCTGGTCCGGCGTTGCTGTTGCGGACTGGGCGGACAGCCTTGTGCAGTCTGTCATCTCATCTGTTACTTGGTGAATATGGGTAGCCTTGTTTCTGCGGACTGGGCGGACTGCTTTGTGCAGTTCGCCATCTCGCCTGGACTTGGCGGGTTGGTTTACCCCGTGCGGGCAGACTCAGCGGATTGACTTTGTTAGCTGCGACCAAGGGGTGGTGACTTTATCTCATAGGGTGATGACCACACTCTTCACCTGGCCTATAAATAGGACCCCTCGGCAAGTCATTTACAGTAGAGTGAACAGTAAGTTAGGCTTGAGTTTCGGCTGCGAACTCGGTTTTTTGTATCCGCACGGGTTGCTTGCTTAACCGGTTGTTGTGTGCAGGTGGCGCGGCTAACACTATGAAACCAGGAGTTTGGTTCTGACCTCAGTGGAGTTAGCGGACTGTTTCCAGCGGTTACCTGTTTTAGCATCTTCTCTCAAGTTCAATAACCTGTCCGCGCGACCTCGTGGTCTTGGCGGGTAGGCGGCTTGTTCCTCTGTTCAGCAGCAGTTCGGTGAATAACGGCGTGTCCGCGCGACCTCGCGGTCTCGGCGGACTCCGTATTCTATTTGGTTTCAGCTCGGCTCGGGCGGTCTCGGTGACCTCAGCGGTCTCGGCGATCTCGGCGGTCTCTGTGGTCTATCCGCCCGAGTTGTTTTGTGTTTCTATTTTTCATGTACTGGCGAAATCATGTCTCGCCATGTATACCTCGCCTCGTAAAGAAGATTAATGAAATTTTGATCTGCTTGCTTCTGTCTGTGTTTTTGGTTATCTGAGTTATTTCTTGCTTTTCGCAAGTTCAAGTTGTGATATGGGTAGCTCCGAAGATATTGATTTGGTGTTTGGACTACTTTGCTGAGCAACTTGAGAAATTTCAACATGGTATCAAAGGAAGGTTCAGTTGCTTGAGCGGTGATCAACAAGCCTTGTTGTTGCTCTGTGTGCTTCTGAAAGGATAACCAAGTTAGTGTAATGGACGGAGGGTTTGCAAGAGGTCTGGGAATTGAGCTTCTGACGCCGACTAACTTCAAAAAGTGGAAGTCGTGCATGAAGAGCTATCTTCTGGGCGAGGAGCTATAGGAGGTCGTCGGTGGCGATGATCAAGTCGAAATCACTACTGAGTTTGGAACAGCCGAGTAGGTGAGAGTGTGGAGGAAGACAAATGTCAAGGCTGAGTTCGCTCTCAGGCGGGCGTTGTCACCTGAGCTCTTTGATCGCATCTTAGGATTTGAATCTGCTGCTGAGATATGGACTTCCCTTGATGGGTTGTTCAATAGGAAGAATGTAGCAAGGCTACAGTTCTTAGAGAATGAGTTGGCTAAGGCAACTCAGGGAGACCTTTTCATCTCCAAATACTTCTTGAAGATGAAAAGCTTGTGTGCTGAGCTTTTAGCACTTGATCCTGATGAGCCGATCTCCGAGGCCAAGCTGAAGATGCACATAATCCGCGGTCTGTGGAAGGAGTATGTAGCCTTTGTTACTTTTGTTCAAGGCTGGGCTACTCAGCCCTCTCTTCTGGAGCTGAAAAATCTGCTTGCCTCGCAGGAAAGCCTGGCAAGGCAGATGGTTTTGATGACTGTCTCTGAAGGAGCTAGTGATGCTCTTTTCACTGAGAAGAAGAAGAAGAAGAGATGGGAAGGGAAGAAAAAGCAGACTGCGGCTGGAGATGAACTTTCATCTTCTAAACAGCAGGAGGGGAGCTTTGCTCCTAAGAAGGACTGGAAGAAGAACCTGAAATGCTACAGGTGTCATCAACCAGGCCACTTCAAGCGAGACTGCAAGGTCAAGCTGCAGCCTGGGCATGTTGCAGGCAAGGAGGAAGCTTCCTCTAACAAGGAGTAGGTCGGTTGGGGTGGAGCATTCATGACGGGCACTTGTGTCCGAGCTTTGTCCACTGTTGACATGGAGGACGATTGGATCTTTGACTCCGGGTGTGGTCATCACCTCACTGGAGATATGTCAAAGTTCTCCAAGCTGCAGGCATACTCAGGTAACGAAGCTATTATAACTGCTGATAATATTGTTCATGCAGTAGAGAAGGAGGGTATAGTAACGTTGGGTAGTGATAAGGGGCCGCTCACGTTAAGGAGTGTTTATCACGTACCGGGCATGAAGAAGAACCTCTTCTCTGGGACCAATGCTGTCGACGTCGGCTATCACGTTCTGTTTGGGCCAACAGAAGTGAAGTTCCTTCGCAACGTATCAGCGGTTAAGGCTGATCTTGCTCACATTGGAAGGAGAGTGAAGGACTTGTTTGTTCTATCAACAAGTTCCTATATTGATTGGATGAGGGCCAATGATAGCGCTGCTATGTGGCATGAGAGGTTGGGGCATGTATGGATGGATAAGCTGAAAGCTATGGCAAATAGGAGCCTGGTGAGAGGCTTGCCTAAGCTATCTTCCTTCAGTGATGGTCATGTTTGTGTTGGATGTCAGTATGGCAAGTCTCACCGTCTTCCATTTGATAAGTCGTAAACGAGAAGCAAAGCACCACTGGAGGTTATCCATGGTGATCTGATGGGACCAACCGTTACTACTAGCCTTGGCGGGAGCAGGTACATGCTAGTCTTGATTGATGACTACTCAAGATACACTTGGGTGTATTTCTTGAAGGAGAAGTCTGAAGCCTTCGGATTGTTTGTGGAGTTCAAGGAGCTGGTGGAGGGTCGGCTTAACCTGAGGATCAAAAAGCTTAGAACTGACAACGACGGAGAATTTGTCTCCTCCGAGTTTTATAATTTTTGCAGAAGCATGGAATCCAGAGGGAGCTCACTTGTGCTCATACTCCACAACAAAACAGAGTAGCGGAGCGGAAGATCCGTCATCTGACGGAGACCTCCAAATGCTGGCTTCATGCCAAGAGTATCCCAAGGTCCTTCTGGGCGGAGGGAATGTCTTGTGCAGCTTATGTCATCAATCGGATGCCTCTCAGTCTGATCAACATGAAGTCTCCCTTCAAGATGTTGCTGAAGGAGAAGACGAGCGTTGAACACCTTCGGGTGTTTGGATCAACTTGCTATGTGCATATTCCTGATGCTCTGAGGACTAAGCTTGATGCGAAGGCAAGGAAGCTTGTCTTTGTTGGCTATGATGAGCGAAAGAAAGGATGGAGATGCATGGATCCGGTGACGAAGAAGTTCGTGGTATCAAGAGATATTGTCTTTGACGAACTGACGTCATATGGAGGAAGCTCGGTTGAGCTACCGGAGAGCAAGGTTGATGAAGATCAGGAGGTGGCTGAGGTTGTTGATCAAGAGGAGCTAGTTGTGTCACCAGCAGCTCCAGTTGCTTCAAGTTCTGGGGGAGAAGCTTCTGGGTCAGGAAGCAGGGGGAGCATTGCTCCAAGCTTGCCGGAGAACAGAGGTGAACAAGAAGAAATAGCGGATGTGGTCAGCAAGGAGCAGCCTCTTCGGAGATCAAAAAGGGTTATCAAGCCTCCAGCTCGCTACTGTGAAGGAAACACTGTGAGCTATGTCTCATGTTTCTTTGCAGGTCCTCTTGATGAGCGGGAGCCTGCTAGCTTCAATGAGGCCACTGGAGTCAAGGAGTGGGAAGATGCCATGAGAGAGGAGATGGATGCTCTCAAGAAGAATGAAACTTGGGATCTTGTGCCCAAAGTTGATGGCATTACTCCGGTAACTTGCAAGTGGGTGTTTAAGTTGAAGAAGAAGGCTGATGGGAGCATTGAAAGATACAAGGCTCGCCTGGTCGCTCGGGGATTCTCTCAGCAGTATGGAGAAGACTATGAGGAGACGTTTAGTCTAGTTGCAAAGATGACTTCAGTTCGGATAGTGATTGCTTTGGCTGCTTGCCAAGGATGGAGGATGTGGCAGCTTGATGTAAAGAACGTCTTTCTCTACGGAGAGATTGACAAGGACATCTTCATGGATCAGCCACTTGGATTCATTTCTAAAGTCCATCTGGACTACGTCTGCAAGCTCAGGAAGGATCTCTACGGGTTGAAGCAAGCTCCTAGAGCTTGGTATGGGAAGATAGTAGAATATCTGCAATTCTGCGGGTACCTTGCTTCAAACTCAGACTCAATCTTGTTTATCAAGAAGAAGGGGGAGCTTCGAGTCTTGGTCCTGCTGTATGTTGATGATATGATCATCACAAGGAATTCGGAGGAGGAGGTAGCTAGGCTCAGAGCTGAGCTAGCTATTCGCTTCGAGATGAAAGACCTGGGAGAGCTTCATCACTTTCTTGGTCTCGAAGTGGAGAGGAAGGAGAGTGGGTTACTCATTTGCCAGAAGGGATATGCTGAACGCATTGTGAACCACTTTGGCTTGATTGAAGGGAAGACTTGCTCTACTCCTCTGGATCAAGGACTAAAGCTTCGTCGAGATGAAGGAAGGGTTCTTCCTGATCCTTTGGTGTTCAGAGCTCTTGTTAGGAGCTTGATCTACCTGACAATTACTAGACTAGATATAGCTTATGTTGTTGGTCGAGTAAGTCGGTTTATGGCAGAGCCAAGGAAGTCTCATCTTGTAGCGGCAAAGAACATTCTAAAGTATGTCAAGATAACTTCTGACATGGGACTTCTTTACAGAAGGGATGCGAGTTTCTCTTTGCTAGGGTACACGGATGCTGATTATGGTGGTGACTCAGATGACCGAAGGTCAACTTCTGGTTATGTGTTCACTTGTGGATCAGCGGGCATTTCGTGGTGTAGCAAGAAGTAGGACTCGGTATCCGTCTCTACTACGGAAGCTGAGTACGAGGCTTCGGCCTTGGCAGCTCGGGAAGCCTTTTGGCTAAGGAGGCTAGTAGAGGACGTCCATGAGGAAGTGCAAGGTCCAACTTTGATCCGAGGGGATAATGAAAGTGCTCTCAAGCTGGTAAACAATCCAGTTTATCATGCCAGGACCAAGCATATTGAGATCGATCACCACTTCATAAGGGAGAAGGTGTTGGAAGGATCTCTTGTGGTCGGTCATGTTCGGAGTGAAGATAACCTTGCGGACATCTTCACTAAGCCGCTGTCGAAGGGGCCTTTTCAGCGGCTACGAGGTCTTCTTGGCTTGATCACCACTTCTCACTTCAAGGGGGAGTGTTGAAATTGGTGAAGTGGAAGTGGGTGGTCGGCCAGTCCGGGCGACTTGGGCGGACTGACCGCGCAGACTGGTATCTAGTCCGGCGGGTTGGTGGTTGGCGACCTGCGTAGTTTGCTGCGGTCAGGTTTTGCGGACTGCGCGGACTAGTTTAGTCCGGCAGTGAGCTGAGCTCTGCAAGGTGGTGTGCGCGGCATGTGCGGACTGGGCTTGGAGTCCGCGCATCTTCTTTGGAGTTGCGATGAGCAGCGGTCTGGCCTTGGAGCTGGCGGACTGGCTTGGTATCCGCCGAGCTCGCGCTTTCTTTTTTGGACTTGCACTTCAGTGAAGTTCAGGGTTTCCGCAGTGTCCGTTGTGACCAGGCGGTGTTGTGCCTGTGGTCGTGGACTAGTTCGTGCGGACTGGCCTTGTGTTCAGCTGGTCGCTCTTGCGAGATGGCTGGTCCGGCGTTGCTGTTGCAGACTGGGCGGACTGCCTTGTGCAGTCTATCATCTCGCCTGTTACTTGGTGAATATGGGTAGCCTTGTTTCTGTGGACTGGGCGGACTGCTTTGTGCAGTTCGCCATCTCGCCTGAACTTGGCGGGTTGGTTTGCCCCGTGCGGGCGGACTCAGCGGATTGACTTTGTTAGCAGCGACCAAGGGGCGGTGACTTTATCTCATAGGGTGGTGACCACACTCCTCACCTGGCCTATAAATAGGACCCCCCGACAAGTCATTTACAGTAGAGTGAACATTAAGTTGGGCTTGAGTTTCGGCTGCGGACTCGGTTTTTTGTATCCGCACGAGTTGCTTGCTTAACCGGTTGTTGTGTGCATGTGGCGCGGCTAACACTGTGAAACCAGGAGTTTGGTTCTGACCTCAGAGGAGTTAGCGGACTGTTTCCAGCGGTTACCTGTTTTAGGATCTTCTCTCAAGTTCAATAACCTGTCCGCGCGACCTCGCGGTCTTGGCGGGTAGGCGGCTTGTTCCTCTGTTCAGCAGCAGTTCGGCGAATAACGGCGTGTCCGCGCGACCTCGCGGTCTCGGCGGACTCCGTGTTCTGTTTGGTTTCAGCTCGGCTCGGGCGGTCTCGGCGACCTCAGCGGTCTCGGCGATCTCGGCGGTCTCTATGGTCTATCCGCCCGAGTTGTTTTGTGTTTCTATTTTTTCATGTACTGGCGAAATCATGTCTCGCCATGTATACCTCGCCCTGTAAAGAAGATTAATGAAATTTTGATCTGCTTGCTTTTGTTTGTGTTTTTGGTTATCTGAGTTGTTTCCTGCTTTCCGCAAGTTCAAGTTGTGATCTAGGTAACTCCGAAGATATTGATTTGATATTTGGCCTACCTTGCTGAGCAACTTGAGAAATTTCAACACCCCCTATTTAAAATGGTTGCTATTAGCAGACCATACAGCTAGGTAACTGGTGGATTCTAGTGTTTCCGGTAGATCCTGTTGTTGGGTTATCTATCCATCCAGCAGTTTTCCAATCTTCTTCAGTGGTGTCTCCCCCTGCCACGCCTATAAATAGGAAGACCCCGTCATTCTTAACTGGAATTGAGAACTGATGGTGTTCTCTTCACTGTGCGCGAAAACTTGTGTTGCTGTGTTGCAGGTTGTGCGGTCATTGAGTGACTGTGACTAATACTGGCGGTTTTAGGCTCGGTGTGGTGGTCATTCACGGTTAAGCAAGCTGGGTTTGCGAAGTGCGGTCTTCTTCCTTAAGTTTTTCCAATATATAAACATTCGCCTAGTGCTCCATTGCCGGCTTGTCATTTCAGAAATATAGTCCGTTCGCACGACTTACGGTTATGATCTCGGCAGTCAACCAGAAGTGCGGGCAGGTGGGGCTCTTCAGATTTCTTAGACATATAGTTTTTTGGGCACCTCGCGGTTAAGGTGCGGTCTGGCGGAGGCGGCAGTCTTCATTAGCTTTTTGATTTGTTATTTTATCTTCATCGTGTATATTCAACATAACATTTATTCTAGGGCGCTGTAAAAAGAAAAAATATCCGCACCACATCTTCTATTTTGGCTTCTCTATTCGCAGTGGTCCGCACTTTCTCCTAATTACACCAACTTTCGTGTCTTTTAGAAATAGCAGAACGTTCGCCTCCAAAAGCAGCCATGAACGGGCGTATGCATTCGCACACTCAACTTATGTGGGGAAAAGTGTTCAAAACAAAAGTTGTAGATCTCGAAGACATCTATAACTTTTGGGTGTAGGTGTTGAACATCCCATTTTCCTAATCGTAAATGCGGTTTTGTTGTACAATTCTGACGTATTTCTAAAAGGCGCAAAACCTGTATAAAACGTATTTCCTGGTTTCAAAGTACGCTTTGTACATGCATTTTTAGGAATTTGAAGCGTTCAACACGAAAACTGTATTTAGATGTCATTGAGCTTTTGTTCTTATCAATATAAAACTTTCGTGCTCCATTGAACACTTTTCTTAAAAATGCATGCACAAGACGTATTTCCAAAAGACACGAAAAATTAGAAAAAAGTGCGGTGCGAATAGCCAAAACTGCGGTGCGGATTCTTATCCAGGTTCTTAAGCTTTCTAATGTAGGCAGAGAGGGCCAAATCAAATTGCAAAATAATTGGTCATTCAAATGAAGAGATATTATAAGGATGATACATTGCAGAAAACCATAAAGCATTGAATTTATTATTTTATAGTTGTGGGCTTCAAATACTCAAAATTTTCACATTAAGTTAAAAAACAGTGTATTACACTATGTTCCTGCTAAAATGGTAGAAGATGAAATATGCCATAGGGGCTGAGAATCATCCAAGTATGTCTTTTATAAAAAAATAAGGTTATGAGATAGATAAAACCTAAAGAATCTGAGGAACATGAGCCCAAAAATAATCATTGATCCTTTGAAGGTGTTGTGCTCACTATAAACGCTTCCAATAGTTGTATCAGAGCTAGGTTCCGAACCTTGCAAGTGACACCGAAGAGTTGAGGAAGTGAAGAGTTCATCGTGATGGAGGTGACCAATGTAATGCAATCACCAGTTTCCAAGTTGACTAAAATCAATTATGGGAATTGGAGTATCCAGATGAGAGTGTTGCTTGCCTCAAAGGAGTTATGAGAAATTGTTGATGAAGGTTATGAGGAGCTGACAACGGAAGCTGAAGCAACATTGACTAATGCTTAGAGAGGCACTCTTAGGGAGACACGGAAAATGATAAGAAGGCGTTGTTCTTGATATATCAAGGTGTAGATGAATCTTTTTCGAGAAGATTTCAGAGTGTCTCGTCAAGATTCAAGTTTTGCGATTACATCCTCGCGCGTCTCATCAATCAAAACGATATCATCTGCAAACAATAAACACCAAGTTATTGCTTGATGGATATGTCCGGTGAGCTCATCTAAGATAAGGGTAAAGAGATAAGGGTCGCCCCCACTAGTGTGGGATAAAGGAGACCATTAGAGGCACATGTTAGGCATTGTGAGAATCAAGTCACTAGGCATGTTAAACGAGAGAAGGGTAGACCAATAAAGACTTAGAATGAAACTATGAGCAAAGACATGATGTGCTTAGGCATTAGTGAGAATATGACAAAATTAAAGATACGACACAATGGCGACAAATGATTCATATAGCCGCCCCCACTATAGTGTGATAAAGGCTTGAGTGTTGTTGTTGTTGTAGTATAAACATTTAAAATATAATGCCAATTTTTTATTTCATAGAATTCATCTATGATCAAATCTTAGTCAATCTTCCTTGTTATTTCTTGTTCAATCGATAAATTCATGCAATTTGTAAGAAATCATCTTTCATCTTGTTGCGAAGTCTCATTTCAATAAGCTTCATAGCAAATAAATGGTCATTATGTAGTTGTTGTTGAGACCAGAAGAGTCAAAAAAAATTTAATTAATTTGTCAATAAAAAAGTAAATCTTCCTCCCCTGACAGGGGCGGCGGCTGGCACGGGACGGGCGGCCACTTGGCCGCCAATCCTGAGCAAGGAAAATGTCGCCCCTGCCAGGGGCGGCGACTGGCAGAGAACAGCATGTTCTGGGTGAGGAAAACGGCCGCCCCTGTTAGGGGCGACGATTGAGGATGGGCCGCCGAATCGACCACCCATCCTGGGCACCAGAGATAGAGGGGGAGGGTGGCCCATGCAGGTCCGGCCTCCCCGGAAGAACGACCGGCCGTCCTAATTGGGCGGCCAGTGGAGCGGAAGGTTTGGCGGCCAGGAGGCCACCCGACCATGGCCGCGAGGCAGCGCGCACCTGTGTGTGGCTATGGTTGTGTGCGCGTAGGTGCGGCTCGCGCGCTGCGCAGGCAAGGCGCGCTCGCACAGTTATGCAACCGATCGACCGGGCTTGCGGGAAAAGAATCTTCGCACGGGGATTTGTGTGAGCGTGAATGGCGGCTCAGACCACGGTTACTGATCCCGCGGTTTCGATGGAACCCATGGAGGGTGCCCCATCATATATAAGTACTGATCCCGCGGCTCAGGCACGGGCCTCCGGCCCGATGGCTACGCACCACAGTATCCGGCCGGTGACGGCGGGCTTCGCCCACCCCCTACGGGTCCTGCGGACTGCGCTCGCAACATATATATATAAGTACTCAAAATAATCGTAAAAAAATCTAAATCAATATTACAATATTTATTTTGTAAAACAATATACGTTTTGACCTAAAAATATTAATTTTGACTTTAATACAGTTGATCGATTTAATGTCATCACCTCAAAAAATATCATTCATATGCCTAATGACAACCTTTTTTGAAGGGCAATGTTAATAGCACCCCTCTATTGGCTAATAGCACCCCAAAAAAGCCAAAATAACACATTGAAAACACATTGAAATAGCTGCTAATAGCGACTTCAGGGGTGCTATTAACATTGCCCTTTTTGAATAGACCACTTACATGCCTAATGACAACCTATCATAGTAGGTGTAGGAGCTCTATTAAAAAACTTTTTGAATTTAAATAAATTTTCATCATTATTTATAATTTTTTGATAGTGTGATTACTTGAATAGACATTGTATTTTAATTTTTTTGAAATAGATTATAATATATATCAAGTCATTAAAATATAAAGATGAGGGCATAATTAATATTTTTGAATGTTTCACCAAAGACAATTTTTCCTTATAATAGTCAAATATTTATATATATATATAATATATGATCAGGTCATCTGTAGTACAATTTGAGAACTCTTACTTTGTCCCATGTGTTGGATTATTGACCGGTCTATTTATATTTGTTCGGCATTTTCAATAATAAAAATTAATAGACGTTAATTCCGATGTAAGAGCCCAGCCATTCAAATTCTTATTTTCATTCAACTATATATATATATATATATATATATATATATATATATATATATATATATATGCCTATGTACACACTTCAATGTGTATCTCTTAAATTTGTGTATCACGCGCTAACTGAATTAATGAGGTTCTCCTGCAGATCAATCATTGTTCCTGCAGGACTAGTGATCCTTCTACTCCTCCTTCCAAGCATAGGTGATGACTCTCTCTCTCTCCCCCGCGCCCCTCGGCGCCCTCTGCCCCTCCGCTCCTACATATAGGCATATAGCTAGTTGCATGTACATATACTGATCGAGTATTAATGGTTTGTTTTCTTAAGCAGTGGTGGCGTCCGGCACGGGATTGTCGAGCAAGTGGCCGTCATTTAGTTGTGTTGACAGATACGTACCATTCTTGTCCATATATAGGTGCACTCAAGACCGCTGTGAAACTGCATGTCAAAAGCACACACCGATAGTTGATTCACTCATCTTATTTTACCAAGTGTGCGTAGATGATTGGATGAACTGCCTGTGTAGGGTGTGTAGTGTGCTGGGCCAGGATCACCTCAAGGAGGCTTGGCCCCAAAATTCCCCACCGTACCAAAAGCCCCGAAAGAAGCGCCCAAAGCAGAAACACCAGAAACCCTATGAACGTCCTCAAATACTTTCACCGGCTTACGGTATGTAAGACCCATGCAACATATATGTGGATGCATGATTTCTTTTCCGAAGCAACGATCATGGGGTCGAGCCCCAAGAAGCATTGACTTTGTGTGCCAAGACCTTTTAAGTATGCATGTTTACAGTGTGTTAGCTCTATGTTCTTTTCTATTTTATTTGAAGTATGCATGTTTACAGTGTGCTTGCTCTTTGTTCTTTTCTATTTTATTTGCAATTCCCTTTTTTTCATTGTCGATCTTCTCAATGTTGTTGTTGATTAATCAATGAGTGTGAAGCGGATATTAGTTTGTGCCCAGAATCCATGCTTATTCCCAATAATATATAGTTTGTGTGCATGTGCTTGATTGTTTATTTGCTATTTAATTTTTTTCAATGTCTTCTTAATGTACGTGGTCGTTTATTCTGTGGGAAGCTGTAATAATTTGTACATTCTTTTTTATTATAAAATCTTAAAAGCTAAATTTTCTTCAACTACTAAATGAAATTATAATCTAAAAGTGACGTTGGATTCTCCTCAGAATGGCACATAAATTACTCATTAATCAAAAGTTTCAAAGAGTTTGACCGTACTCACGTTTTCACAAATCAACCATCCTGGGCGATCTGATGATCAGATCGAAGAATCATCACACTATTAGACTTGCAGGACTATTCAGAGAATGCCTAAAAAAACAAATTAACATACAACTTTTTTTTTGCTCAGTGGTCACTAGTACCTAAGGCTTTTTCCTGTCATATGACTCAACTTTGATGATCTATGTCAAATATTTTAAATAATTTTATTGATCACCATCATCATTAATTATACAATATTTTGATACTGTACGTGTTCAAACCATCTTCGCTGAGCTTCTCACATCTTTGCAATTGGTGTCACTCCTGTCTTATCCCTAATACATTAATTCCTAATTTGATCTGGTCTCGTGTGTCCACACATCCACTTAAGCATTATAATCTCTGCAACTCCCATTTTGTACGTTCTTTTCTATTATTACGTGGTGCTCCTCTTCACTTCAATGAACCTGCTTGGATTTTTTGTATCACATCTTTAACAACGCCTCCATCTTTTTGAACAATCGATCCAAGATATTTAATTAAAGCACTCCATGCAAGAAATATCTTAATCACCCCAACTTAATAACAAAGTCATCCTTCTTTCTTGCAATGTTAAATTTAAGCTTCATATACTCTGTATTTGTCATGCTCAACCTAACTCTTCTTTTTTAAAATGTCTTGCAATGATTCAAGTTTTGTGTTTACCCACTGGCACGCCTCATCCACCAAAATATTATGATTCACAAACAATAAATACCAAGGTATTGTTTGTTAGATATGTCTAATGAGTTCATCTAAAATAATGGTTAAGAGATAAGGGCTTAAAACTAAACGTTAATAAAGTTCATTGGTGATAGGAAATTCTTGTGTTAGTTCTCCAGATGTCTAATTGATTCCCTTGTGCAACATCCCACTTTTTAACTAAACCATCTAGGAGTCTAGTTGATTCAATTGACCCGCGTAAGCGGTCTAGTCGAGTCCAGATGACTCATTACTCAACTATTACCTAAACCTATCGGTTTCTCACGAGCCAAGTAAATGACCTCATAATCGAATTCAGTGAATTTTATTAGACTCGTGAACTCCATACGAGTTCAATGTAACTACCCGCGCTCAATTTCTATGAGTATTGGAGAAATTATTGCGCGGAACCGACTTTAAGTAACAAAATTATCCAAAAAGATGGAATCTAGCAAATGGCCTCAAAATTAACCTCCAATCAGTTTCGTTAACTCGTAAAATCCATGAGTTCAACGAAACTATACAGGTTCAATTTTGAGGACTATTGGCAAAATTATCGTCAAGACGCAACTTTAAGTAATGAAATTATCCAAAAAGATGAAATCAAGCAAATGACCTCGGAATTGAGCTCGGTCAATTTCGTTAGACTCGTAAAGTTCATTCGAGTTCAACGGAGTCGTCCATTTGAAATTCCGACATTGTTAGGAGGGTTTCAGTGTTTATTTAAATGCGTAAAATGATCGAACAAACCCAAAATTGATCGTGGATCATTTTGATTGGCGTGCATTGACGAGGCAGACATAACGGGCCCATCTGGGACAAATTTAGAGTCCCCTGGAGCAAATTGAGAGGGGAAAATGGGAATTACTACTCTTCCCTCTTCTAAATCCTAATAATAATAATAATAATAATAATAATAGTAACAAGTAAAATAAAAAATTCTAATCTAAAGTTTTTTCCCAATTCAAACTCAAGCACACTCTCCTCCTTGCACCTTGATGGCGGAAACAATTCTCTCCATCTCTCTCTCTCCTTGATCTCTCATCTCCTAATGGCAAGAACATCAGGAAGGAAAGGATGAAATTTTTCATGAAGGAAAGGATGAAATTTTTCATGAAGGAAAGGAAGAAACTTAGGCTCCGTTGGGGCGACTTATTTTCACCTGTGGTCAAGCGGTTATGACAGCATGTACCAGACTTATTTTCACCGGTGGTCGTATCCGCTTGATCGGTGAAAATAAGTCCCCACAAACGGAGCCTTAATGTTTGGAGGAAAAGTTTTCATGAATGAAAAAATGAAACTTTTAGTCTCATCATGCTTATTTCCACTCATATTAGTGAGTATATAAAGGCATTAACTGATTATTTGTTCAAAAGAACATAACTAAAAACTATGAGCCACATGCACGTGCACAGCACGGGACCGGATCCGGATGTCGGATTTAGGGAATAATTGAAATGTACTAGTGACATAACCTATTTTTTTTTTAGTTTACTGTGCCATTCATAACAAGGTATATCGGTATTAATTATGTTCAAATTTCAAAAAAAATGGAAATTTAAAGTCTGTGATTTTCTTGTATTTGAAAATTTATTGGATATATAATAGTGAATTTGTTTACAACATTATAATAGCAAAAAAGAAAATGAACTCCATTGCAATTTTTTATTAAGCGACCTAGCATCACTACACCATTTCCGGCCTTAGCAACACTTGAAAAACTGTTGCCTAAAACTGCAAAGTGTTACCAAAACATTAAAAACTGTTGTCATAGGGGTGTCTCAAATAGGCGTGTTACCAAAGATCTAAGGCAACAGTTTGCATACCTTTAGGCAACAGTTTGCATACCATTAGGCAACACTATTCAAAAACGGTTGCCTATACCCTTAGAATAGGCAACAGTTTTTTTGGTTGGACCTATTGCAACATTTTAAACTGTTGACATGTACTGTTACAATTAAAAAACGTTGCCAAAAACTACAAAGGCAAAGACTTTAAAACTGTTGTCAAAAAATTGCGATTTTTTTTTTAAAAACGTCAATGCCGCCAGAGGATATTGAGCGTAACATATAATGGCATGTTTGGAAAACAAAACTTAAATGACAGACGTTTTCATATTTATTTCTATTAATATTTAAAAAATTTTAAAAAATTCAAAACATAATTTTCAAAAATCATATATCCAATATAAGTATAACCATCATCATGATTCAAAGTATGATGGCGCTGCCGCTCATATATGAAATACAAAGCAGGTCGACTAAAACTATGAAATGTGGTTTAACAAATTCAACTTAAGGGAAATTCAATAATGCATAAGAATCATTTAAATTATCATATGATAAGGCATTTTATAGAAAAAGTAAACAGTACTACAATTATGCTACAAAGTAACACCTGACATTCCAAATTTTTAATGATGCTATTTAACACAGCACTTTAAGTATAGTATATAAATATATAGCCAATTCTAATAATCATAATGTTCACTATATCAAACACAAGATCTG
Organism: Platanthera zijinensis; assembly: GCA_039513925.1. NCBI lineage: Eukaryota > Viridiplantae > Streptophyta > Magnoliopsida > Asparagales > Orchidaceae > Platanthera > Platanthera zijinensis. The sequence continues at coordinate 32,552,141 of CM077082.1, forward strand.
ACAGTTTGAACAGTATCTCAAAACTATGGCACTATTTGGCGGGCTGGCAGCTTGCCGGTGCATCGCTGTTGGAGCCGGAATGGCTTTAATCATAAGTGTGGAACGATAAAGGCAAATTTTTGGCGTTCCGTGATCTGTCTCCGACTGGAAGCAGGGGCTCCTGCGGCGTTCCCTTCCTCCGCCGTCCATCATTGGTGCGAGCCGGCACGCCAAACAATGTTTACGTCAAAGAGTGGCAACTGTTATTGTTTGTAACATACCATTATGCCAATGCTATAAAGCAAAACACTAGTTTACCACTGCAGTGAGTTGCATCTGAGTGATTGTAATTTACCACAATGTCACCACTGGGCAAAGAGCGACATCTGACATTGTTTCTAGCCACCCCACTAGAAGCACTGCAGTCAAAACTTCCTTGATCAATAACTGCACTAATGAAATTATGACATTCTTCATAGTTAATAAAACAAAAAAACTAAAAGTGAAACTATGAAGAAGGATGTGGTTGAAAGACGACCACCAATACTGACACAGGTGCAAAACATCTAGCTGATATGTATTTGAAACAACTAGAGTGGGAGTTGAACTCATCACTTCTTACTTATAAGGTGAAGACGATATCATGTGAGCTTCAACTAAGTAGTCTGCTAACTTATACTAGGTGCACTGTATTACCTGCAACATTCGAAAAACCTGAACCCCAAAAATGTTAATATGTGTGTTTAACCAACTTGGATGAAGAAAGCAAATCAAACATAGATTTTCCATACACACATGCAAGAAAAGAATAGAGGTTTTTTTGAAATTTTGGTTCATTCGAATACCAATAAAGCTAACAGATACTCATGAAAAGGAAAAAAAACAGAATTTCGCGCTCAATATAGTATCCAAAAGACACTTCCAAACAAAATACATTAACGTCATTTGAAGGGCAAGTAAAACCTGAAGCCAAGGAGATGGAATTCCATAATATGTGTATTTCTTGGGGAATATCAATGTTCCTGGCCAAACGCTCTAAAATCTTCACACATTTTGAAACACAATTCCAATAATGCATCACCATTACTTGATACAAGTGCCACAAGAAGCTCATGGAAGATGTTAAAACACCTAAATCACGTTCATCTAAGAGTTGTGCCATGCGATCCGACCTGAACAAAGGGGGGAAAATTTTCAAGCTGTTTTCATGAATCATGATGCTTCTAGATGATCATGCATACCATCCATCTACATTAACAACACAGGATTCTTTCTGAACAAACAAAGAAGGCACAGTGCAGCCTTTTCCAAACAAGAGGTCTGCAGCTACTAGAGATCTGAGAAGGAAATCGGAGAATAATTAGATTAAAAGCATTCATTCAATGACTAAAGAAGATGAATTATCTCACAAGAAGCTTTTGCACATCAGGTGCTAGGGGATTCTGCAAATTCTCTTCCACCAATATTACCAACCTGAAGAAGAAGAAGAAGAAGAAATATATCAACATTTTGATAGATTTCATTGACCTACTTAAGCACAAGTAAATGTTTAAAACTTATTTTATTGTTCTGATTATATATTCAAAATGTAAAATTTCTAAATTGCTTTATATAAAACTATCTCGTAACAGGCAGAAAACACCTTATTACAACAAACTATCTAGGAAAGAATGAAATGACAAATCAATATTCCATATTCCAATGCAATCAACTAAAAAATTGATACAAGCCTCAAGGAAAAGTATTATAGAAAAAATAAAATAATGAATCAAGCTAAAACTTAATTACCAAAGATTAATATCAAGAAAAAATTAATCTCATTAGAAAAATTATCCTAAATAATGAATCAAGCAAATAACAATTCCTCCATATATCACAAATGAAGTCGAATTTACCAACAGCAACAAATTTCATCAACCAACTAGTACTTCCGCATGTTCATTGATGGATAAATTTTGTTTCCTGGAACTCGTAGTTTAGCGGATGATCCGGGCCAAAACTCGGACCAACTATCTACTATACTTATAACAGTTAGCTAGCTTTATGATAAAATTTAAGAAAAAACTGCATTCAGCACTATAATTTCCAAGCTCATATAAACCATTTCAATGCTTTGGTTTTTTCGATGGAATAACTTCGGCAATCATTACAAAAGGGCGCATAAATCATACCTCGGAGGACAGGCTTCACTGCAACAACTCTCCAAGCATTCTACAATGAAATCAGGGTTTGGCTGAAGGAAAAGAGCAACCTGACCATGTCACATTGATTAATACCATTTCAAAAAGAAAGGAAATTGAATCTATGGATCACTGTTAGTGCATCAACACCATAAGTAAGTTAGGAGAAAATATTACATTAGTATTTCAAACAGAAAATGTCTAATCAGAAAGCAAGCTACTGGATTTTGAAAAAAAAAAACTCACAGAATAGCGCTCCTTCCCCACCGAAATTACTCTATGCAACGTAGATCTGTATCACATCAGCAAACATGCGCAGAACATTATATATGGCTAATAAACTCCTCTCCTTTTTAACAAAATTGTTGAAAAAAATTTGCAGCTTCTTACCGATAGAGACAGTTTGTCCACCTCTCCAACATATCTCCGATATTAATAATTAATGCTCTGCATATTCATTGCAGAATGTAATAGTTATTTAGTTCACACTTTTGCACCACTAAAAAATCTTAGAGATGGTGGAGGTAAAGAATACCATGGAACCTTTCTGTGGTTGCCCAAGAGGGTGTCCTCAAAAGGAATAAAAGCTACCACAACCTCACAATAGGGACAAGGGAAAGACTTCAAATCTTGCTTACCTTCATTCAAGCATTTCATGTTTTAAATAGGCTTACATGACACTAAAGACTCAACCAACTATTAATTAATCATAATAACAACTATGAACAACCTATTAATGACTATAAAAGACACCCTAACCACCGATAATTTACAACCTACATAATAATTAAAATGACTCAAAGGTTAACAAGGCACAATGGCATGTACCTTGACTAAAAGGATAACTAGGTGTGGCTCCTTGTAACATAAAGCTTCTCAAAACTGTGAACTAATATAAAAAAGAAAGGATAATAAAACATAGAAAAACAGTTGCATACCATGGTAAGTGCCAAGCATTGGAATGTTTCAAGCATTTCATGTTTTAAATAGGCTTACATGACACTAAAAATTGCTTTAATGATCCTACATAGTATATTAGCAGGCAGCAGAGGTTGGCATTTAATAAAGAAACTACTGTGTAGAAAAGAAAGGAGCATGCAAAAAATTAAGATGCAATTCAATTCAACTCAGGGAGCAATTTATTCTATTTCAATTTTGACAGTGTCAAGAAAAGTAATGGTGCAACATTTAATAACATGTCCAAAACATAGCCCACAGTACCTTCAGAGTACATATATGATAATTTAAATTAGTAACTTACCCGGACTCTCGCTCCGCGGGGATGCCTTGTGCATCGGGCTGCCCTTTTATTTTTATGTTTTTTCTTCCTTGACATGACATTATGTTAGAAGTAATTGATTACATAACAAATCTAGCTCAGCAATTCTTGATACGATCCATTATAGCCATTCAAAAGAGGTTATAACATGTTTGAAGAGCTGGGATTTTCACACATTAATAAAATACTGGTTAATAAAATACCTGAGATGAGTTCAGAACAATAGGTACTTGAACTAACATGAACAAAAAATAAAAAACTCGACACATAACCAAATAACAGGCCCACATAACCCTGCGCATCAAACACAGAACATAATCTCTTTTCCGTGCTTCTAGAAATTTGAGCTAAACATGTGTTCCTGATAAGCATATTTAAGAACATCTTTCTCAGCATGCGTTCATGAGACCTCTGTTCAAGGTCTATTTTGATTTTTGATAGTTTCAAGTGAATGTACTCGTTGACAAAGAATTTCACACAATATGTTTTTGCATCAATATTGTGTTGTATGTAATTTGGCTAAACATGTGTTCCATAAGCTCTGAAATTGTTGCTAAAGATATGACATGTTAAGATACAACAACAACAACATTGTCATTAAATCAGACTCTTTGCCTTTTCATCATCGTGGTTTCCAATTCACTCAAAACCTTGCATTTTAGTAAATTCTCATTATTTAATAATGATTTATATTATAATTTTGTGTAGCATTTTAGTTTAATCATAATTTATATTATGATAGGAGAAAGGTTTGCTAGAGCATTTTTAATAAGAGGAGAGTCACACCTTATAGAGTTCGTCATTAGCAGAAGCAGGTACTTCATGTCTATTTTGTGAAATTAATTTTCATTGTTAATTAAATTTTGAGAAAACATTTTGAGTTTGAATTAACTATGGTTTTGTTTGGCAGGGCTTATATGATCCAGTTTGTCTGCCTTCTTCTTCCTCTCGCCATTGACTTTGCCTTATCCATTCCAAATTGTCCGCATGTAAGTCATCATCACCAATGAACGGTATCAGCCTTGTGTTGCGGGACATTGCGAAAACGCAACGATCGGAGGAGACCCTCGTCCGTCGCTGCCATGAAATTCCGTCGGAATCGATTCCGACCCAAACGTCGTCATTCTATTCGTCAGCATTTGATCGCCCCACTAGTGAGCCATGCGTTTGTGGCAAGCAATTCGGCACGTTGAACAAGATTCAGGAGGATTGGATCAAGATCCAACTGAAACTGATCGAGGATGGCATGCGACCTCCTATCCGAATCAATCAGCATGTGCCACTGTGGAGCAAGCGACCGGACCTGAACGTGTATCTGCTAAAACCGGAACGGTAGTACGACGTCAACGTGACAACGGGTGCATGCCCTTCTTGCAACAAAGTCGGCTTTCTTTTCCGCAAGCAATTCAGTGCCCCGCGAATCATCGATTGCATCGACACCACCGGATTTGCTCTCTGTGATTGATACGTGTGCAAGAAGTCGAAGAACTCGGGCGGTTGTGGTGTCATGTTCCATGTAATGGACGAGGCCAAAACCGAGAAGTTGATCTCGGCGCCCATCGTCCTTAACTATCCTGTGCAGCTGTTCGAACAGAGCGTGCACGACGTCAGTCTTGTTCAAATGGCATACGACTTGTACACGTCCCGTTTCGGCAGTACTGATGTCGCCAAGGTGATTCGTTGTGCCCGAACGACTCGATACATGCGTCAAGCCGCGCTATATCGTGGCCACGTGTCGTGGTATTTGGAAATACATGCTATGGATGCCACACTCGGGCAATCGACGTCGCCTCAGGATCTGTCAGTGTTTCCAGATTTTCCATCGTTCTTTTAGCATTGCAATGGGTACAATGGAACTCTCGATCTAGTGGAATCAACGCTGACAATCCTGGTCAACGACTGCATTGCTCGCCAACTCCCGTTCTTCAACCGAATGGAAGGAGCCATCACTGGGACTCATCTCTCGACCGACCATCATCACAACGTGTCGGGATGCATGAAATTAACGGATGAGTTCAACGGAAGGAAATTCGCCCCCGTTGCTGAATTGCACTCTGTCATGAACGAGCGCCAACAAATCCTCTCCCATTAATTCACAACCACGACAGGCAATGCGAAACCCTGCTACAGCCCCAAAGTGAAGTCCATCATCAGGGTATGCTCTAGCATCTTTTGGACCTTGGTCACCTCCTCCTAGAACCGGTCCACGTAGTTTCCCAGGGTCTCGTTCACCCCTGCTTGATGTGGAACAGGGACTCCGACTCCTTCCTCCTCTTGGAGGTTGTGAACCTCAGCATGAACCCTCGGCGTAGGTCCTCGAAGCAGTAAATGGAATTGGCCGGCAACTGGTGGAATCAATCTCTCGCCTTTTCCTTGAGGGTGATGGAGAAGAGTCTGCACTTAAATCCATCCGACATATGTCGGATCGAGACCACGTCCTCAAACCACTGGACATGCTAGACCGGGTCTCCCTTCCCGGCGTAGTAAGACATCTCGGGCTCCCTGAACCCTTATGGAACTAGGGCAGAAGATATCAACTCGCTGAAGGGGCTGCCTCCCCGTGCTGGGCAAGCTGGGGGGTCTCGCACCCCTATCTCGCCGAACCTGTCGCCGCTTGCCGAGCCCGGGAAGAGCGGGGAGCTCACCGCCTCTTCCTTCCTCGACAACCTCCTTCCCAGCTCGCCTGCTGGGGGCGTCCTCGCTAAGGGCCGGGACCGCGAGTACTGGCGCTGCTGGAGTCGAGCACTCGGCACGCGCGCCGAGTGCGAACCTGACGAGGCCGAGCACCTCCTGCCTGAAATCTTTGAACATCCCCACTGTGGCAAGAGGTGGGGGCGGCGAGTCGGACCTGTCTGAACCTCGTCCTTATTCTCCCGTCATCGAGCCTGCTGAAGATTTTCTGTGCTGACCACGCTCCACGCTCATCGCACCAAAATGTTTGAACCGAGAATTCGGTCCCTTATGGAGTTCACCCTTGGGGAAGGGGTGGTCGCACGCCTACTTCTCTCCTGCAAGCAAAATGACAAGAAAACAAAAGGAAAAGACCCAAGTGCTCGGCGCAGAGGTCCAACCACAAACTCGGAAGATCTAAGAGCGTTTCCCCTCCCTTAGCCAAATGTTGAGCTAAGGCTACCTCAAAAAGCGCAAGAAGGTCTGGGATCCAGTGAGCATGTCCTTTGAGGTACCCCCTTGGATCTATTTATAGGATTCTGAAAACAGCTTGCAAATAGCCAACCTCCACTGTTCTTAACAGCTATGTGCAGCCCAATGGGGTCTGCCAACAGCGTAACTCCGCTGTTCTAGAAGGATATCGGCACCCCCTACAAGGGTACCTAGGTAATTTGGCCGCTGGGCCCTACTTGACAAATTCCAAGGATCTGGAGGTCAACTCGCCGCAACACTTCATCCCGCTGAGGCAACCGACCTGGCTCCCGCAGCTCGCCTCCCTTCTTATAGGCGAGCGCAAGCCAGTCTGCGGCAATCCGCCAGTCCTAGGTCTGAGGCAGGCTGGCGGCGAGGTTGCTTATGAGAGAGTGGGCAGGGTGGGTCAGCTCGCGCAGCCCGCCCGCCTAGCCACGACGAGAGCGAGCTGGCCACTCTGGATTGCTACTTCGGGACTGGGGCTTAGCTCGACGAAGGTCGGATCCACATCGACGAACTTCGGGTGGGCGCGGGCCGGGTGGCCCAGCTCGCTCATCTTGCCCATCTAATTTTGGCGAGCGCGAGCTGGCCATTCTGAATTCGCCCTTTCTGGCGTGGTTGGCCCACTCGGCGAACACGGGGTTGTACATCTGTGTGTTGTGATTTGATTGTGTGTTTTACTATTCTTCTATGCTGATTAAAAAGAATAAACGAGAAACCCAAAAATAAGTAAATCACCTATTCACCCTCCCCCCTCCCTCTAGGTGAACAGCAATCTTTGACGTTCAAAGGGTCCGCCCCGTGCACTATCACAATCGGGGTAATACTGTGTGTGTGCGTGTGCGTGCGTGTGCGTGCGTGTGTGTGCGTGTGCGTGCGTGTGTGTGCATGTGCGCGCGTGTGCGTGTGTGTGTGCGTGTGCGTGCGCTGAGTATTGCTCCAAGGCTCCCTCTCCAAATGACACCGCCCTCCCAAACCGCCAAACTAGAGTAGCTTTTCGGTCCAGGACCACTAACAATGCACGTTGCCGTGATTTGTAGTACTGGCCCCACAATGCACAGTAAAATACTAAAATTGTGCACAACGGGCCCCTCTTTTTCTTGCGTTGTTATTGGTCCAGGACAATGACCGGGACTCCGCTCCAAGTGGGAGGCCCAAAATTTATGCAGAGAATACTAAAACCCCACAATTTAAATTGAAATCAACCATCCACACCAATTTATATGTTAAAAAAACAATAAAATCTAGAGCATTTTCCTACATACTCCTCACAAAAACAAAGGTTTATGGCTACTGTCCTACAATAGACAAAGAAAACCCTTTGTTCAAGCTACAATAACTATAAATTTATGCAGAGAATAAAATGCTGCAGTAAACCGATAAAGCAATCTAGTTCCTCGCTGGATTGTTTTGCTGTTTTTTTTTTTTAGGTTGACTCCTACACTGTGTAGTGTTGCTTTCGTGTATCAACATCCAATCCCTTCAGCCTCGCCACGGACTCCACGTGTCCTTTAAATGTGCGGAGTTCCCTTAGTCTGCACAACAGTAAGAGCACAAGTATTCATCTTCTGTTTTTGTTCTTGAAATTATAGAGCATATGTTCTCTCACATAGAATCACAATCATTTGGTGTACAAAAAGTAAGAACAGCAAGGTTGTATCACTAAATTACAGATAGAGGGGTCCGTATGGCATGACGGACGTGAACGTAAAAGAATATCATGATGAAATATGTGTTTGACATGACAACGGTTATGACCGCCGCGAAGAAAAAACTAATTTTGAACATAAAAGTGGATTGAGTTAGGTCAGGTATGCACGAACGATGGTTGTTCACGATAGCTGCCACGGTGCGGACCCATAGTTTTGGCCTAAATTGTTGGATTCATGTTTTGATTGACATGGTAGAAGAATGTGGGAGAAATGTGAGTATACATGTAGGTAATTCTAAGTCTCCTTTTAGTTTAAAGGCCTAAATGGTCATACCGTGAACTGACATTTCAACCGGTCTGATTTGGCTCAAGAACCATTCCAGCCTAGAAACACCTGGGGGAGGGCCGGTCGAACCCCAAAGCCAGCCCCGGTTTTGAAAAAAAAAACTTGGCAGTTCTCAATTTATAGTTCTGAAGGATTTTCTTTTTTGAAAGAAAATTATTCTATGTTTTAAATGTGCTAGAATGAAATGAAATTATGAAGGAACTATATATGAAAATTTATTCTACTGAATAATTGTATACGTTTTGTTATATGGAGCTTTATCTAATTCATAATTTTAAATTTTAGAGTATTTTTTATTCTTTGAGTTAAAAATAATAAAAAAAATTGAGATAAATTTTGACGTACCGTGAACATTTTCTTCTTCCGGTTCGATGCCCGATTCAATTATGAAAATCTTAAATTTAACTAGCCCCCAATGTTGATTTCACACTACTAACTTGCAAGCAATAACACGTTGCATATGAATTTTCACTAAATGAAAGCCACGAGGAAAAAATATGTTCATTGCATGCATCATTTTGATTTACAAAAAATGCCCTACATTTAATTCAATTAATATAAGTTTATATAAATCAAAGGTAAGCTTGAAAGTTAGGAACGGTTAACTTGCACCAATCAAAGCAAAATTCTGTAACATGAAAAAAATTATACCCTAAAAAATCAAACTTATTTGACTTAAGCTGTGTTTAACGGGATATTGGAGCTCCGTTTGGCACAGTGGTGACGGTCGTGAACACGATGGTTATGAACAATCGTTTGTGAACACCCAAGCTCACCCAAGGAACTTCATACACTAATTCTATGCTCAACTAGTTTTGGGGGGACAGTCGATCAAAACCATTGTCTTGTCAAACACGCATTTTATGATAGGGATGTTTTTGTTCAAAGTGACTGAGCAAAAAAAACCACGCTAAACAAAGCCTAGAACCAGAGCGGTAGGGGGATAAATTTGTAGTTACCTTGCAACTTCTGCGCGTCTTTTGGCTTGCTCGGCAATCTCAGAGAGCTCCCTGAAGTTTTTGTCATGAAAGAGGGTATTCGTATCAGTATTTTCGAGGCCATGACGTGTCCTCTGAGATAAGGCCCACTGCGCCTCCCTCTCTTCTTTTCCATAATCTTTCTTCGATGTAAAGGCCGTCTGCAATATTTCTCAGGTCAGAAATTGCAAGTCAAAAAGGATTCATTCGAATACATCTCTCTCTCTCCCTCTCTCTCTCTCTATATATAGGGTTAATTATTGTGATCTCCCCTAGGAGTTTGCATAATTACAAGTTGCACCCCTCTATCTTTCAAAATTACATTTATCTTCCCTCTAAGCATTCCCGGTTTACAAAAATATCTCTTCCATTAAAAATATGAATGAAAAATGAAAAAAATCAACTAAATTATTTTATGATATTTCAATTTTTTCCTTTTACAACAATTCTAGATTCAACACAAAAGGCAAAATGTAAGGCGCCTTTTTTAATGTAGCAGAGTTATTACAAAGAATACAATATCATAAAATAATTTTACATATTTGATCATTGTCCATCTATTATTTCTTAAGGAAAATGTCACACCTTTCAATGTAAGGTCATTACAAAGGATAAAATTGAATCTCATAAAATAATTTGACTGATTTTATCATTTTTCATCGATATTTCTAATGGAATGGACATTTTTGTAAACTGGGTAAACTTGGAGGGGGGAGGTAAGTGTAATTTTGAAAATTAAAGGAGTGCAATCTGTAATTACGCAACCTCACAGGGGAGGTTCCCATAATTAACCATATATATATAGAGAGAGAGAGAGAGATAGGTTGCGTTTGGCGCGGCTTATTTGCTTTGGTGAGGTTGGACAAAAGTGTCATTGTCAATTTTTCATGTCAAAATCTCATGCCCCAAACTAGTTTCTTTTTTTGATAACGGTAGTAACAATTGTCATATCAAACATACAATGACATTTTTGTTCAGCCTCACCGGAGCAAATAAGTCGCGATAAGCCGCCCCAAACGCAGTCATAATGTTAAGAGTTCAGATTAGAAGAAATGAAAGCGTAGAAGAGGGTAAGGAACCTTATTTTGTAGAAGGGTGTTCCAGGCTTTGCCGCTTAATGTGTACCGAATGACGAATTTGAGAATATCGAGAGGAATATAAGTGATGATGCTGTAGACCCAGATCAAGCCGGCCCATCCCCATCCAATTCCATGGATATTGGCAAATGCCCAATTTCCATAGACTGCAACACACGTAGCAACCTGCAGCATTATCAATGAAGTAACAATTCTCAACAACAACAACAACAAATAACACACAAGAAATCTTTGATAATGCTAATGGCCGTGTGATGATGAAAAGGATTATATGTAAGCCAAACTAATTGTGAATAGCTTACCAATTGAGCAATTACGAAAGCAAAAACGACCCACAAACCAGGGCGCTCAAGGAATGAAAAGCCCCTCGACCGAGTAACGAAGATAAGCGCCTGACTAATAATGCTCACTTGCAAATACACTGCGGACATGAGCTCGTCGTCTCTATTTCTTATGGATTTCACTCCAAATTTGTCCTGCGAGGCAACAAAATGGCTCACCGACGGAGATCATGCATGAAATGGAAAGATCAATGTTATTACTCACTGAGAAGAAATTGGTCTCCTCTATGAGCCAGAAGAACAAAACAGTCATGAATGCGAGGTAGGTGCCGATGACTACTCCGGTGGCAAAGATCTCGTTGAGCTTCCATGAATCGGGAAGGGGGAAGGCTTCACCCTGTCCTTAGAAATGGTCATGATGGTTCCGTCGTTTAGAAACGCGATGACGAGGACCATGAACGGCGAGAAATCAAACTTCCAGATGAGAGCCAGCAGCATGAAGCCGAGGACAATGCGTATGGTTATGGAGACTGCGTATATTGTGTAGTTCTTCATCCGCTGGAAGATGGCGCGGCTCGTCAGCACCGCGCTGATGATGACGCTCAGTCCGGGCTCCGTCAGCACGATATCGGCGGCGCCGCGTGCTGCGTCCGTCGCGCCGGCCACCGCAATCCCGATGTCAGCTTTCTTCAGAGCCGGGGCATCGTTTACTCCATCCCCCGTCATTCCACATATGTGCTTCCTATCCTGAAGCCTCTTCACAATTTCATACTTGTGCTCTGCAACCCAAATTTTTTTATCATCACCAACTTCATCCAATGTATAAAGAATGAGGTATATGCATATACTATTTACTATTAATTACCCAAATTTGTAATGGGAGTTAACATTAATTACAAATTGACACTCTATCTTTTGAAATTACAAAAACCTTTCTCATAAGTTACCTTTCATAATATGCATGCACAAAATTCTCTCTGGCCCTTTCCTTTAAGGGTATTTTTGTACATGCATGTCATAAAATGTAAGATTACATGAGAGATTTTAACATATAATTATTCTACAAATTTAGAGGGGAGGTTCCAATATTTTATGATCAAGATATATATATATAATATCTGCACTCTTAGATAATTAAGAATTTAATCTTACTCATGAAATAGGCTCCTAAATTTGGGCTTCATTTGGGGGGACCTTAATTAAGGTCCGGTTCATGGCGTCGCAAGCGCTTGACCGGTGAAAATAAGTCCCCCCAAACCGAGCCTTAGTCTCAAACATAAAGAATGGCCTTCCCCTCAAATAGGATCATCAAATGAATTCAAGTCCTTCATTTTTTTATCTCCATGATCTAATTGAGCACATATCTTTTAATCCCCATCAAGCTCAGTATTAATGGTATTCAACCTCTAAGTACTGTAGACACACGCACACATACTAGCAGGAGTGCAAGGTGGCCTCATGCGTCGTCTTTCCTATTCTCCCCCTACCCTGGTACGAAAAAATGGCAAACACTTCTTAAAATATCCCATATATGTCTGGGAACAAAGGAATATGTCATATTCATCTTAATGGTAGCGTTTGCTGATTTTGAGTCGAGTTCGACTGATTTGTGTCCGGCTCTAAATCAAAATATTCGAGTCAAACTTAGCTTGTAATCAACTCGAAATCAAAATTATTTCAAGTCGAGCCGACTCGAGTTCAAAGGACTCGGTTCCAAGCCGTCTCCAAATTAAATTAAGTTGGCTCACAAGCAAGCAAATAAAACATTTAAAGACTTTAATCATTTAGTTTAGGTTTAGACTTTAATATTTTTAATTTTAAAATAATAATAATATGTTAATAAATACCTAATATTTTAATCAATTTGAGATATTTCGAACGATTCAATATAGACTCAAAATTGAACAGATGCAAATTGAGTCTACTCAATTGCAACTAGAGCTGTCACTTAAAACCGAAAACCGCAAATCGAACCAGAACCAAACCGGAACCGCAAAGAACCGGACCGAACCGTTGGCAAATTATTTGGGTTCCGGTTTGAATTTTGGAACCGTGAACAACATTGGTCCGGGTGTGGTTCTTACATTTTATTATCCGGACCGGAATCGGAACCGGAACCGCAACATACGACTCTCAAGCGGTTTCAAGATGTTTAGACCCGATACGAACCGGACCGAAGTAGAACCGAACCGCAACCCGTTTATTATTATTATTATTATTATTATATTGCTATTATTTTATAATTTATCTATAATATTTATACTTACTATCACGAGTGAAACTGGTGCAGTTTGAACCCATACCGCAATCGTACTAAAGGTGATCGATTTTGGACCGAACAAAACTTCACCGCATAAAATCTGTATGACATGGTTTGACATTGGTGTGGTTTAGAGTCAATTTTTGTAGTGCATTTTTTTATTTTTATACAGTTATATATTATATTTTTAATTTTACTTACATATTTTTTTGAAATATTTTATTTAAAAAATATAGAAGATATATTTATTAGTAATCATGAAAGACAACTAATTGTAGGTGATTGTTACGGTTGAGCATGTCGATGAGACGTTCGCAAGCCAACTAGAATTCGTGGCAAGTCTACACACGTAGGAAGACAATTGATACTATCCCATCGATCGCGGAAAAGACCATAGAGAAGTGCGCAACATAATTATTTCTATTTCGATGTTGTTTTGAGTTTTACTATTTGTAACCCGCTTTTATTTCATTCCGCCAAGCTTGACCTTGGTTTTAGTTTGAACCGATTGGAACCGAACCGAACCGCATGGAACCGGACCGAACCGATAGTGACCGGTTTAGTTTTGGTTCTTGTTGAACCGTAACCGGAACCGTTGACACGACGGTTCCAAAAATTAAGCTGGAACCGGAACCAGAACCGGAACCGATCAAACCAAATAAGGTTTGGTTCTAATTTGAAGAACCGTTACCTTAGTGGTTTGGTTCATGATTTTAGTAGAACTGGAACCGAACCGGAACTGTGACAGCTCTAATTGCAACGGACTCCAATTCAATCAATATCCAGGCAATTTTCAAGTTTTGAATAATATGTTCAGTCCTAATAGTAGCAACAGTGATAGATAGACAGCTAGTGTTTTAATTGGACCGGAGAAAAGGGCATCTGTAGGTAAATTAGCATGAGATAACCAACAACAAAATGAGTAAATAGTGGATGAGATTACCGGGAAAAACACCAGCAAAGCCATCAGCCTTCTCAATGAGCTCATCAATTGGCATGCCGGTAACCTCCCTGCTGTTGTCGCCAAGAAGAGCAGAGGAAGGGTACATGTTAGTTCCCATGCCCAGCCTGCGCCCGGTCTCCTTTCCGATGGCAAGCTGATCGCCGGTGATCATCTTCACGTTCACGCCGAGATTGAGCGCGCGGCTAATGGTCTGCGCACTGTCCTGCCTCGGCGGGTCGAAGAGGGGAAGAAGTCCGAGGAACCTCCACGGCCCGCCGGGACTCTCCTTGGTCGCCTCGGGCACCTCCTGCGTCGCGACGCCGAGCGACCGGAGGCCTCGCTCGGCATACCTGCGGATGATGGCATGAACCCTTCTCCTGGCATCCTCTCTCAGGTTGCACAGATCGATGATCTGAAGGAGATGGAGATGCCTTTAACGACGAAATGTTGTTGATGGAGGATGCATGCAGAGAGGATTTTAGGCTTACTTGCTCCGGAGCGCCCTTGCTGGCTCTGTGCCAAGTGTTGTCGATGTTGTCTATGTAGGTGATGGCCGTGCGCTTATCAACCGGATTGAAGGGAAGAAAATGAACCTCCGCAATGCCGTCCCGCGCCTGGATGACTGATTGCTGAGATTTGGATTCAGATTTGTTTGAATATCGGGGGTCAGATTCGGATTCAACGTGAAATCTTAAGAATTCGAATTGAGGCTCCAACATAGATTTGAATTTAAGAATTCCAATTTTGGCTCGAACATAGATTTGAATTTGAACATCGATTTGAATTTGAATTTTATAATTTATATTAACTTTATTTAAATATATATTTCAGTATTCACGCACTGACGCACTTACTTTTCGAACGGGAATAAAGTTATTTGGATTCGGATTCGAATTCGAAAACAATTCGACTTCGAATTCAAAAAAATACAAATTTTAATTGAATTTTCACTAATCAAATCTCGAATTATTCACGAACTATGTTATTTGTGAACAGCTCCAAACGCATGTGCTATACAAATTCTCGAATTTGAAGATTCGAAAATGGAGCAGAAATTCGGTCCATGACTCGGACCTAAAACACGATCCGAACCAATGAAATACAGGAGAAGCCTTATGTTTTGTGCGGTATGATGTGCACAATAAATCTGTGCACCGTAGGGCTCACTAATTTCCTAGAAAATGAAACGGCGGAGGCGAATCGGAGATCAGAGATCTCAATCATTTATATTTGATCAGTGCGGGTAAGATCAATGCGACATTTTTTTTTCTGTAGGCTGAGCGTATATTTGATCAGTGCAGGTAAGATATCAGTCGTTCGATCAGACGAAAACATATTTTAAAAAAACATCGGACTATATTTTAATAGAGTCCCGGATTTTCAGCAGGATCCCACACCTATATAATATAGGTTAAGCCAACACAAAAATTAACGTGATTGTTATTAGCACTACAGTTTTGGCTTAGTCGCACTACGTTTTTTCTTAATTTCTCGCGTCTTTTATAAATACGTCTTCTACATGCATTCTTAGGAAAAGTGTTCAACACGAATGTTCGTGTTGAACATTTTTCCTAAAAATGCATGTACAAGACGTATTTCAAAAATACGTAAAAAATTACAAGAAAATGCAGTGCGACTAGCCAAACCTGTGTGGCGCTAATATCGATCACCAAAATTAATTAACGGAAATTGACGAGGGGGGAGCAGAAATGAAGGCGACGAAGAAGAGACCTCAGTGGGACCGCCGAGACTTCGGACAATGCAGGCATCAATGGCGTCCTGGTTCTCAACCCTAGAGGCTCTTGCGGCGTATAAGATAAGCGTGCGCTTGTCCATGCCCCTGGCGAACACCTCGATGAGCGAGGCGTCGACGGTGAGAGTGTTGAGGGTGAGAGTGCCGGTTTTGTCGCTGCAGAGAACATCCATTCCGGCCATCTCTTCGATGGCGGTCATCCTCTTGGTGATGGCCCCCTGCTGAGACAGCCTGTGAGACCCAATCGCCATGGTGACGGAGAGAACCGTCGGCATGGCGATGGGTATCCCGCCGATGAGCAAAACCAGCAGATTGTTGATGCCGGCTCTGTACTTTCTGTGCTGAATCGGATACATTACCACTATTTCCACCAGCATTCCCAGCGCAATCGAGCATATGCAGAAGTTGCCAATGGATGTCAGCACCTGCATCCGGCAACCCCCACCGCCGCCCGCCGCCACAACCACAGCCACAGTCAGATATAATTCAATGCCAGAATTTCAAGTCTAGGGTATATCAATGTTTGGAAAAAAATTTGCGGCCGGGAATCCGGACCCGGGTTCCCTCTTTTCAGCGAGCAATATTTAGGTCAGGACCGTGGATGATGCTCATGGTCCTGCACCAATGAGGAGCTTGCAAAGGAGGTGGGGCCCACGCAGTTGTGGCTTGTGCCATACACTTTTGCGCGGGGCCCTCATCATTTGTGGCTTCTCATTGGTTGTGTGGACGATGCTTACCGTCCACGGTCCTGACATAAAAATTTTCCCTTTTCAGCGGTGCGGAACGAGGTTTTGGAATGGATTCCGAACGCAAAATTTTCCCCAAGATTTGGAGAAAAACATAGGTTTGATCAGCGGATCATGCTCATGATTCAGAGCCAATCAGGACCTTGAAAATGAGGTGGGCCCCGCTCAATTTTGACTTCTATCATAAACTTTTGCGCGGGCCCCTCCAAGTTTAGGCCGCTGATTGGATCAGCCGACCATGCTCATGATCCGCTGATCGGACCTAAGTTTTAAACCAAAAATTTGGGAGGCATTTGAAATAGATCCTTAGTTTTAAAAAGTTCCTAATATTTCAAACTTTTTCTAATAGGTCTCATTTAACTCTATATCATCTATTTTAACGGAATATGAACATATTTGAATTTAACTACATTTACAAATTAAATAATAAATAGTTAGTTAGACAATTTTAAAATCGAGTGCTTAGCCTATGCAGTCAAAAAAAATTTGAATTATCTATTTGATGATTGAATATAAATTATTTTATTTTTATTTTTATTTATTCAAAAGTTTTATTTTTGCTTATAAATTTGTGAGGTATAATAAAATATTTATTTTTAAATCCATAAATGTAGACTTAAATCAAAGTTGCTGGTATGTTGGCGCTTTGTTTATCAAAGCATATTTTTGTGTTAAAATAAGGCGATTGTTAATCACATTCCTCATATGCCTATCGCATCCCATTTTTGTTTTAAAAAACTCATTCTAGAACTTTACTCGCACCCCATCTCCCCCATTTTGCGGAAGCCGCACTCCGTCTTCATATTCATCGAGCTGCTCTTGTCTCTGACATATTTCTCGTGTCATCTTACTCTATTAGCTGTCTCACACACATCAGTATGGGATATTTTCGGGGGCGGCCAAAAAATATCGGGGTGCGACAAGAAAAAAATGAGGTGCGATTATATTTTCAGATTACGATTAACAATAGAGTGCGAATAGCTAAAACCGGATTGTGATTAACAATCGCCAAAAATAAACGGTAGAAAGTTATTAAAGAGACCTATTTAGAAAAAGTTTGTAATATTAGAGACAGATTTCAAAATTTTTAAAGGTTAAATAAACACTTCTTTCAAATAGCTCCCAAAAGTTGGAACTGCTTTAAGTATTTTGTCATAAATAAATATATACTATATAAACGAACCTTCTGAAAATGGCCAACGTTGTTGGTGCTATCCACGAGATGAGCCGCCTTGCCAAAGAAGGTGTGGACTCCGGTAGCAATAACAATGGCCTCAATCTCTCCTTGCTTGCATGTGGAGCCGGAAAACACCCCGTCCCCTGGATTCTTCGTCACCGGGAGCGATTCGCCGGTGAGTGCCGACTGATCAATCTTGAGCGGGTCGCCTTGAAGAAGCCTCGAATCAGCCGGAATAATATCGCCAAGCTTGATGCTAATAATATCGCCCGGGACCAAAATGGCTGCGTCCTGCTCCGACCACCGGCCGTCCCTCAGAACCCTGGCCTTCGGCGCCAGTCCGGCCATCAATGCAGCCGCCGCATTGCCTGCGTTGTTCTCCTCTATGAAGCTGATGGTGGAGTTGATCAATAGGAGGATGATGATGCCCACAAAATCCTGCCAATCCGGCGGCTGGCCCTGCACTCATTCTTTTCATTGTAAGTGTCTACTTGTAGAGAAAGAGAGATTGTGTGTGTGTGTGTGAGGCAAAAATTTTATGTATGTCTGGGACTATGTTGACACGTGTGGTATTCAGATTTGTGCGAAATTGTAGGAACAAGTCAAAAAATTCAGATATAGCTAGATTATGTCAGAGACAAATGAATTATCTCAGATATGTCTTGATTATCTAGAAAACAAATAATTGATTATCTTAAAAACAATTCACTTATCTCTAAAACAATTCACTTATCTTAAAAACAATTTCAGATATAGCTCATCACACTTGTTTTCACCATTCTTCTAAATGAAAAACTTCACTCACAAAACTGCTTATGCACCTAGCATCAACCATTTGAGTGACCAGAAGAGTAGCAACATCATGTAAATAGCTAGAAAGATCACTCTTCTTCTTCTCGAAGCAACATCATGTAGGTGTAGAGAAAGACGTGAGTGCAAAATGGGGAGGGAAATAAAGCTGAATAATGCGTGCCCCAACTCTTTACACATGTCAACATCTGATGAGCCCTGGATACAGATCTGTCTCCGAAACTCAGACACAAAAATTACACGCGAGTGAGAGAGTGATGGATTTACCCCTCCATTTGCAAGAGCAATGGCCATTAGTGCGGCGCACTCCATGACCCAAGACAGAGGGTTCCACATGAAGCCCAAAAATTTGAGGAGTTTGCTTTCCTGCATTTTTTTTTTGGGAAGCAAAAAAAAAAGAATGAATAATGAATTCATAGAGAGAGAAATTAAGGCTCCATTTAGGGTGCCTTATCTTCACTGATCAAACGGTCACGACCGTATGAAATTAATGTCCGGTTCATACGATCTTAACCGCTTGACCGGTGAAAATAAGTCCCCCCCAAAGGAGCCTAAGATTGAGATTACTCTGAAGATTTTCTAGCCTTCTTCTCTTCGAGCTTGTTGGGGCCGAAAATGGCCAGGCGTTCTTCGCCTTCGGCTTCCGTGAGACCCTCTTTCCTGCATTTGAGCAATTCGAACACCTCCTGCATCGGCGCATTCTCCTGAACCGCACAAACAAGGCACGAATCTCAGATTTTCCTTCAATTGAACCCCACATCGGAATACCGAAACGAAACATCAAGAGCTAAACCAGATTGAATTAAAACAGAACAAAAGATCCGGCGAAGACGCAGAGATCGAAGCTTCCTCCATTGAGATCTGCTAGCTATTCCAATGGGGATTGAATATCTATCTATCTCTCAAAGGAAGAAAGGGAGAAGAAGGATAAGAGAATGCTTACGAGATCGACGTTCTCATTCTTAATCTGTTCCAGAGAGATGGAAGCCATCTCGCCGTCGGCGAAGGGGATGGATCGATCGGGAAAAAAAGAGGGGGGAGGAGGCGGAGATAAGGAGACGGGAGACGAAGCCGATCGCGCCGCTCATAAATCGGGGATGATCGGCGACGCTTAAAATGAGCGCTTCCCGCGGAAATTCCTGCGCTCCTTCAACATTTCATTAATTAAAATTCTCTGAAAACGTGGGCGCTTCTTATGGCTATGCTTAGCTCGAATTTAGGAAATTTTTTTACCCGAATGGAAATATATTGTTATTTAATATTTGGATTCTTTTATTTTTCATCTATTTTCATTCCGTACTCTTGGACGAGATTCCGAAGTTTTTTTTTTAATATACATATATGTTTATAGAAGATTCCTCTTTTAATACTATTATAATTTAAATATATATATTTGGTCATATTTATCAATTTATGGATAGGGAATTAGGGATCTCAATATTTGAATATTATATTGCATTACTTTTGTATATTATAATTCCAAAGAGGTAGAAAATTGCATTTGAATAATTAATAATACAAGTGTTAGACATGGGGCTTTGCCCCGACGGTCTATCGCAGGCAGTGCCTCGACCACAACATATACGGAGTTCAGTCCCTATAAATTAAGGAATTGATATTAGCAGTCCTTAAATGGATATTCGCAGTCCAAAACGAAATGGAAAATCCTCCTTTATAAAACCCCTTATTATTTAGCTCGCAGCCCATGTTTAGGTTTAACTGTTGCCCACCCCCGACGCTGTCTCCTTCGCGATCCCAACCTCGCCGGAACCTGTTCGCCCCGGACGCCACCTCCTCAATCGATTTTGCCCTCCCCGAACGGTGGCTCCTCCTCTTTGCACCTGGACACCGTCGCCCCTACTATAAAAACGCCGACTCCTCTTTGCGTCGGACATCGTCGCCCCTGCTTCAAAAAAGCCGACGACTTTCTCTTCTTCCCCAAACAGCGGCGTACTCATTCGATTTCACCCTCCTGGAATAGCGTCCTCTTCTTCCCCATAACTGGTGCCGGTGAGGCCGATGATAATATGAAATCAAAACTGACTGAAGAACAGATCAAGACATAGAAATGAAAGGTAAACTTATAAAAGCTTAACTTCACTATATATCTGCTTTAAAAGGTATTGATTCTCAGTGTAATTTAGAGTTGCAGGATTTGTAATTCCGAAAGGATGGAGAATTTATGTCTACACATGTGAGATTAACTATGATCCTTATATCCGGAGCCGCTGAGCTTCAATCCAGGGAGATGGATGGTGATAAATTCTTTATGAGGAAGTAAAATCAAAACTGTTTTTGCTTGGAACATAAACATTTACGTGTTTTTTTGTGTTTGTTTCTTCTTGCAGATGATCGCAACGAAGGCGCTAAATCAACAATTTTGCTCATTTTTAAATTTTGTTGTTTGAGATTTTTTTTTTGTATAATTGGTCTTTTTTTATTTAATTCTACTAAAAAATTTTTTTTGGACTGCGAGTTTCATTTTGAACTACGATTATAATCTATGGACTGTGAATATAAGTGGGCTGTGAATATCCATTTAAGGATTGTTAATATCAATTCTCTAAATTTAATTAATATAGCTTAAAATGAACATATTATTTAGTATTTAACCTTAATGCAAATATTATCATGCATGTTAAATCAATTTTAATAAAATATATGAGCTTAATGATAACTCCTCGAAAATGCCGCTGGCATGTCTAATGACAGCCTTTTTTTAAAAGACTGTTGACATGTGTAATTACATAAATAGACATTGTATTTTATTTTATTTTAAATATATTATAATATATGTTAAGTCATTAGAGTAAACGAATAAGGCTATATATGGCATTTTTCAATGTTGCACCAAAGCCAACTTTTCGCTTATAATAATGAAATACTAGGCAAAACTTTTGGTTCAGTCTCTACAATTTAGTCACTTTATGGACTAGGTTCCAAAAAAAAGAGCCTGAAATTGATTCATAAACTTACTATGCTTCTATTTCACATTTTTTTCATCTAATTTTTAACAGAATGTTGTGCTAATTATTTCTCTTCTTCATTTTAGTGAGGAGGAGAATACTTGAGAACCAGAGAAGCATGGATATATGGACTCTGATTTCAGTTAAAACTAGAGACGATTAAGAAGAGAAGGTTGGCGAAAAGCTCGTGAATAATGTCATTGAAATTCCATTTGATTTATTTGCTGAGATTTATAGGATGCCTCCATAAGAGATAATAGGGGAGAAGAATTGTGGTGAAATTAAAAATCAATAAGAGAAAGGGAACAGCATTGTGTGTTTGATGAAAACCAGTATTGTTATGGTCTAGAACAGACAAGTGATTATATATTCACGAGATGAGCGGGATGATGTTACGACAAACTTTCTCGAGTATGTGGAGGTTGATTACGAGGGAAAGCTCGGGAGGAGTACGAATTCGGAGAGAACAAAGATGCAAAAAACTTTGGGATCAAATCAATGGATGAGTCTCAATCCATCGTTGATGAGGTTCAAAAGCGCGGATATATTACATTACGTTTAATTAAAACGCATGACCAATGGCTCTCAGACGCCTTTTGCGCATATTTAGACATTATTCTATCGTATGCACCTAATCAATCTTATCGAATGCGCCCAAATATGCAAGTAATTTCATATATCTCAAAGTATATTTGAGCATATATTATTACATCTTACTATCACAATTGATTCAAAATTTCTTTGTAAGATGTCTCGTTTAGTACTAATTTATTTTAAGAATAATTTTAATCATATTTATGTATATTGTCTCATATTTGTAAATCAAATTACATAACTCTGTCATACTAAAATTTCATATATGTTCACATTTTTAATAGTAAACTCTATGCACTTGATGAAAAGTAATATAATAGAGAATAAATTATTAGTAATAACCGGTTCCGATGACTCTAAAATTTCAAAACCTTAATTTTAATAATTAGATCCGAATTACTCTGTTTTAATTTTTTAGATCCAGAACCGAACCGAAAACCAGGAAAACCAACCCGAACTGCTCGGTCTTGTTCTCGATTTTTCGATTATTTTTGCACACCTCTATATATAACCAGTTAACTATTAGTTTATGAGCACAAAAGATAACACTAGGAGAAGAAGATTTAAAACAGCTCACGATACTTTTTATTTCAGAATTACCTGCTGCTTTTATAGGCAAGTAGGAGTACAATAGATATATACAAAAGTGTTTTATACGGCAGTTTAAATACAGGGGATATACTCTAACTTAGTTATTACATAATGCTAGAATTACACAACTCAATATACAATTTTATTACATCTCTCTTAAGTTGGGTTAGCGTGTACTCCCATTTGCTTCCTTAGCGCCATAAACCGTGCCCTAGGCAGCGATTTTGTTAGAATATCTGTTAGTTGGTCCTCGCTCCTGCAATAAGCGATTTGGATGCTTCCTTGCTCTATATTTTCTTTGATAAAGTGTTGTCGTAGATCAATACATTTGGATTTGTGTCGCGTAAGGGTATTTTTTGATAAGGTGATAGCAGACATGTTGTCGCACTACAGTATGATAGCTTCTTCTTCTTTCTTTCTAGTGATTTCTTCCATGATTCCTCGTAGCCAAGTTGCTTCACAACTAGCAGCACTAAGAGTCATATATTCGGCTTCTGCTATCGAAAGTGCCACAGTCTGCTGCTTTTGAGAACTCTAGGTACTGAGATTTTGCCCTAACATGAATAAATACCCACTGGTGCTTTTTCTATCTTCCAAATCTCCACCCCAATCTGCATCACTAAAGCCATGTAGATGAAATCCCTTATCTCTGCCAAAGAACAATCCATATGTGAGGGTTCCCTCGATATAACGTAGAATGTGTTTGATTGCAACAAAATGTAGCTTAGTGGGGGCAGCTAACAAATCGGGAAACAATGTTAACATCATTCTATATATAGGGGCATGTATTGCACAAATAGATTAAAGATCTTATCATAGATCGATATATCTCCTTTGTCATACAGTCTTCAGTTCTACCTTTTGCTAATTTCTCATCTTTCCCCATAGGAGTGAGTGATGGATTACAATCACTCATCTTAAACTTCTGTAATAATTCTTTTGCATATCTATTTTATGAGAGAGATGTCATTTGGAAGTTGGGAAACTTGAATGCCAAGGAAATAATTCATATGCCCCAAATTTGTCATTTCATACTTCATTTCCATCTCGTATTGAAATTGTTGTAATAGGGAAGTAGAATTTCATATTATCAAAAGATCATCAACATAAAGGCCTGGAATGAGAAATTTATCTTCAGTTCTTCTAGAGTATAAAATTGGTTCATTTTTGCATTTTGTAAATCCATTGGCTTGCAAATATTTATCTATATTTGCATTTCATAGTGATACACGTGAAGTTGGAATTGAGCTGTATATGCCAGAAAAAATCTGATTGTGTGCATTCGGACTACTGGTGCATATGTTTCTTCATAATTTCTTCCATATTGTTATGTGTATCCTTTTGCCACTAGTCGGGCTCTCTGCCATGATATTGAGCCATCTTCATTATATTTGATTTGATATATTCATTTTAGTCCCACAGTTGCCTTTTCAGAAGGTTTTAGTGACTAAAGTCCAAGTATTGTGTTTGTTGATCATATTAATTTCCTCTTCCATTGTTTGCTTCCATTCTAGTACTCTGTTGGCTTTAGCAAAGGTGCGGGGTGTTGAGTTATAACATATAAGAGTTGATTCACTTGTTTGATATATCTTCTAAACTTCTCATTTCTAGGGACGATGATGAGTCTAAGCTTGATTCATATAAAGGTTCCTCTTCTTGTTGAGGTCGTGGCTGAACAAAGAGAGGAGGATGGATGGATTGATTATCAAGTAATGAATCAGCCATGCTTCTTTGAATTACATGAGTAGGCTGGACTGAGTCCAATTTCCAGGTGCCTGATTCATTAAAACTAATACCCTGAGATATTAGCAATTTTCTGTCTGTTGGATCAAACAGACGATATGCCTTGGAGTGTTCATTATATCTAATGAAGTTGCATTATTTGCTCTTTCTATCCATTTTCTCTTCTCTTCCCTTTTGTAACAGCATATATATAGGGCAAACCAAATACTCGTAGATGTTGTACAAAAGATTGTCTTTGAAACAATTATTGATATGGTGTAGAATTGTGAAGTGGTTTTGTTGGAACTCTATTAAAAATATGAACAGCTGTACTTACAGCTTCAGCCTAAAATTTCTTTGATAGAGCTTTATTCAGCATCATTATTCTAGTCATTTAAACAATTGTATGATTTTTTCTCTCCACAGCACCATTATGTTGGGGTGAATATGGGGTTGTTAGTTGTCTCCTTATACCACTGTCATCACAATAAGCATCAAACTATTTGGAGGTAAATTCTCCTCTCCTATCAGTTCTAAAACATTTGATTGACTGACTAAATTGATTGTCCGCCTCTATTTTGAAAGTTTGAAATAGTTGGAATGTTTCTTCCTTAGTGGTTATAAAATACACTCATATGTATTTGTTATAATCATCTACTAATAAGAAGTAGTAACTCTTACCTCCAATTGATTTAGTCGATGTTGTCCCTCACAGATCTCCATTTATCAACTCTAATGGATGAGTTGAGCTCCCTTTAGTAGAAAGAGGAAAGGGTAACTTGTGTGTTTTACCTTCAACACAACTAGAACAGAACTTCTTATTTTTGATAATTGATGGTAGTCCATATACTAATTCTTTTGTCATCATGAGATAAATTGGTAGAGTATATAGATGTCTCAGTCAATGATGCCATAACATGTTAACACTACATTCTTGAGTACAGGTGAGAGCAGTACTTGGTGTATAGACCGCTAAATCCAAACAAAACACCTTATTTTTACCTATGATTGCTAAGACTACAGGGGACTCTGTTTCTACCTCTGTGATGTGGCAGTAATTTTGTATAAAGGATACAGGATACCCTTTTCGAAGTAATTGTCCTACACTCAATAAGTTCTGTGTTACTTGAGGAACATATTGAACATCTGCAATTTGTTTTATTTGTCCTACATGTGTTTTATATTGATTGTCCATTTAACTTCTATTTTGGAAGCTTTGTCATTACCCAGATACACTTCAGATTTGTATGATTCATTCAACGTTGCAAATTGTTCTTTTTGAAAGGTCAAATGAGTTGAACAGCCACTATCTATATACAATAGATTTGTTTGTTGACTTTATATTTTCAGACAAGAGTAAATAGGATATCTATAGCTTTTACCCCTTTCTCTTTTTAAACAAAATGGGAGGATTTCTTATGTCAGTAGTCTTTATCAGTGTGGTTAGGTATTTTGCATTTTTTAAATCTTGCATAACAATCTCTTGAATTATGAGTTGTCTTGTTACAGATGATGCAATATGTAGAAGAGTGGCCCATACCTTTTTTCTAGTATTGTATTAGACCTCTTCCTTTACCTCTACCTCTACCTGGTTTCACCCATGGTTGAGTAGTTTTACTTTCTATTTTCTTAAAAGGTTGTTGATAAGACTCTCCTTTTTGTTGTACCATACCCGTCTTGGATATCTTTTTTTTATATTTTTAAGGCTTGACTCAGATTTGGAGAGTCTCTTCCCAAATGATCTCATGTGATTTTAAAGAGGCTACAACTTCTGCCAATGGCAATTTATAGATGTCCTTAGACTCCTATATAGCTGTGACTACTGGGTTAAAGGAACTTGGTAGGCTCTTTAGAAGTTTGAGAACATGTTTATCCTCAACTATATCTCTGAGGGCACTTATCTGATTAATCAAATTAATAACTTTAGCAAAAAAATCTTGAACAAATTCACCTTCTTTCATGGTTATAGAATCCAATTTAGTCCATAATGTTTGAAGTTTTATTGCCACGACTTTGGGTGATCCCTTGTATTCTTCATTGAGGATATCTCAAGCTTCTTTCGCAGTTTTTGCACTCATAATTCGTGGGAAAATAACTTTTGTGACACCCCGTTGAATTAATATGAGTGTCTTTGCATCTTTCATTAATACTTATTCTCTTTTAGCTAAAGTAATTTTAGTTTTTTTATCTATTAGTGTTGCTCCAGGTCCCTGCTTCACCAACTCCACAAACCCTATAATTTGAACACCGTGTGTATCTGTGCCCACCAGTGTTGATATTTATCACCATTAAACACAGGAACTGAGGAGTGAGATTGTGAGGAAGTAAAAGAGGTAGATGATGAAGCCATCATTATGCAATTTAGAGTCTGCAAAAACTCTATATAAGAACAAGAGACTCTGATATAATTATTAGTTTATGAGCATACAAGATAACACCAAGAGAAGAAGATTTAAAATAGCTCACGATACTTTTTATTTCAGAATTACCTGTTGCTTTTATAGGCAAGCAGAAGTACAATAGATATATACAAAAGTGTTTTATACGGCAGTTTATAGGCAAGCTGTATAATGCTTGTAGTATGTAATAACTAAGTTAAAGTATATCCCCTGTATTTAAATTGTCGTATAATATACAGCCTAATATACTATTTTATTACATTAACAACTTACCTAAATAAAAAAATTCATGCTGGTGATTTTTTATGTTGAATTCACACAAATGGGTTGGTTAAGTTTGGATTGCTTATAATTAATAAAATATTCTCTCGTACATGATTGCATGCCCTCTTTCTAAACTAAATCATGTGCTTCATTTTCATTTTATAGGCATTGTTTATACACAGACTTTTTGGTATATGTTGAAGGGTGGAATGTGTTAGAACGTTGGTTCTGCATCCCTTGATTTGAGAATAACATATTATAAGTTGTATTTGATAGATTTTACTTCTTTAGCTTCTTCCCAAACTGTCTCTCCACCTCGACGTGGAATCTCCAGAAATAACCTCATCTTTGGTCTCAATAGCATAGACCCAAAGCTTTCTCGAAAAATCATCAATGAATATCACAAAGTAGGATGCTCCTCCTCTTGTCTGGACCTTCAGTAGTCTGCAAACATCAGTATGTATGAGCTCCAGCTACTCGGATCTTCTAGTGGAGATGAGGCTCTAGAATGAAACTCTATTTTGTTTCTCAATCATGCAGTTGTCGCACCTCTCCAACTGATCTACAGATAGATCAGTGATCATTTTATTCCTGAAAAAAAATTGAAGGTCCTTCTAGCTAATATGACATAGTCTCTTATATCATAAGAAGGTGGATGATCCATCTCCATCCTCTAGCAACTATGAGTAATCCTCTAATCAGTTTCCAAAAATCTCCACTAAAGACACTGAGGTGTCCCTCACTGCCCAGTTTCCCGACTAAAATTAGGTTGAAGCGAATTTCGGGTACATGTCGTACATCCTTCAGAATTAGCAAATCTCCAGTTCGGGCCCTCAGGTGCATGTCTTCCATCTCGATGACTTTAGATGTGTCACCAGTTCCTATTCTAAGAACTCCACAGTTGTGAGTCATGTAAGTGGCAAATAACTCTCTAGTGTGGGAGACTTGTGCAGAAGCACCTGAATCTACAATCCATCTCTTATCATCGTACGGAAGTACAGCAGTGACGCCATCTCATACAATGATGACATTCTCCTCCTCTGCTGAAGTGGTGGTTGTCGTGTGTGTGTTCATCTTCTCAATTGAACACTCTCTCTTCTTCTTCTGATTATTCTTCAAAGTGTAACAAAATTTTTGAATATGACTCTTCTTGTGGAAATAGTGACACTCCACATTTTGGTAGCAAGCCTCTCGCTCTTTATTTGTCTCCTCTCGCTCTTTATTTCTCCTCTTGCTCATGCCTCTCCCTTGGGCTTGGTGTGGAGGACATTAGCTCATAAAGAAGAGCTTGAATGTTCTTGTGATTTTCTTCGCACTTCTTCGTTCAGGATGTCACTCTTGACAATCTTCATAGTAATGATGACACTGAGTGAGGAGTTGATCAGAGAAACTTTGATCATATCTCAAGAGTCTGGAAGAGACTTCAATTGCCACAATGCACTGATCCATAATCCTTAGGAAGATGCTCCTTCATATTCCTTCTTGGATATAGATTAGGGCTTTTGCATCCCTTTTAAGATTATCAGCATACACCTTTTTGTGTGGTTCATCTCAGGTAGCTAAGGGATTTTCAAGTGTGGGTTGAGGATTACTTTCCTCAATGATACACCACAGCCCTTGTGATACAAACAGCGTGCACATTTGAAATTGCCAAAAATCGTAGCCCTCCCCTTCAAACACGGGTGCTACGGAAGGAGAATAAAGGAAGTTGTGTGTTGAATTGCTGGATGCATGATGCCATATGATGAGAACTCAGTGAGACCAAACTGAGGAAGGAAATGATTTCCACAAAACAACCTCCTCACACACACCTTGGGCATCTCATGGCAGATAAAAATTCAGCAACCTCCCTCTGATACTACGAAAAAAAGCATGAAAATTGCAAAATGAAGAGGGGGAAGGGTAGACGGTACTACCACATTCAATTAATAAAGAGAAAGATTACAAACTGATTTAGGATACAAGGGAGAAGCAACAAGCATTCACCTTCTTCCTCTCATACCACAGATACAAGACAGCCTCTATATATATAAAGGCTGAACACAAAGCAGGGGGGAAACTAGTAAATAGACAGCATACAAGTACAAAAAACAAGCTAATAAAATAACACTCCTTGACTGTAGGTCATAATCAAAGCGGCCAACTTTTTCGAAGTAAGCTAAAACTAGAGTTGCCATTTATGGATTAAGGGGGAGTGTAAAACCAAAGCCAGTAAACGACAGAGAGAAAACATATAATCCAAAAAAGGAAATATGAGCAACATAAGAAGATAATAAAAAAATAAAAGATCAAGAAAGAAAGAGACAGCATAAGCCAAAGCCAAGAAGAAGAAGAAGAAACTGACCTAAATAAAGCAGTGCAAGGATAAGAACCAGCCACTTAAATAGATAGGAATGTGTCATGTATTTTATTCATGTAATAAAAGACAAAAGTATACTGTTATAAATAGGTTCAGCCCAATATAACAGCATGTATTTTTGAAATGAAATAGAAATTGCTCTGCATTTCTCCTCCAAAATAAAATTACACAATTGCTTTTACACATAATACACAGAAGGCAGCGGCCCTCATGATTACAGAAAACCCAAACCAAAATATACACATTAGACACACTCATCTTATACAAATGTTATCTCATCTACCCATCATTCTTCCCACCTCAAATTGCAAGCACTATCAGCAAAAAGGCATGCCTTTCTTCAGCATTTTAGTAAAAATCCAACTAGAAACGCTTGGCCGGTTGCTGAATTCCGCTTCTCATCATCGCGCAGAATTCTTCATAGTTGATCTTTCCATCCTGCAAATTACCATAGCATCCATGTCAAGAACAACAACATAATGCAATATACACACACACACACACACAAGGTTAATTATCGGGACATCCTCTATAAGTTTTCATAACTACAAAGACTTGCAATCAATATTTCAAAAAAAAACAAATATCTCACCTATAATTGCTCCGTTTTGGATGTAAAGCAATAAATCAGCCAAAATATTTTATGATTTTCAAATATATAATTTATTCTAAATTAATTTTCTAAGTTTACACGTAGATATTCTCATTCTTTGTAAATCTGAGTTATTACAAAGGGTGGACTTGAATAACATAAAATATTGTAACTGGTTTTATCACTTTCCATCTAAAATTTTATCACTTCACAAAGGGTGGACTTTATATTCTCTCTCACTCTCTCCAATTTTATCCCATTAATTTTTGTAAGTTTAGTACTTGGTGAGACAAAAGTTTTCACAAAAACAACGAGTATTATCGTGTTAAGGCACGGGAGAACCTCATACACTATTGCATTTTCCATTTCATAAAGCAGTCCCGAGTTTCAATTCTTAACTTTCACGATTTAACAAATTCACCATCTATCTCACCAAATTAATGTAAGGTAACTAGAATTGTACCAAACCCGGGTACAACAAACTATAATTTTACTAGAGTTATGCTAGATTTTTATGCGTCCATACTTGCAAAAAAAGTTTCAAGCTTGGGGACTCATTACAAAAAAAAAAAGTCCTTCCCAAAAAAGAGAAACTATTCATCAGATTTGCACTCACATTATCTGTGTCAACCTCAGATATTATTTCCTTTATTGTTGATGCATCACTCATTCCATGTTCCTCCATTGCCGTTTCTAGTTCATCTCTCGTAATGAATCTGAAAAAGAAACAACACAAAGAATGATATTGCATGCAAACATAAAACACAGTTAGTTAATATTTCATGCTCCTGGGTCACTCAACGGAAAGGAAGAAATAGTATCAAGTTTCATAAATCCGATCACAAATACTAGCTAGAAAGACTAACCCGCTGCTATCTTTATCAAAATACTGAAAGGCGCTGTACAAATTCTCCTCCCTTTCGAGTTTATGCCTATGCATTGTAGCAGTAATGAACTCTATGTAGTCAATGGTTCCATTGCCATCTACATCGGCCTGAGAGCGAGAAATTATAAATCTATTCAATTATAAGACAGCGAAAGTAAGTAAAGGAACCGGCGTGCATTTTAATATGATATGCATCAACTTACAGCATCCATGAGCTGCTTCACTTCGAACTCCGAAAGCTTTGAACCTAGCCTCGCTAAACCCGTCTTCAGTTCTTCATACGTGATGGAGCCACTGTTGTCGGTGTCCATATTCACAAACATTTGCTTTAGCCCCTTAATTTCTTCCTCTGAGAGATTTTCCGCAATAACCTTAAATTTTTTCAGATAACAACAACCTGATTTAATGTAATGTAATGTAATGTATGTAATGCAAATGTAATAAGAAGATGGATTAAGCAGACCTTCAAGGCCAGTTTCTTTAGTTTGTTCATCGCGCGGAATTGCTTCATCCTAGACAGAACTGCGATGTCTATAGGTTTATCAGATGCCTCTCCGCCTTCTCTAATCCAAGGATGTTCTGCAATAGAACAAGACAGGCAGTAATTTTGAGCATGCAAGACATTTTGTGGCACAAGAAACACAGTTTAGACAAAAACATTGACACTAACCAAGAACTTGAGCTGAAGTAATTCTCTTTTTCGGATCCAGGTTCAACATTTTTGTAACCAGATCCTTGGCACTACTTGAAATAGAAGGCCAGGGTGCACTTTCAAAATCAATGATGCCTTGCAAGGTAGCCTCAAATATTCCATGTTTGTTTTCTATGACAAAAAAAAAAAAAAAAGTTACCGAGTTGAAATGCAATATAGCAATCTCATGGCATGCATAATATAGAGTAGAAATCATGAATACCTGCCCAGAAAGGAGGTACACCACTGAGAAGAATATAGAGAATAACACCTGCACTCCATATATCAGCTTCTTTCCCATAGCTACGTTTGAGCACATCAGGAGCCATATAAAAAGCGCTTCCCACAACAGCACTATAAACCTTTCCTGCTTGAAGTTCATGGAAACATCAGAACTTAATGATGCGCAAAAAGTAAATTCATAATAGAAGTGTTGGCAGAAAATATAACATTGACCAATGTCAATGACTAAGGTTCTGTTTGGCTCAGCTGCAGCGACGGCAGAAACAGTGGTGGGAAGCAGTGGTGGAATAATCAGCTGTTTTGCAGAGTGGTGCCAGAATCTGTGAATCTGTTTGGAAGAACAGCGTTTGCAGTGCTGTTTATATACATTATATAACTTAATATATTTAATATAATAATATGTTAGAATATATATAACTTAATATATATAACTTAATATATATAATAATAATTTAATATTAAAAATAATAATAATAAAAAGGCAGTTGCATTTTCTGAGTCGCGGAAGGGATTCTGCGACTCAGAAAACACCGGCCACCGCTCAAAAGAGCGGTGGCTAATGCAAAAACGCCGCGCCAAACAGCGCCTAAAATATACATAATAAGTGTTTATAGAAAATTCAAGTGAAAGTGGCGTGCAGCTGGCAATCAAATATATATATATATATATATTATTTGCTGTAT
Organism: Platanthera zijinensis; assembly: GCA_039513925.1. Lineage (NCBI taxonomy): Eukaryota > Viridiplantae > Streptophyta > Magnoliopsida > Asparagales > Orchidaceae > Platanthera > Platanthera zijinensis. The sequence goes on from CM077082.1 coordinate 32,584,751, forward strand.
TGTGGTGGTTTGATCAAGTCAAAAGCAAAAAAAAATCAATATATTTATATATATATATAATATTACCGGAATTGGTGCAGGCTGAAATCTGTATTGGCGTGATTTGATTTGTTTCTTTCTCTCTCTCTCTCTCTGCCACGTGTCTCTTCCCACTTGGTTGGTGGTGCTTATAAATGGGATCCGGATCCAACTCCATCTAGTGGAGTTCTTATTTTGCGGATTAATGGGGCTGAATCAGAAAAAATGGTGAACATGAAAGTTGTAGATATCCCCGACACGAATAACTTTCATGTTGAACATTTTTTGATTTGAAGTCGTTTAGATCTCCGATTTGGGCCCCGAAAAAAATCTGTTCGAAAAATATTAATTTAATATTTTTCGAACAGATTTTTTTCGGGACCCAAATCGGGGATCTAAACGACTTCAAATCAAAAAATGTTCATCATGAAAGTTATTCGTCTCGGGGATATCTACAACTTTCATGTTCACCATTTTTTCTAATTCCATCTCATTAATTCGCAAAAGGGGAACTCCATCCCCTAGAGTTTCCGCGGGGGATCCGGATCCATTTATAAGGATCCGGATCCCCTGGAGTTCCTATTTGAACTTCAGGGGTGGAGTTCCGATTTTGCGAAGTAATAGAGCGGAATCAGAAAAAATCGTTAACATGAAAGTTGTAGATATCTCCGAGACGAATAACTTTTATGTTGAACAATTTTTGATTTGAAGTCGTTTAGACCCCCGATTCGTCTCGGGGATAACAGCAAAACCTGCGGACAGGTTTTTGCAAGGCCGTGAACAGGACCACATGCGGCGGCTACAAATTGCGGACAGCAGTTCGGCCTGAATAGAGAGTAAAAATCCGAGCGAATATTGCTGCTTGTATTTTTGCGAACAGAAATATCAGAGGTGGCGGTCTCCTATTGGCAAATAGGAGAGTTCATACAAAGGTGAAACAGTTTAGCGGACTGTTCTTTTGTGGACAGTTCTTAGCCAACGCCAAAGCTATGTGCAGCCCCTTGCGGACTGTTTTTTGCGGAAAGCACCTTGCGAGTAGCATCCCTGCGATCTTCTCCTTGGCGGATTAAATTTGCGGACACAATTCCAGTGTCTTCGGTGGTTAGAAGTGTCGAGTTTGAAGTTGTAATAATTGTGCATGTGTTGAGTTTTAATTTATAAAAACAAGTGTTTGTAACTTATTTTGTAATCCCTTGTTGTTATAATCAAATAAGTTGTTTGCTCTTTTCTTGTGTTGTGCCCATTGTATTTGCTTCCAACAGTGGTATTAGAGGGAGGTTGCGGACCTTGAAAGTCACTCAGATGAAGTGAAGAGCACGTCGCGATGGAGATGGTAAATGCTATGCCGGGTCAAGTTCCCAAGTTGACGAAGACTAACTATGGGAACTGGAGCATTCATATGAGAGTCCTCCTAGCATCAAAAGAACTATGGGAGATAGTGGAAGATGGATATGAAGAGCAAAATGTTGAAACATCCTCGGCCCTTTAAGCGAGTGTGGCTTGCGAGCGCGCGATGCGCTCGGCTAGGTTGCACTGCTTGAACATTCTCGGCCAGAGTCTTACCGGTTTGTCTTAGAAAATTCAGGGGATACCCATCAGTCTCCCTCCTTCAACCACGTAAATAATTATTAAATAAACAAAATAAATAGCCGAAATTTATTTTAGCACTCAATTATATGGACATAGAAAGAAGCATATTTACATGATTCTGGGTCTATTAATCGTCATCCCTTTACGCAGCAATTTTACTCTAGTGAGTTTGGGCAAAAACACAACTATCAGGATATGTGTTTGACATAATTAATAACAATTACGGCCGCGAAGAAAAAAAATACTAATTTGAAACATAAAAATTGATAAAGTTTCTTAGGTGAAATCGTGAAGGACGATTCGTAACCCCGATATTCACGACAGCCACCGCTATGCCAAAGGGACCCTCAGACAACAAAACATAGATAACACAATAGCTTCGTTTATCGCAACTTAGTTGTTCCTGTGAGTTAGGTCAAAAACTCCATTATCATAGAATGTATGTTTGGCAAGACAGATTATGACCGCTACCAAGAAAATAAACTAGTTTTGAGCCTAAAATGTAAGAAATGTGTTATGTGAGATTAGGTGTTCATGAACGAAGATTCATTATCACCGTACCGAGTTCACGACCGCCGCCGTCGCGCCAAACTAAGGCTCCGTTTGGGGGGACTTATTTTCACCGGCCAAGCTGTTACGATCGTATGAACTAGATCTTAATTAAGCTCCGATTCATGCAATCGTAACCGCTTGCCCGGTGAAAATAAACACCCCCAAACAGAGCCTAAGCCAATATCTTCTTTTTCAGATTTGTTCACCACACTAACAATAACTTCCCACTGCAAAGCATTACACCAAAAGCAATTGAAATAGAAATCGTGGCTTATGAAGAAGCAGAGAATAACTTAGGCTTATTTGCTCAGCTGAGTTTAATCAAAAAAAAAAATGTCATTATCATAAAATATATGGTTGGCAAGACAAGGGTTATGATCATTGCCAAGAAAATAAACTAATTTTAAGCACAAAATGCATGAATTTTTTTAGATGAGGTCAGGCCTTCGCGTAATTTTTGGAACCGGAGCCCGTTTCCAAATCTCTGTCCGGGTTGCATATTATTTTGCCGCGTGGAAGAATGAAAGGTGGGGGTTAAATAAAAAAGTAGGTATCTTTGATCTCCTAGGAGATCATTTTTGATCTCTCATATTTGATATCCTAGGAGATAAGAAAAGTAGGTATCTTTGATCTCCTAGAAGATCAAATTTGATCTCCTAGGAGATCACCCGGAGTCCGGACCTAATAATTACCCCAGGCCTTCACGAACGACAAGACACCGGGTTCACGACAGGCCACCACCGCCCCAAACTAAGGCTCCGTTTCAGGGAACTTATTTTCACCAGTCAGGCGGCTGCGACCGCATGAACTGGACCTTAATTAACGTCCGGTTCATGCCGTCGCAGCCGCTTCACCCGTGAAAATAAGTCCCTCCAAAGGCCCAAACTGAGCCTAAGCCTTGGATATCAAAATGCAAGTGAAGCACTAGTGATTTTTAATACCTTCTTCGAGGAAGACGGAGAGGCCAAAATCAGTAGCCTTGAGCATTGCACCTTCATCTTCGGTTGCGAACAGGAAGTTCTCCGGCTTGAAATCCCGGTGAATCACGCCCATAAAATGGCAAGTATTCACCACATTCATAATTGCCCGGAAAATACCAGCCGCCGCCCTCTCTGTATAATGCCCCTTCGCAATAATCCGATCAAAAAGCTCCCCGCCGGCGCACAGCTCCATCACGAGATGAACGGACTTCTTATCCTCATACGAACCCTTGAGTTCCACGACATTTGCTTGCCCCTTCAAGTGCTGCAAGATCTGGATCTCCCTCTTGACGTCCTCCCTGTCATCCGCATCGAGAATCTTCTTCTTCGAGATGGATTTGATGGCATAAAACTCACCGGTGGCGATCTCCTTGCCGAGGTAGATGACGGCGAATTGGCCGCGGCCGAGCTCTTTGTCGAAAGTGTAGTAGCTGCGGACATCCTCAAATGGCTTGCCGAGAATGGCGTCGTCGGTTGGGTCATTTTTGGAGGGAGATGGGGAAAGTGGGTTTGGCTTCGCCGGAGAGGGCGGAGCGTGGTGGATTTCCGTCGGCGGTGGTGAGGATTCCATCGGTTGGGTCGTCGGAGGCGAGGGCGGTCTTGGGTGTTAATCGCGTCTCTTTCCAGTTTTTTATAACCGGCGTTCATCGTCAAAACCAGTTCTACAGGCGGATGTGAGTGTTTTGTGGGATTTTAGTGGTAGGGTATAATAAAAAAGTATGCACCTCTGGGTAAACTGGGAATCAATTATTACCATTAAATGAAGGTGATTGTTAACCGCAAACCGCTATTTGTTAGTCGCACCTCAAAATTTCATAATTTTTCGCGCCTTTTCGAAATACGCCTTATACATGTAATTTCAGGAAAAGTGTTCAACACGAAAGTTGTAGATCTCGACGAGTTGCATGTACAAGGTGTACTTTGGAAATATGCTCAGATTTTGCGCTTTTCAGAAATACGTCCTGTACATGCAATTTCAGGAAAAGTGTTCTACACGAAAGTTGTAGATCTCGTCGAGATCTACAACTTTCGTGTTGAACACTTTTCCTGAAATTGCATGTATAAGGCGTATTTCAAAAAGGCGCGAAAAATTATGAAATTTTGGGGTGTGACTAACAAATAGCGGGTTTGCGGTTAACAATCACCTAAATGAAACTCTATTTGGGTCCCTAAAGGAAGGAAATTGTTGGGGTTGGCCGCATTTGGTTTGGCGTTTTCACGTCAGTGCGTGAGCAACTGCCGTCGTTAGGCAAAAAAACAAATGTCATGCGACGGTGTTTGCTTCCACTGCGAAGCGAAAAACGGGAGGAATTGCACCGTCTCCAACACCCGCCCCCTACGTCCGTCTCGAACCCCTGCCATGATTCCTCCCACGCCGTCTCCCACGGCCTTACCAAATAAGAAGGTTCAGTCTCCAAATTTGGAAACGGGGGGTTGTGAAGCTGCCACGTGGACTCTTGTGCTTGTATGAGTTTAACTTGGCACTCCTGCCACAGCACGCTTGGAGATTTATTCACAGATCGGTAGGGGTGAGAAGCGAAAATCGAAAACCGACAAAACTGATTTTGACACTGAGATGTCTGGTTCGGTGTCGGTTCGGTTTGGAGCTTTTGAAAATTTAAGCCATACCGATTCGGGTCGATTTTTAAGTTGTAAAAAGCGATCAAACCGAGCCGCAATGACGTTAGTAATTAATATTATAATAATTATAAATTATGAATAGATTAATTTCTATTTTATAATAATTATAAAGGATGTATAGGGTCTATATGGCTATATGAATTCATCACATTCATTTGTTGATCATACATTGTTCTATATATATTTTCAATAATTTCATTGTTTTGATCATAAGTTGTATGTAGATATTTTCAATAATTTCGTTGTTTTGATTAAATATCTAGTTGTTCTTAAGTTTAGGCACTGTTATTCTTCAATCATTTGTTGTTATCTTAGTTTCAAGATTTCATTGAAAAGACTTGTTTACGCAAGCTAAGGATGTGTAAGTGGACTTGTAGTTGATGCATGTATGTGGAATGATCAATAAAGCTTAGCAAATAATATTTGAATGCATAAAATCCAGGCAACTATCACAATAATTTACGTAGAATTTCAATCAAGTTCGATTATTTTTTGGAGTGACGTTAATTAAATTAGCAACTAAAATGAGTTTTGTTAGTCACAATCAATCGTGAAAACAAGCTATTATAGGAGCACGTTCATAATTATATAAGCATTCTGATCCTTACATCAATGTGTTAAGATAATTTTCTCCTAAGTGTGAAAGAGGTTAGCCAACTTTGATCATACTTTTCAAGCATGTGTTTCATGACAAGTATGAAAAGGGTTAGCCATCTTTGACTTGAAATTCAACATGTGCTCTTAAAGGAAGCTTCTAGGAAATTGTCCAAAGGAAGTTTCATGACATGTGTTTTTGACCAAGGGAAGTTTCATGGAAGCTTCATCCACATGCCATCTACCACACCCACCTCTTTGATTTTGGCCCTATAAATAGGGATGAAGGAGGAGGGGTAAGATATCCACTTCTCTCCAAACTCAAGCATTGAAAGATTTCTAGAGAGGCCTTTGCGGCAATCGTCTTAGTTTGGGAGAGCTTTCAGACGTTGTTGTACGACGTTGACAAGGAGTACTTCGCCTACACGGATTGGATCTGGAGTAGATATTGGCAAGGATTCGAAGAGGCATCTTGGAGAGGATTTGTGTAATCTGTCTCATCCGCCGGTCGGTAACTTGCAATTTTTCTGTTACTATTTATTGTATTGTGTAGTGTGAAGCTGGTGAAGATCCTTTGTGGATCGGTGGAGGGAAAGTCTGTAATTTGTGCGTGTGTTTTTCACACACTTTTAGTGGAGGCTTTTCGGGTTGGACTCCGATCGTCCCGTGGTTTTTCACCCAATTGGGTTTTCCACGTTAAAATCTCTGTGTGCTTTTATTCTTTTTGCATTGTGTTATTTTGTTGCGATGGCATACCGCTCAACGCGGTCGCGCAGGTTGCTCGCTTAAAATTTAAAACAGGTGCTCTGGTCGGGATTGATTGCTCGCATTCCCAACAAGTGGTATCAGAGGGAGGTTCGTGATCGAGCAAGTTCATTATCAGAGCAATTATCGAACTGACCTGTCTGAGATTTGAGACGAGCCGATTGAATATTTCAGGTTAGTGATCGGGTGTGGTAGGTGACGACCATTGGTCCGCTCCCTGTTCTCTTTGATTACTTTCCGTGGAATAGTCGGCTCAAAGAACTGAGGTCAGTCCGATCAGTGACAGAGCACGATGGAGTCTACTTCAGGTTCAGGGTCCGAGCAAATGGTGAAACTGAACGGCGCGAACTACCACCAGTGGCACTTATTGATGGAGGATCTTATCTATGTAAAGGGTTGGCATGCTCCTATCTTTGAGGAAATGCCTAAAGATTCGGATCCGGCTAAATGGAAGGTGGAACATCGGAAGCTATGTGGGTTTATCAGACGGTTCGTGGAGCCAAACGTCTACAACCATGTGGCTAGCATCAATGATGCAAAGGATCTGTGGAAGACTCTCGAGACCTTGTATGCCAAGAGCACGGGCATAAACAAGTTATATTTGCTGAAGAAGCTTGGAGAGTTCAGATACCGGGAAGGCTCACCTATTTTGGATCATGTCAACGAGTTCCAGGGGATTATTGATCGTCTGACTGCCATGAAGGTGACCTTTGAAGATGAGGTGAATGCATTGTGGCTACTCAAGTCACTTCCAGACTCTTGGGAGATGGTCAGAGTTTCTCTGATCAATTCTTCCCCCCAGGGGATTGTTTCTATGGAGATCGCCAAGAGCGGGATCTTGAATGAGGAGGTGAGACGAAAGTCTCAGGGGACTTCAGGCTCTTCTTCACGAGCTGACGTTCTCTTTACTGAGACCAGGGGGAGAGGAAGGAGTAAGAGCCGAGGAAGGAAGGAGGACAGGAGTCAGAGTAGGGACAAGTCGAAGTCACGTTATCAGAACGTGGAATGCCACTACTGTCATAAGAAGGGCCACATCAAGAAATTCTGCTACTCGTTGAAGAATGACCAGAGGAAGAAGGGAGTTGCCACTGAGGGCAAAGATGAGGGTCATACGGTAGCCACCGTTTCGATTGAAGAGGACAACGTCATTATTGTTGGCGACGACGTCACGGCTGCACTCTCATGTGACGATCGATGCTGGATCGTTGACTCTGGAGCTTCTGCACATGTCTCCCATAACAGGGAGTTATTTGCCACTTACACCACTCATGACTGTGGGGTGTTGAGGATGGGCAATGGGGATACGTCCAAGGTGCTTGGGCGCGGAGACATGCATTTGAAGACGAGTACTGGAGCCCTACTAGTTCTGAGGGATGTGCGACATGTGCCAGACATCCGCTTTAATCTGATATCTGTTGGCAGACTTGGAGATGAAGGACACCTGAGTGTCTTTGGAGGAGATTTCTGGAAGCTGATCCGGGGATCACTTGTGATGGCCAGGGGTTATAGAGATTCTGGCTTGTACTACATGGAGGGAAGGCCTGAAGCTGCTCAGGCCAACTCCGTCAGGGATGAGACATCCATTTCCTTATGGCACAGGAGGCTGGCACACATTAGCCAGAAGGGATTGGGATGCCTGGCGAAGAAGAAGTTGATCAGTGATATTTCTGATGTTCACTTGGAGAGGTGTGACCACTGCATGGCTGGGAAACAAAACCGGGTCTCATTCCACAGCCACACATCCACTAGGAGATCGGAGCCATTGGAGCTTGTTCACACTGATGTGTGTGGACCATTGAAGGTCCAGACTAGAGGAGGAGCATCATACTTCGTCACTTTCATTGACGACCATTCGAGGAAGCTTTGGGTCTATGTCATCAAGACCAAAGATCAGGTATTCGATACTTTCAGGAGATTCCACGCTGAGGTGGAGAGACAATCTGGGAAAAGACTGAAGTGCATTAGGTCCGACAACGGGGGAGAGTATATTGGTCCATTTGACGAGTACTGCAGGGACCATGGCATCCGTCATGAGAAGACCCCGCCCAAGACGCCACAGCTGAATGGCGTAGCTGAGAGGATGAATCGGACACTGATGGAGAGGATTTGATGCATGCTATCTGAGTCGAAGCTGCCAGGGATGTTCTGGGGCGAGGCTCTTCTCACTACAGCGCATGTCATCAACCTCTCGCCGAGTTCAGCTTTGCAGGAGGATGTTCCTGATAGGGTCTGGTATGGGAAAGACCCTTCTTACAGTCACTTGCGGGTATTTGGCTGCAAAGCCTTTGTGCACGTCCCTAGGGACGAGAGATCGAAGCTGGATTCGAAGACCCGACAGTGTATTTTCTTAGGGTACGGCTATAGTGGAGAGTTTGGGTACAGGTTCTTTGATCCAGTTGAGAAGAAGCTTGTACGTAGCCGTGATGCTGTGTTCTGTGAGGATCAGACTATTGGTGATCCTGAGGGGACAGTTGAGTTAGAGGTTGACTCTCGCACTGCTGCAGAGTCACCTATGGTTGGAGCTGATGATGCTGAGGAGACTGCCGAGCCCGCGCCTGCACATGGAGTTGATATACTTCCGGATCATGATATCACCACTGATGGTGATCCAGGAGTCGCTGAGGACATTATTGATGATGTGCCTGCACCGGGCCCTGAGCCGGCCTTACGGAGGTCAGATCGGGCCAGGCACCCGCCCGCTAGATATTCCGCATCAAAATTCGTCTTGCTGACTGATGCGGGGGAGCCTGAGAGTTATGATGAGGCCGTGGAGAGTACCGAGAAGCGTCAGTGGATGGATGCTATGCAGGATGAGATGCAGTCACTGCAGAAGAACCACACTTATGACCTGGTGAGATTGCCTAAGGGCAAGAAGGCCTTGAATAATCGATGGATCTTCAGGGTGAAGCAGGGAGATTCCTCCACACCTCCCAGATACAAGGCCAGGCTGGTGGTGAAGGGTTTTGGACAACGATAGGGTGTTGACTTTGATGAGATCTTCTCTCCTGTGGTGAAGATGTCATCTATTCGTGTTGTTCTTGACCTCGCTGCGAGACAAGACTTGGAGATAGAGCAGATGGATGTCAAGACCGCCTTTTTGCATGGCGATCTTGAGGAGGAGCTATACATGGAGCAGCCTGAGGGTTTCAGTGTCAAAGGGAAGGAAGGTCTGGTGTGCCGCTTGCAGAACAGTCTATATGGCCTGAAGCAGGCCCCGCGGCAATGGTATAGGAAGTTTGATTCTTTCATGTGGGAGATCGGCTTCAAGAGGACCACCCTTGACCACTGCGTGTTCATCAAGGAGTATGCTCCAGGTGATTTCATCATTCTGCTGTTGTATGTGGAAGATATGCTGATCATCGGGAGGAACACTGCTCGCATTGCTGAGTTGAAGCGACAGTTGAGCTCCACCTTTGAGATGAAGGATCTGGGCGCTGCGAGGACAATTCTGGGTATGCACATTCGCAGAGACAGGGGAGCTAGATTGCTTTGGTTATCACAGGAGCGGTACATCCGCAAGGTGCTGCAGAGATTTGATATGGATCAGGCGAAGAAGGTGAGCGTGCCGCTTGCAGCTCACTTCAGGCTTACCGCTGATCACTGCCCCAGCACACCCGAGGAGATCAAGGCGATGCAGAAGGTTCCGTATGCATCTGCAGATGGGAGCCTCATGTATGCGATGGTGTGTACACGTCCGGATATTGCGCATGCTGTTGGGACAGTTAGTAGATTCCTCTCCAATCCTGGGAGAGAGCATTGGAGCGCAGTGAAGTGGATTCTGAGATACTTGCAGGGGACGTCAGATTTGACGTTGAGATTTGGAGACAGTGAGCCAGAGCTGTTGGGCTACACTGATGCTGACATGGCTGGAGATGTGGATTCTAGGAGATCGACATCAGGGTACATGATTCTGTTTGCAGGGGGAGCTGTCTCGTGGGCGTCGAGACTGCAGAAGTGTGTTGCACTATCCACCACGGAGGCCAAGTTCATTGCGGTTACTGAGGCTGGGAAGGAGTTGCTTTGGATGAAGAGATTCATCAAGGAGCTTGGATTCACTCAGGACCGATACACACTCCTGTGTGACAGTCAGAGCGCTATTCACCTGGGGAAGAACCCCACGTTTCACTCGAGGTCGAAGCACATCGACACTCGGTATCATTGGATACGAGATGTCATGGAGCAGAAAGAGCTTGATCTTCAGAAGGTGCACACTGATGACAATGGGGCAGACATGCTGACCAAGACCGTGCCAAGGGGGAAGTTTGAGCATTGCGTTAGGATCGCCGGCATGGCGGTTCTCTCCACATAAAGCAAAGGGGAGAATAAGTTGTTGGGTACAGTTCCCGTCCTTTGTGGAAAAAGCTGCTGAGTTTGAGTCTCATTAACTCGAGTTTGGTGTTGCTGATCGAAAGTGGAGACATATTGATGGAGGACATGGAGGGAGACAAATTAAAGACTCTGGGGAAGATTATCAGAATGACAGGATTTCTTCACTTAGTCGAAAAGGGGGAGATTTGTTAAGATAATTTTCTCCTAAGTGTGAAAGAGGTTAGCCAACTTTGATCATACTTTTCAAGCATGTGTTTCATGACAAGTATGAAAAGGGTTAGCCGTCTTTGACTTGAAATTCAACATGTGCTCTTAAAGGAAGCTTCTAGGAAATTGTCCAAAGGAAGTTTCATGACATGTGTTTTTGACCAAGGGAAGTTTCATGGAAGCTTCATCCACATGCCATCTACCACACCCACCTCCTTGATTTTGGCCCTATAAATAGGGATGAAGGAGGAGGGGTAAGATATCCACTTCTCTCCAAACTCAAGCATTGAAAGATTTCTAGAGAGGCCTTTGCGGCAATCGTCTTAGTTTGGGAGAGCTTTCAGACGTTGTTGTACGACGTTGACAAGGAGTACTTCGCCTACACGGATTGGATCTGGAGCAGATATTGGCAAGGATTCGAAGAGGCATCTTGGAGAGGATTTGTGTAATCTGTCTCATCCGCCGGTCGGTAACTTGCAATTTTTTTGTTACTATTTATTGTATTGTGTAGTGTGAAGCTGGTGAAGATCCTTTGTGGATCGATGGAGGGAAAGCATGTAATCTGTGCGTGTGTTTTTCACACACTTTTAGTGGAGGCTTTTCGGGTTGGACTCCGATCGTCCCGTGGTTTTTCACCCAATTGGGTTTTCCACGTTAAAATCTCTGTGTGCTTTTATTCTTTTTGCATTGTGTTATTTTGTTGCGATGGCATACCGCTCAACGCGGTCGCGCAGGTTGCTCGCTTAAAATTTAAAACAGGTGCTCTGGTCGAGATTGATTGCTCGCATTCCCAACACAATGAAGAAAAACAAACAAAGCACACAATAAATGTGGAGATAGTGATGTTTAATAGACGTTAATTTTGATCATCACAAATTCTACAAGTGAGCAGTCTTCAATGATTTGTTCGCAAAAAACCGACTAAAAACCGAACCAACCAGGTTAGATTTGGGTCGGTTTAGACAAACTAAAAGTTGAGGCATGTCGGTTCTGTTTCGGTTTGGGTCCAATCCGACCCAAACCGACCGCTCGCAGGCCCGCCGACCGGATTCATTGGTTAGTTATGTCTTTCGTAGCCGTTATTTCCCGACATGGGATTTCTTTAGCGCTAGTCTGGGGCCCCGACCATCCTTATGTTGGGGAGTATTTTTGCTTCTTGAGAGGTGTTGGTGGGTAGCTCTCGGCTTGAGGTTGGGTCTGGGTGGAATATTCAAATCTGGACAGATAGGTGGTTGCCACGTCCTTCGACATTTTGGGTGTTGACGGCATGGTCAAATGCTCCCTGCCCGGTGCGTGTTTCTGAGCTCATGTTGCATGATGGGCAAAGTATGGGAGTCTAAGTTTGTGAGCGGTCTTTTCTCCACGATGGACGCGGCAATGATCCTCTCTTTGTCGATGGGGCGTGCTCCGGCTTCTGTCCGGTGGGTTTGGCATTACTCTAGCAGTGGGGAGTTTTTTTGTTAGGAGTGCTTATCACTTGCTTCGTCAGTCGGGCGGGGCGTCGTCAGTTGCTGGTTTGCCTGATTTGAAATTTATTTGGATGGTGGTTGTTCCACCATGGGTGAGGAATTTCTTATGGACCGGGGAGGCCTGCAAGCGACAGAGTAGGCCAATCGTGGCGCCGGTGGCGCCTTGTGGCCGCGAGGTATGGTCGTAGCCTTGTGGCCGCAAGGCACGGCCGCGGCTGACCGGGGAGGTCGGTCGTGGTGCCGGCAAGCCCCTGCGGCCTTGGAAGGGACAGCCACGGGATGTTGGCAGCGTGTGCGATGGTGGAAGGATTGCATGCGCCAATTGCGCAAAGATCGGTTATGCGGATCGCGCGCGAGAAAGTTACTCTCATAACCCTCCACTAGAAAAGTAGGGGTTATGGTATTTTGGCTAATCGCATCCCAATTTTTCTTATAAATTATGCCATACCTCATCATCCCCCCCCCCCCCAAATCCTCAGTGTCCAAAGCCTAAGCTAGAGAATTGAAGAACGTGAGGACTTTCATGCGAGTCAGAATTGCGACAATAATGGTGGAGGCAAACGAAAGGGTGTTGGAAAACGTAAGTGGAAGCAGTAGAAATGTCAAGGTACAATGCGCGCGTGGAACTAATCCACACGTGCATGCGTGGAACTAATCCACACGCTCCACACACGTGCGTGTGCACAGGCGCGCGGGGAGTACCCGCGTACTGCGTTTGTACGTGTGGGGTGGACCCCATGTGTTGTGTGTGCGTGAGTTTGAACGTGCATTGCTCGCGGGGATGACCAGTGTACCGCGCGCGCGGACCAGCCCACCGCACGCTAGTGTGGATTTGTGTGTCATGTGTGCGGGGCGTACCCACACAGCGCGCGGGGGTTTGTCCGTGCAGGGCAGGCATGCGCGCTGCATGTTTGCACATGCGGGGCGGACCAGCGCGCGCTTCAAGCATGGAGTGTCACACTCTGACCCGATAAGCTCGATTTAACGAGGTGGGAACAGTAATGTGGTTTGGATTTTTCACAAGTACAACTTGCAAGAGCAAGTTATATTTCTTGCCTCGCATACACAGAGTAAGAGCAAAAAATAAAAACATTTTATTTATATTTTAATATTTTACAATTACAACTTGTCACACATACATATATTTCTTGCTTTTACATTTTTACATGCTACATAATATATGATAGTCTTCCTCACCGTGCACTTTTGCCCCCATCTTCGTAAGTACCTAAAAAACATTAGCAGGCTGATGAGCATCTTTGTTTGCTCATCTCTGAAATAATATCACAATATTTATGTATGCAATGCACATTATATAGACAGAGAAGTTTAACAAAAGCAGTAAACAAGATAAGTATGCCGGCATATATTTTTGCCTTTTTCCAAATATATTTTTTATATAAAAATAGTTCATAAGAAGCCAACAGGAAAAGAGGAAGAGTATAGAAGACTTGTCGGTTCTTTGTTATATTTAACCAAAACAAGACTGGACTTGGAATATCCAGCAAGCTTAGGCTTCGTTTGAGGGGACTTATTTTCACCGGTCAAGCGGTTATCACCGCATGAATCGGACCTTAATTAAGGACAAGTTCATCCGATCGTAACCACTTGACCGGTGAAAATAAGTCCCCCCAAACAAAGCCTAATCTCAAGATTTATGTCAAACCTCTACAACATTCACTGTCAAATAGATAAGCGCATATTACGCTATCTTAAAAGCATGGTAAAGTATGAATTACATTATACCAAATAATGACTTCCATGGCCATTCCGGCAGTGACATGGTATATATTTTGTCTTGGCACCAAAACAGTCACATGAAGTTCAAAGAAACAACAAATATTGACTCTATCAACTGCCAAAGCGGAGTATATAGCAGCTAGTTCGGGCGTTTGTGAAGGCTTGGTCGTTGTTCATAGATAATAAATCTGCCATCCAGTAAGCCAAAAATCAGTATATACAGAATCATGTAGAAACTAACCAAATTACTCTTAAATATTGCAGAACTGAAGAGGAATTCGCAGTTCTAATCACAAAAACCTTGCATCGACAAAGAATTCATTTTTTTCGAAGTAAGCTAAAAATAGAGTTGTCATTTATGGATTAAGGGGAAGTGTAAAACCAAAACCAGTAAATGACAGAGAAAATATATATATAATTCAAAAAAGGCAATATGAGAAGCATAAGAAGATAAGAAAAAACAAAAGATCGAGAAACAAAGAGACAGCATAAGACAAAGCCGAGAAGAAGAAGGATCCGACCTAAATAAAGCAGCGCAGGGATAAGAACCAGCCACTTTAATAGATAGGAATGTGACATGTATTTTATCCATGTAGTAATATACAAAAAGTTTAGTGTTATAAATAGGTTCAGTTCAATATAACAGCATGTATTTTTGAAATAAAATAGAAATTATTGTGCATTTCTTCTCTAAAATAAAATTACACAATTCGATTTTACACAGAAGGCAGCAGCCCTCGTGTTTACAGAAAACCCAAACCAAAATATACACATTAGACACACTCATCTGATACAAATGTTATCTCTTCTATGCATCATTCTTCCCAACTCAAAATCCAGGCACTATTGTCCAGCTGACTTGTCTTTCTTCAGCATTTACAGTAAAAAGCCCACTAGAAACGCTTGGCCGGTTGCTGAAATCCGCTTCTCATCATGGCGCAGAATTCTTCATAGTTGATCCTTCCATCCTGAAAATTATCATAGCATCCATGTCGAGAACAACAACATAATGCAATATATGTATACATAAGGTTAATTATCGGGACATCCTCTAAAAGTTTGCATAACTACAAGGACCTACCCTCTATGTTTCAAAATACCAAATATCTCCCCTTTAATCGCTCCGTTCTGGATGTAAAGCAATAAAATCAGCTAAAATATTTTCTGATTTTCAAATATATCATTTGAAGGGGAGCATTGGCGCACTGGTTGAGGTATTGTCTGTGACCTTGAGGTCACGGGTTCGAGTTCTGGAAGCAGACTCTTGCAAAAATGCATGGTAAGGTTTGCCTACATTTCACTCTTGTGGTGGGACCCTTCCCCGGACACTCGTTGTGTGGGGATGCCTTTGTGCATTGGGCTGCCCTTTTTTAAAATATATCATTTATACTCAATTTATTTTCTAAGTTTACACTTCGATATTCTCATTCTTTGTAAATTTGAGTTACTACAAAGGGTATCCTTGAAAAACATAAAATATTTTAACTGATTACTTTCCATCTATAATACTAATGAAAATGAAGATTATGTAAACAGAGAAAACTTATATAGGAGAATTTTGTAATTTCAAAACATAAAAGGGAGTTCCCTGCCCTCCCCCCTCCCGGGTATGCTTTGAAACACATAAAATATTTTAACTGATTACTTTCCATCTTAAATACTAATGAAAATGAAGATTATGTAAATAGAGAAAACCTTATATAGGAGAATTTTGTAATTTCTAAACATAAAAGGGAGTTCCCTGCCCACCATCCCTCTCTCTCTCTCTCTCTCTCTCTCTCTCCCCCTCTCTCTCTCCTTCTCTCTCTCTCTCTCTCAATATATATATATATATGAGAAAATTATTATTTGGTAAAAACATTTACCTTACCAATTTTATCTCTTCAGTATTATAACTTCAATAATTTCATAATTGAATTAATTTATGTATTTTTTATATTATTTTCTAAGCTTATCTCTTCAATATATATTAAGTTTTATATTTGGCGAGACAAAAGTTTTCCCAAGAACGAGCGTGTCAAGGCTAGGAGAACCTCGTGCATGATTGCTTATATATATCATAAGGGAAATTTGATAGGAGTACACATAGACACAGTTCAACACACTTGTAAAGAAACACTGTATTTTCCATTTCATAAAGCAGTCTCAAGCTCAAGTTTCAATTCTTAACTTCAAGATTTAACAAATTCACCAGCTCGCCAAATTAATGTAAGGTAACTAGAATTGTACCAAACCCGGGTATAACAAACTATAATTTTACTAGATGTTGAAGAAAGTGTTTTTTATATTTAATATGTAATATGCAATTCCATATATATAGGTATATGGGCTGGCACTTGGTAATGAGAATTATTATTTTCTTTCTCAACATGGTATCAGAGCATCCCTAGGGTTCGCACAACCCGTCGCTTGCTCTGCGCCGTCTCTCACGCCCGATCCGCCGCCATCTCCCGCAACCGATCCACCGCCGCTCCACCGCTATTCGCCGCGCCCTCGGCCACCGTCTCTCTTCCTCTCCAGCAACCGCCCCTCTTCCTCTCCAGCGCCCGCCATTCCACCTCTGCCCCTCTTCCTCTCCAGCGCCCGCCATTCCACCTCCGCCCCTCTTCCCTCTTTCTCTCATTCTCTAGGGCCGCCGGTCACATGTGGTCATGATCTCCATGTTTCTAGCGTTCCCCTTTCCTTTTCTCGTCATTCCTTGCCCTCTATTGGGTATGTGGGTTCTTACCCTCTTTCTATGATGGCAGTCCCCCCTTCTTCGACATTCGTTGTGATATTTTTTTTTGTACGCCCTTGATGAGTACAATTATGATAGGCTTTTTACTATCATAATTGTAATCATGTCCATTGTTTTCCTACCTCTTTATCAAGTAATTGCGCGAGAATAGTTAGGAATTGGTATTATCATGAATAGTAGGGCATAGTTTGGAGTTTTTACTATTTCATGTATTGAGCTCTTCACTTACTACTTCATTTCTCTAATACAGGTACGGCGAACCAGTGGAACTAAAAGTCTTGGAGCAAACAGGGGAGTTGACGGGACCAACATGGCTGATCACAGGAGAAGAATTGGTCAAACACGGGTAGGAACACGCCTGTGTTCCCACCCGTGTTTTATTCCGGCTGAATCGATTTCATGAAGGAGGAGTCAGAGCACCACACGGGTAGGAACACACCCGTGTTCCCAGCCCGTGTCCTTTTCGGGTCAAATTGAAGAATTAAAGTTGGCCAACCCGTGTCTGAAGAACATGAAGAACAACACGGTCGTGTTCGCCAACACGGTCGTGTCAGTACCTGTGTCAGATAACACGGCCCACGACCAGACATGCCTCATCGTGTGGAACCGTCCTGGAACTGTCAACACGGCCTGTAACACGGCCGTGTTGGAACCCGTGTTCGACCATGTTTGCTATGAGACTATAAAAACCTGGAGAAAAAATTAATCTGGACTTTTGGATCAATTTGCATTGGAGCTTTTCTAGAGAACGAAAGTGGAGCACCAAAGAGAAGGATAATTTAAGAGGATTTTTGTATGTCTTTAATTCTTCATATATCTTCTTAATTTTGATCTTATCTTGGTGATTCAACTTTCCTTATCTTATATTTTACATGAACTTTGTATTCGAACAATTTGTTTAATCATGCATCGCATTGTTTTCATCAAATGTGTGGTAGTTTATGCGTATATAATCCTTGGAACAAAAATGATTATCCTAAATATGAATTTAGCTTTTGTTATTCATGAATTTCAAACCTCTAGATTGAGAAATTTGATGTTTGTAATGATGTTAATAATTTCATAATTAGGTGTTATTTCTATTTACATTGCAATTTTCATGATCGAGAGATATGTTAATTGTATAATTTTGATACGCATAAATGAATTTATGATATGTTAGAGATAGGATTTCATGAGTTTGTGTAGTAAATTGGGTAACGTACTTAATGCAAATTTGAGTATTGTAAATTGTTCGAGAGAAAATTTACTCACTTAAGTTAGATTTTGAATTGCTCGAGAGAGAATTTAACGGATGTCGTACCCTTACATTACAATGGATTTGATAATGTTGATATCACATGATTAGATAGATTTGAATCAATGCGAAAGTAATTTCATGTGAATGCTCTTAACTTTCACCTTTTCATGAATTTGACACTCCAATGTATTTTATCTAAATAGTCATAGTTAGGTTATTATAGGTTAGAATTCAAATTTAATTATCGGTGTGATAATAGAGTGAGGGTGAGTACGAGTATTTGAAAAAACCCTGTGGAATACGACACGAGATGTAGAATTCTCCTATATTATGATTGATATGTGCACTTGCCTGAAATGTTAAATCAATTTAGCTTATGCCTGTCTACATAGTTATTATTAAATTGTAGAATGAATCTGCATCAAGTTATTACCATGTTATGTGAAAATAATCATCAGCCGTCGATTTCTATTCAGGGTTACTTTATGGCTGGAAGTGATTCCTCTACAACCATGTCTTCCGGTGGAGCGGCTTCTCCTACTCCAGCCTCTGTGGGATTTTGTCGTGTCAATTCCGAACACGACACTCCTCAGATCGCCACTATGAAATTGAATGGTTTCAACTAGCTCTTGTGGGCTTGCTCTATCCTTCTTACCCTCAAAAGCCTCCAGTTGTTTGGCTATGTCAGTGGCACGGTGAAGACTCCTTCGTCTGTTTCTTCTCCCTAGTGGCTTCAGTGGGACTCTGAGAACTCCCTGGTGATGTCGTGGCTACTTAATTCGATGGTGGAGCCCATCGCTTGGAATTATCTCTTGGATACGGCAGCAGAAATTTGGAAGGGCGTAGAGACTACCTACTCATGTCGTGGTAATATAGCTCAGATCTACCAACTTCGACGCAGGTTGTTCCTCCTGCGACAGGGTGATCGACCTCCCTCTGCTACTACTCGGAGTTCACCCAACTTTATCAGGAGTATGATCACTTTGATTCTCTGACCCTCATGTCTCCAGAAGATGAGATGCTGGTGCGCGCAAGGGAAGAACGTAATCGCATCTTCGAGTTCCTTCATGGCTTACATCGGGATTTTGATTCGATCGTATTCAGATCCTTGGACGCTCCCCTCTTCCATCTTTGCCCGAGGTGTACAGCCTTGTCCAGCAAGAATTCGACCGCCGCCTGATTCTCCTTCCAGACTCTGCCACTGAGGGATCTGCTCTTGTCACTCTTTCTCAGCATGGGATTCATCCTACTCGTGACACTAGATTGAAGTCTGCAGAGAAAGAGCACCTTGTCTGTGATTATTGCGGGAAGACCCGTCACACTAGAGATACCTGCTTCAAACTTCATGGCTTTTCTTCTCCCGAGGCGGCCTTGCACCTCATGGTGGCCGTGGTACTGGTTGCACCCAGCACCGTTCCTCTCTGTCCAGATCGGCTTATTTGTCAGACGCTGTGGAGGACACCTCTATTCATCATTCTCTGGATTCCAACGCACCCCACCTCCGCCCCCCCCCCCCCCCCCCCCCCCCCCCCCCCCCCCCCCCCGCTCTTTCTGCTGAAGAAATTTTGGATTTTCGTCGGATGATGCATGGATCTCCTGCTGAGCAGTCAAGTTCCGCCTCCTTTCCTATGCTCACCAGGGCCCAGAAAGTGCTCACTCTGCTTCCTCACACCTATCCTCTTAGTGGATCATTGATTTTGAAGTCACAGATCACATGACTGGATCAGCCATAGGTTTTGTTTCCTACTGCCTCTATCTAACAAAGACAAAGTGAGCATTTTTGATGGATCGCTATCTCCCATTGCTGGCAAAGAATCTATTTCATGCTCCTCCCTTACTTTCTCCTTTGTTCTTCATGTTCCTGCTTTCACTCGCAATCTTTTGTCTATTAGTCATCTGACTAACTCTATGAATTGTTCAGTGACTCTTTTTCCTACCTCTTCTCTTTTTTAGGACCTGAAGATGGGGACACTGATTGGCTCTGGTAGATTGTGCAACAAACTCTATGTGTTCGATCCCTCTGCCTCCACTTCACCCAGCATCATTCTTCCTCCCAAAGTTTTTCATATCGCTCTTCCCTCTGAGTTGAATTCTTTACATTGTTGGCTAGGACATCCTCTTATCGTTATTATGAAGTTGTTGCTTCCTGATATTTTTTCTAATTTGTTTAATGGTTTTCATATAGTGGGATAAAGGCTTGAGTGTTGTTTAATGGTTTTCATTGTGATGTCTATGAACTTGTTAAACATCAACGCAGTTCTCTTTCTCCTATGTCTCCTTGTATCCTAGCTTCATTTGTTGTTATTCATACTGATGTTTGGGGCATCGGTCCTACTGCTTCTATTTCTGGTTGCACTTGGTTTGTTTCCTTTATTAATTGTTACTCACGTTGTACCTGGGTTTATTTAATGAAACATAAAAGCGATGTGTTTTCACTTTTTCAACACTTCCATAAGATGGTCACTACTCAATATAGTGCTACCATTAAGATCTTGCGCGGTGACAATGGTTGTGAGTATATTGACGCCCACCTTGAGACATATATGAGTGATCTCGACATCATACATCAAACCACCTGTGTTTACACCTCTGCTCAGAATGGGGTGGCTGAGCGCAAGAATCAGCACCTCCTTGAGGTGGCTAGATATCTTCTCCTGATGCATCTCCCGAAATATTATTAGGGTGATTTTCTCTTCGTTGTCTACCTCATCAATCGTCTTCCAATGCATGTTCTAGGGTTCATACTCCTCTGACCACACTGGGGGTTCGTCCCACTTCCCTCTCTCCACGGGTCTTTGATTGTGTATGTCTTGTCCACTTTCATCCTAATACCAAATTTGATCCATGCGCTCTAAAATGTATCTTTATTGGCTACTCTCCGACACAGAAGGGCTATAAATTCTTTCATCCTATTACCAAGCAGACATTTGTTACTATGGATGTCACCTTCCGGGAATCAGAGGCCTATTATGGGACCTCTCTTCAGGAGGAGACGAGTACTACGGAAGTGAGTTCCCCTCCTTTCCTTTGCCTATTTCACCTCCATATATGTTGCCTCCTCCTATCATTTGTGATCCGATGCCCCCACCTGCTTCTAGGAACCTGGTGATTCCTCCTCTATTGCACTTTTACAAGCATCATAGGAGGGGCACGAACACACCTACTCTTGTTACTCAACATGGGCTATCATCTGATCCATTGTCAGGTACTGATAGAGATAATTCTGCTTTTACCCAGCATCTTCTTTCTCACTTTTTTACTTATGATTCTGTCTCCTTCACATAAAGTATTTGTCACCTCCTTGTCCTTCATATATATTACTCGTTTTTGGCAGGAAGCCATTGAGCACAGCGAGTGGAAGGCAGCCATGTTGGAGGAGATGGGAGCCCTTGACAAGAATCGTACTTGGGATCTTGTTCATCTCCCTAAGGAGAAAACAGTTGTGGGATGTAAGTGGGTCTTCTTTGTGAAGCAAAACTCTGAAGGCCTTGTTGAACGATAAAAAGTCAGGTTGGTGGCTAGAGGATATACACAAACAGTTGGTATCAATTATCAAGAGATATTTGCTTCTGTTACTAAAATGAACTCTATCAGGATCTTGCTCTCGTGTGTTGTGTGTAAAGGATGAAGTCTCCTTCAGTTGGACGTGAAGAATGCATTTCTCCACAGTGATCTTGAGGAGGAATTCTACATGTCCCTACCTCTGGTGTTCTCCAAAAAGGGTCGGCAGGGAAAGTTTGCAGGTTGAAGAAAGCCTTGTATGGCTTGAAGCAATCTCCACGTGCTTGGTTTGGGAGATTTCACCGAGTAATGTTTCTTTTGGATACAAACAGAGCAATGTTGATCACACTTTCTTTGTGAAAAACGAGAAAAACAAGGTGGTTGTTCTTATTGTCTATATGGATGATATAGTGATAACCAGTTATGATAGAGAAGAAGTTGAACTCCTAAAGTCTAGATTGGCTAAAGAATTTGAAGTGAAGAATCTTGGACCTCTCAAGTACTTTTGCATCGAGGTGGCCAGATCCAAACATGGGATCTAAATATCTCAAAGGAAGTATGTTCTTATTGCTTAAAACAACTGAATGCTCGGATACAGGCTGGCAGACACCCCAATTGAGGTCAATCACAAGCTAGGAAGGGTTGGCGAGAGAAGTTGTTGATGACATGCCGGGTTTTCAATGACTGGTGGGGAAGCTTATCTATCTCTCACACACACTCGTCCGGACATATCTTATGTTTGAGGGTCCATAGTCAGTATCATATAACACCTAGATCACATCACCTGAATATTACATACAGAGTCTTGAGGTATCTCAAATCCTCTCCTGGCAAGGGAATACTATTCACACCTAACGAGGCCTTGACTGTAGAAGTCTATACAAAATGTGGACTAGGCGGATTCAGTTGACGACCAGAGGTCGACATCAGGGTATTGTTATCTTGTTGGGGGCAAATTGGCGACCTGGAGGAGCAAGAAACAACACGTTGTAGCCAGATCCAGCACAGAGGCCGAGTTCTGTGCTATGACACAGGAGATATGTGAAGGGTTGTGCATTCAGTCGGTCATGAACGACCTTGGCGTAGAGTGTGTTGGTCCAATAAGGATCTACTGTGATAATAAAGTTGCTATCAACATTGCCCAAAATCCAGTCCAGCATGATCGTACAAAACACGTGGAGATCTACAGACATTTCATTAAGGAAAACATAGTTAGGGGGATCGTGAGTACCCCTTTTGTTCCATCAAACCAGCAGCCTGCAAATATACTTACCAAGGGGCTGAGTCAGAGATCATTTGACAAAATACTGGGCAAGTTGGGCATGACAGACATTACACGCCCAACTTAAGGGGGAGTGTTGGAGAAATTGATTTTTATATTTAATATGAAATATGTAATCACATACATATAGGTATATGGGCTGCCACTTGGTAATGAGAAATATTATTTTCCCTCTCAACACTAGATTTATGCTAGATTTTTACTGTGTTCATACTTATGAAAAAAGTTTCAAGTTTGGGAACTCATTACCAAAAAAATAGTCCTTCCCAAAGAGAGAAACTATTGAGATTTGCACTCACATTATCTGTGTCAACCTCTGATATTATTTCCTTTATTGTCGATGTATCACTCATTCCATGTTCCACCATTGCCATTTCGAGTTCATCTCTCGTAATGAATCTGAAAAAAGAAACAACACAAATCATTATATGGCATGCAAACATGAAACACAGTTAATGTTTCATGCTCCTGGGTCACTCAACAGAAAGGAAGAAAGAGTAACAAGTTTCATAAATCTGATCTCTGATCACGAATAATAGCTAGAAATACTAACCGCTGCTATCTTTATCAAAATACTGAAAGGCACTATACAAGTTCTCCTCCCTTTCCAGTTTGTGCCTATGCATTGTAGCAGTAATGAACTCTATATAGTCAATGGTTCCATTGCCATCAACATCGGCCTGAGAGAGAAATTATAAATGTATTCAAGTATAGACAACGAAAGTAAAGGAACCGACATGAATTTTAATATGATATGGATCAACTTACAGCGTCCATGAGCTGCTTCACTTCGAACTCCGAAAGCTTTGAACCAAGCCTCGCTAAACCCGTCTTTAGTTCTTCAATACGTGATGGGGAACACTGTTGTCGGTTTGTCAATATTCGAAAACATATGTTTTAGCCCCTTAATTTTTCCTCTGAGAGTTTTCGCAATAACCTTAAATTT